>CM070680.1:9563608-9713608 GCA_036346265.1 Melocanna baccifera | reverse complement strand
TTTTACAAAATGGGTTTTCTCAAAAACAAATTCGGCTGAACTCCATTAATGAATGTAGCTTTGCCTCTGGTCACCAGCCTATTCAGCTATAGCCTCGTGGTACCCACCGTAGGGCCTCGCTGGTAGGAATTTTGTAGGAAAAGTGAAGGATTTCAATTCCTACAGGATTTGGTTAAGGGGATTGGGGCATAGAAAAAATAAGGAAATATTCCTTTGTCATTGATTTTACAGGAAATCCATAGGAATTAAAGCATTCACCTAGAACCTCTTTTTTCTTTCCTTTGCAAAGAGCAAGGCAAATCAAGCTATATAGCTTCAAGTCACCATAATTTGGGCACAAGTGAGAGTATTCTATTTTATTATTTCTTAGGAAGATTTTTGTGTTTATCTGGTTCCTACCTTCCAAACAGCTTATCTCATATTTTTTTCAATACTTTTTACTCCTTGAATCCATCACACAAATATCACTCTAGCACTTTTTTTTTCACATTTAGCCTCTGAACATCTATTTTTACAAATCTAGACCTCCCTCTCCCCCGCTGACCTACCACGTGCAACAACACTGTAGCTGCCCTACCACACACGACAACAGGTCGTCTAGTTACAGTAGCTACAGTGCTGTCGAGATATTGTAACTAGTCAGGTCTGCTGCTGCGCACAGGAGGAAGATAAATTTGCAAAAACGGGTGTTTAGAAGTTAAATTTGAAGAAAAAAAGTTGATAAGAGTGATATTTTGAAACCCAACTCTCTGTTTTGTATATAAGTTCCTATGATCATATTCCTACGTTTTCCTGTTTACGTGTTTTTTCATTTGTGCGTTCCAAAAGGTCCTTAAGTTCGTGCTAGATTTTACACTCTGGGTAGGACTGAGTACCCGATCGAGGAGCTCGCCAGGGCCCGAATGTTTGTTAATGGAAACTGCAGCAATATTGACGTAGCTGGTCAGCAATGTTATGCTTGTGTGAATCAGACGTAAAAAAAAAAGAGATCTCTCAAAAATCTTGCCAGCCATACTTACGGCCATCGACTTGGGTCAGTCAAGGTCTGCTTGTGTGAATCAGACGTCAAAAAAACGAGATCTCTCAAAAATCTTGCCAGCCATACTTACGGCCATCGACTTGGGTCAGTCAAGGTCTACTTGCTGGTGCATCAAATGGTGCATACCATCTTTTTTCCACTGGACAATCAACAGTGATAATACGCATGTACTTCCTCCGTTCTTTTTTAATGATACTATAATCTATACCGTTAAACTTTCTAAAATTTAATTATTAATATATATAAAATTATCTAAATTAGCTGTATAAAAACTATATCAATAAATTTATCTTTAAAATGATTTTATAATATTACAATTATATTAGTATATAATAAGATAAATTTACAAAAAATAATGGTCAAAGCTATATTTCGTAAACTATGAAAAGACAAAAATATCACTTAAAAAGAATCCGAGGGCATATATTATAAGACCATGTATGTATATGCGTGTCATGTGCCTCCAGCTAGCCACACCCACACAACATGAGCCTCCTTGCCTTACCTCGCCATTTTTGCTTCTCACATTCGACGGCAGTCACACCGCTGGATTGGCAGGCTCAGGTGCTTATCCAATGGGAAGACTAGCCTGAACAGCTCCTACTCGTTCAGGATTCACACAATACTCGAGTCGACTAGAACACCAGCCCATGCAACCGTAGCTGGTCAACAATGTCTGCTTGTGTGAACCCAGGATTTCAGGCCACATAACTACCCTCGACACGTTTGTCAGATAGTCTTATAGCCAGTCTCCTTTAGCTGTCGTATTCTCATTACGATTTATTGACCTGAGTCAAGGTCTTCTCTTGGCTATATGTGGCTCGGTTTCTTTTGAAAAGTCAACAATATTATGTGCATATAATTGAAAATCAGTAGAACATGTATGCATGTAGTATGTCTGTTTTAGAGCTTCACCTACACAACATGAACCCCCTTGCCTTGGAGCTGTTGCTGGTGCTACTACTTGCCTTGCAACACCTCTTCTCTTTGGCAAATTCTGCGGTGACTCCGCTGGAACGCCAAGAATATGCACTTCTCCAATGGAGGGCTAGCCTGAACAACTCCTACGACTCGCCCCCTGACTGCAAGCTCAACTCATGGAGCAAGGACACCAGCCCATGCAACTGGACTGGCGTTGCCTGCAGCGCCGCGGCGCCTCATGCCCGTGGCCACCGTGATGCTGCCCCAGTTGTGGTCAGCATTTCGCTTCCGATGTGTGGCCTCCATGGGGAGTTGGACAAGCTCTGCTTCAAAGACGTGCCTCATCTTGTCCATCTCGACCTCGGAGGCAACCATTTCTCTGGGCAAATCCCACCATGCATTGGTGCCCTTGCCGAGCTCTCTTTCTTGGATCTCTCCGACAATAACATTTCTGGATCCATCCCCGACATCCATTGGTAATCTTACACAGCTAACCTCCCTCGATCTCTCTCACAATGCGTGGTTGGTAGGGCCCATCACTGGTGCACTTGGCAAGCTAGACAATTTAAAGAAGCTCAATTTAAGAGGGAACGGCATGGCTGGCCCAATACCTTCTAGTTTGGCAAACTTGACCAGATTAATTTATCTAGATCTGAGCTTTAATGGAATTTCTGGTCATATTCCTGACGAGCTAGGGATGCTCCATGGTTTGACAATGTTATATTTGTGTGGGAATAATATCAACGGCTCAATTCCTAGAAGCATAGGAAATCTACCGAGTATAGAATTATTGGATCTTTCCAAAAATCAAATCACGGGTTTCATTCCTGGAAGCATCGGAAATCTAACAGGGTTGGAATCATTGTATCTCCACAATAACGAAATCACGGGTTCCATTCCTGGAAGCATAGGAAGTCTAACAAGGTTAGAATTCTTGGATCTTTCCAACAATAGAATCATGGGCTCCCTTCCTAGATCCATGGGAAGTTTGAGGAGGTTAGAACTCTTGGATCTCTCCAACAATCAAATAAACGGACCAATACCACAAGAGCTTGGGAATTGTACTAACCTAGGTGAGCTGGATTTGAGCAGAAATAATTTAAGTGGTGCCATTCCAATGGCTCTCTCAATGCTTTTGCATCTGCAACTGTATGAACTGAATTTATCGTACAACATTGGTATCTGCGGTGACACATATTATGGTTTAACACCATGTGAGGCAACAGTTACGGATTTCGAGAAACATCAAAAATAATAAACATCTTTTTTTGACGCTACTTCTTGCTTCTGCTCTCCTTTTCTTCATTTGTCTCACAACAGGAATCATCAAATTTGTTTGTCGGAGGAGAAAATAGGCAAAAGTTAGTAGCGAAAGCAAGTCTGGAGATATGCTCTCCATATGGAATTTCGACGGGAAGATTGCATTTCAAGACATACTCGATTCAACAGAAAATTTTGATGAAAAGTACTGCATTGGTGTTGGAGGATACGGATCTGTCTTCAGAGTTGAGCTTGAAGGAGGGAGTGTCTTTGCTGTCAAGCTGCTCCACTCAATGGAAGAATCCATTGATGAAGGAGCATTTCGTGCTGAGATTGAAGTGTTGACAAAAATCAGGCACCGATGCATTGTCAAGCTGTATGGTTTCTGTTCTCATTCCCAATGCAAATTTCTTGTGTATGATCTCATCGAAAGGGGAAGTTTAGCTTCAATTTTGCATGAGCAAGATCTAGCGATGGAGCTCGATTGGTCAAAGAGAGCTGCTATTGTGAGGGATGTAGCTCAAGCCCTCTCTTACTTGCACCATGATTGTGATGATCCGATTGTACACCGTGACATTAAAAGTAGCAACATCTTGCTGGACCACGATTTTAAGGCTTATGTATCAGACTTTGGCATGGCGAAGAAGTTGAAGCACAGTAGCTCGAGTTGGAGCACAATCTTTGCAGGGACATGTGGATATATAGCCCCAGGTACATAGGCTTAATCTGTTTTATCCTTTAATATGGAATTTTTGCATGATTTAGAAAGAAATAGGTTTTGTTCTGATCCTACTGAATTTATTTCTTATTACAGAATTATCATCTAGAATGGTGTTGACAGAGATGTGCGATGTGTATAGCTTTGGTGTAGTTGCACTGGAAGTGGTGATGGGAAAACACCCTGGTGATCTATTGCTTCCATTCTTTTGTCGAACAGAGCAGAATACAAGACTGAAGGATATATTTGATCCACGCATTGCAGTGCCAATGGGTGACGAGGGGAAAGATGTTATTCTGGTTGTTCTGGTGGCCTTCGGTTGTCTGCAAATCTGCCCAAAAGCCCGGCCAACAATGCAGCAGGTATATCGAGCACTCACAAACAGAAGCTTCCCAACACCCGTGATGAAGCCCCTAGATGAATTGAAATTACAACATTTCCATGATTTTTGTGGTAGCATACAGAATATATGATGCTTTTTAGTCTCAAGAGTAGGCAATTATTTGGCCTGCGCTGTATCATATGTCAATTTTGCAAAGACCAATATGGTGTAATAAAATTTTGGATATAAATATCGGACAAATTGTGTGCAAAACATTTGTTCGAGGCAATAAATGGTCGATTGATCATAAAGCATTCTCTGTGTGTTCTATTTTTATCGGATGCCTCTGGACTCTGAAGTGACTATCAAGAAGCATCCTCACTAGGGATGACAATTATACCCGTTTACGTACCCACTTATCTGTGGGTACATATCCTAATAGAGTCGGGTATGAGATGTTTTCTTTACCCACAGATATAGAAATGGGGGGAACACTCTGTCCGTCGGGTAAACGGGCACGGGCTCTAGTAAGGAAATCTACTAGTTTGAAATTGAATTTAAACAGAACCATAAAAGATAGCTATTATATTTCCTATCAACAGCTGTTGCTTATATGTATCTATCATTAGTTCAATTCTCAGATGGTGATTCTCAGTTCACGGGTAAATGGGCATGCCCACGGCGCGACGGGTAACCGCGGGCGACGGGTATAGGTGAGGTTCTTCGCCCGTGGTCCTTCGTGGGCATGTCCGTAGGCG
Source organism: Melocanna baccifera (assembly GCA_036346265.1). NCBI lineage: Eukaryota > Viridiplantae > Streptophyta > Magnoliopsida > Poales > Poaceae > Melocanna > Melocanna baccifera. The sequence continues at coordinate 9,708,590 of CM070680.1, read as the reverse complement.
TAAATCAGAGTCGTAGGTATGGATATGGGTGAGCACTACCTGTGCCCGCCGCATCCGATTGCCATCCCTAATCCTCACTTGTTGAATAAGGTCCGTTCTTTTTGTCCTTTCAGCTGGCTTTTAGTTTTAACTTCTTTTAGCAATCATTATTTATTAGACTAATAAATTATAGCTAAAATCTAAATGTCACAGCCTAAAAGAACAAATCCTAACAAACAAATAGCTTTTGTACATTCATGGAATAAAAAAGGGATTGTCTATATATGAATCGAGTAATTTTGGGATCAAAACAGTGGAATTTGTTTGGCACTTGGATTGCAATCCAATGATCCAACCGACAACCCCCACCCCCCAAAACCGGTTCGAACCATCCTGGCATCTCCCAGCCTCACCTGCGCCGCCGCTCCACCTGCACCAACTTTGCCTCCAGCCCTCCACCCGATGAGCCGCCATTGTGCTGCCATGGCGGTGCCACCTCCAATGCCAACGCGGTCCTCCGGTGAGTCCCTTCCCCTTTGCTGGCACCTCTCGCCTCCCTCTCTTCCTTTGCCGCACCATCACCTCCACTGTCGCCGCCGCCATAGCCCTCCTTCCTCGCCTCCGGTAGCTATTGCTGTCAGATTCGCCATCGCCTCTTCCTGCCTCCTAACCTCTCTCACTCTTGTTCCCGCCCACCACCCTCTTTTGAGCCCACGGCCAAGGTGGCACCACTGCTGCCTCTCCACACTGTGGCCGCCGCCCATTGCCGGTCCACCGCCGCCCCTCCCTTCCTCTATAATTGGGTATCCCAGTGAACCCAAACCCTAAATTGGGTGAACCCAAACCCTAACTCATCGGATATTCACCAGAGAAGGAGAGCCTTGCCGGATCTTAGTCAAAGACGGAGATGAAGGTGGGCCGGAGCACAAATCATGGCGCAAATCAAACGGTGAGAAAATCGACTTATTTCCTCAAAATTTTTACTCAAGTATTGTGTAGCAAATCCGAAAAAAAACCACTGCATGTAAATTTCTGTGTGCGTGAGTCTAAGCTCTCGGCAGAAAATTTAATTTTTCCGATATCTTTGTAGTACAGCTAACTCTCATTGATGTGATTCTGCGAGACTAATACATGGGAGAACAAATTGCCCAGAGCTCGTTTTCAGCCTTCAGGAGGTCATCCAGGTTGTGATGTTCAACCTAGGCATGTTTCTTAAATCTTTTAAGAAACCAAGCACTGCTTGGTGGATTGAGGATACCATCGAACGTCCCGTCCACCTGGCCTCGAACCTGAGTAGTACCTTCTTTCTTAAGTGAATGCCATTGTTCCTGACCAAGCTTAAAAAAATAATAAATAAGTCTATTATAAGAAAAAAATGAAAGAAAAGGAAAAACTGTTGTTCACATCATATCTCTCTCCGCCAACAAGTTAGCTGAAATTTCATTCGGTTGTAGAAAACAATGATTGCTATCTCTAACAAAATTCTTGACTAAGACTGATAACAGCAAATTTCAACATAATTTTTTAGAGGAAACAAAAATTATTAGAGACAAACGTTTGCGGGTCATTCCCCAGAGGGAATTGATAATATGCTACTCCATAGAGTGTCACTCTACAATATGACATCCCTCACAATATAATTCATTTTTTTTGCCTCTTTTTTATGTTGGATCCCTGAGCATTCGCCACTTCCACATTATTTTATTCATTTTTCGCATCTAATCCCTGTTAAATGACTATCTTACCCTCTTTTTTCTTCCTCACAAGCGCTGGCAAGGCCAAGTCGTATCTTGCTGGTGGCCACCTCACCTCACCAACCCCTCCATCATCCACCAAAATATCCAAATCGCAGCTCCCCCTCGCCGAGCACCACTTTGCTCCTTTCATCTTGCCAAGCACCACAACAGCGCCACCGCCAAATCCTTTGCTCACTGTCAAATCCGATTCATTGTGCGTCTCCTTCCGTCCTTCGCCTCCATTCTTATCGCCGAGCACCACCACAACGAGATGCCAACGAGGTCAAGGCCAGCTGGACCGTAGTTGGAGCCGAGGTCAATGGCGCAAGTGTCAGCAAAGCAAGCGATGTTGGCGACATTGCCATCGCCAACGCTATAGCGCTGCTCCCTCCGCCACCATCATGTCAGAAACCCATTTCACCTTGCCCAGTCCTCTCCACTCGCGAGGATGTGCTTGGCCTTGTATAACGAAACTAGAGGCTAAACATGAACCACAACATTATCCCTAGATCAAAACATAAACACAAGCCATAAACTTTAGAGCGAAAGCGTACCCGAAGACGGAGAAGCCATTTGCGCGGTTGGTGTAGAGCTGGACGAGCATGTAGAGGGCGTTCGGCCGGCGTCGATGGAGCCGAGGACGAGGACGAAGAAGGGTTTCGATCTTCGTTCACCGTAGCGCGTCTTAGCGATCGGAACTGTTGGGAACTCTCTGGGCTTGAAAACAACGTCGTGTATGCAACCTGCCGTGTCCCCCGTTATATATAGTGCTAGGTGACCGGGACCGAAACCAAGTCGAGTCAGTTGCGCCCCCGATCAGGGCGCGGGAGTGGAGGCGTGCCTCCCTGAAATTTCGGGATTCGGTTTTCCGAAATGATTAACCCAACATTCTCCCCTTTGATCGTGAGGCTAACATCATAAGCCCATTCTTAATAGAAAAAGCTCACCAAGGCAATGTGTTGCATGGCCAAAAAGTGTCATACAACCTCAGTACCTATAGTGTACTATTCCATCTCGAAATGGATATGCATTATACTTAATGGGAGTTCGTTTACTTCAGATCCTTTTATCCAGAATCAGAGGCTTTCCAATAAACCCATACCGGCAACATGATCACGAAAAATATTGGGTGGTAAGCCTTTAGTAAGCGGATCCGCAAGCATTAACTTAGTACTTATATGCTTGATACTAATGGTTTGATCCTAGATTCTATCTTTCACAACATGATACTTAATGTCAATGTGTTTGGCAGCACCACTTGACTTGTTTTTGTTTGCATAAAAGACTGCGGGTTCGTTATCGCAGTATAAGGTGAGTGGTTTAGAGATACTGTCTACCATTCTAAGTCCCGGGATAAAGTTCTTAAGCCATACAGCCTGCCCGGTAGCCTCATAACATGCCACAAACTCAGCTTGTATCGTTGAAGATGCTGTAAGGGTTTGTTTGGAGCTTTTCCATGAGATAGCTCCTCCAGCGAGTGTGAAGATATAACCTGACGTGGATTTCTTAGTATCAACACATCCCGCAAAATCTGAATCTGAATAACCAACGACTTCAAGATTATCAGAAAACTTATATGTGAGCATGAAATGCTTAGTAGCTTGCATATAGCGCAAGACTTTTTTAACGGCCTTCCAGTGGTCCGGCCCTGGATTTGATTGATATCTACCAAGCATCCCGGTTACAAAAGCTAAATCAGGGCGCGTGCATACTTGAACATACATAATGCTTCCGACAGCTGAAGCATAAGGAACCGACTTCATCTGATCAGTTTCATATTGGTTCCTTGGACATTGGAATGTCCCAAACTTATCGCCCTTAACAATAGGAGCAGGGGAACCAGAGCACTTATGCATATTATATCTCTTCAGTACTCTATCAATGTATGCCTTCTGAGATAAACCTAATATTCCTTTGGACCTATCTCGGGGAATTTCAATGCCAAGAACATAAGAGGCATCACCGAAATCCTTCATATCAAAATTAGATGAAAGAAATCTCTTGGTCTCAAACAACATATCCTTATCGCTGCTAGCCAATAAGATGTCATCCACATATAGTACTAAGATGGTGAATTTACTCCCTTTGAACTTAACATATATACAGTTATCAACTTCATTTTCCTTAAAACCAAAACTCCTTATAATCTTATCGAATTTGAGGTACCACTGCCTTGATGCTTGTTTTAAGCCATAAATGGATTTCTTAAGTCGACATCCCATATGCTCCTTATCTTCCATGACAAAACCTCCAGTTGAGCCATGTAAACATTCTCTTGCAAGTCGCCACTAAGAAATGCCGTCTTAACATCCATCTGATGTAGATCTAAATCATAATGAGCTACAAGTGACATAACAATTCTAAAAGAATCTTTAGTCGAGACAGGAGAAAATGTGTCATTATAGTCAATCCCCTCTCTTTGTGAGAAGCCTTTTGCTACAAGCCTTACTTTGAACCTTTCAACATTCTCTTTAGAGTCATGCTTGGTTTTGTAGACCCATTTACAGCCTACTGTTTTGACTCCATCAGGAATTTCTACTAAGTCCCATACATCATTAATGCTCATAGACTTTAGTTCATCCTCCGTGGCTTCAAGCCATTTAGAAGAATGTTCACTCACCATGGCTTCCTTATAAGAGGTGGGATCATCTACCTTCCCCATATCATTAATATTCTCATTCATATAAACAACATAATCATTAGGGATGGCAGATCTTCTCTCCCGCTATGATCTTCTGAGAGGTACATCAGTTATTACAGGGGACTGCTGAGGCTCATCATTAGGTGTAACATTAGGAATTTTAGAGACCTCAACATTGGGTGCAACAACAGTATTCTCTATTGGAGTTTCTACTGGAGTTGCAACCACCTGAGGCACAGGAATATAAGGCTCTAGGACGAGCGGTGTAGGAACATAAACCCGCTTCTCCTCAAGATCTATCTTCCTGGGCTCCAGATCCTCATTATTCTCTAAGAACACAGCATGCCTTGTTTCTACAAACTTAGTTATCCTATCAGGACAATAAAAGCGATACCCTTTGGATCTCTCAGGGTACCTAATAAAATGGCAACTTACTGTCTTAAGGTCTAATTTCCCAATATGTGGATTAAATATCTTAGCTTCAGCACGACAACCCCATACTCATAAATATTTCATACTCGGTTTTCTCCCAATCCATAATTCATAAGGTGTCTTAGGTACTGATTTACCGGGAATCCGATTAAGAATATATGTGGCTGTCTTTAGTGCTTCCATCCACAAGCCAGTTGGTAAACTAGAATGGCTAAGCATGCTCCGTACCATATCCATAAGTGTACGGTTGCGTCTTTCAGCTACTCCATTCTACTGAGGTTCACCTGGCATAGAATGTTGGGCAACAATGTCATTCTCCTGAAGGAACTTAGCAAAAGGGCCAGGAATTTGCCTGTAAGAGGCATGTCTTCCGTAATATTCTCCCCCTCGATCTGATCTGACCACTTTAATTCTTAGGTTGTGCTGATTTTCAACTTCAGCCTTAAATATCTTAAATTTATCAAGTGATTCAGATCGGTCTTTAATGGGAAAGATATAGCCATAACGGGAGAAATCATCAGTGAACGTAATGAAAGAATTAAAACCATCCACTGATGTCATAGGAAAAGGACCACAAATATCAGTATGAATTAACTCTAAAGGTCCTGTGCTGCGAGTGGCTCCCTTCTTTATTTTCTTTACATATTTACCTTTAATACAATCAATGCAGTGGTTTGAGTCAGAGAAATCTAATAGGTGGAGAATTTCTTCTTTAATGAGACGCTCCATTCTCCTCCTTGAAATATGGCCTAAACGACAGTGCCACAGTTTTGAAGAAGTCTCATTGCTCTTTTGACGCGTAGCATCATACACATTCAAAGATACAAGAGTTTCATTAAGGGAAAGCATATAGAGCTTGTCTTGTCGAAAGGCAAGACCAACATTATTTGAATTAAACGTAATGGTGCATTTACTGTCACCAAAAATACATTTAAAACCATCATCGTCTAATAAAGAAACTGAAATCAAATTCCTCTTGATGGAAGGAACATAAACTACATTATTAAGACGAAGCATGAAGCCGCTTTCTAAAATTAATGAAACAGATCCAACTGATTCAACTTCGGCTTCTTTTCCATCCGCGACTCTAAGACTTCGCTCCCCCTTTCTTAGTATTTTCGCGGTATGGAATCCCTGTAAAGAGTTGGTAACGTGCACAGTTGTTCCTGAGTCAATCCACCAAGAATTAAGAGAGAAATCAGCATAAAGAGTTTCATCAATGAACGTAATTATATCATTAACCCTTTTGGTGAGCCACTTTAGAAAATCAGCACAATCCTTCTAGAAATGCCCTGGTTGCTTGCAGAAATGACACTCTCCTCTTTTAGATGCTCCAGCAGGAGCAACATGGGGTTTAGGCGCATGTTGCATCTTAGGCCCCGACTTAGTGGAATTGGGAGAGAACTGTAGCTTCTTCTTAGATTGGAAGTCCCCTTGGAACTTCCTTTTGTGAGACCCACCAACGTGAAGTGCAAAATCTTTCTTTTCTGTCCTTATTCTTTCTTCCTCCTGGACACACATGGCGATTAAATCGCTCATGATTCATTTTTCTTTTTGAGTATTATAATTTATCTTAAATGCTGTGTACTCAGAAGGAAGAGAAGTCATCATAAAATAGACTAGAAAACCATCAGATATTGCCATGTCCATGCCCTTGAGTTTTTCTGCCATATCAGTCATTTTCTTGATATGCTCTCTTATGCTGCCGGACCCATCATACTGATCATTTAAGAGCTTCTGGATCAAAGTACTGGTATAAACTTTAGTGGAGCCTTTGAATTTCTCCTCTATTGAAGCCAGATACTCTTTAGCATTTTCGGAATCGGCGATTGCTCTCCTGATCCCGACTGAGATAGAAGTCTTCATAATCATTAGTGACAGACAGTTTGACCGCTCCCATTTTCAGCATTAGCTTCATAAGCTTTCTTTTTATCATCATAATTTTCCTCGGCTTCAGTGGGAGGAACGGGAGCGGTTACCCTCAAAGCATAATCAAGGTCCAACACCCCAAGGACAACATGGATTCTCTTTTTCCATGTGGGAAAATCGTTTCCTGTGAGCTGCTCAATATTATCAATTACGGCGGCAACATTGGAAGCATTGATTGCTGAATAAAAATATAGTACAAAATCAGAAACAATATAACAGTATATATTGCATGCAAATAACTCTACGTTGGTCTGATTAATAACATGCAAAACTACAGTTCTAATTCATATCACCGTTGGGCAGAAAATGAAAAAGAACTTAACAATATATGGCGACATATGATTACAGTCAACGTTAGTCGGAAAGTAATCATATGCATACATAATGCCATAACATAAAATCTCATATTAAAATATCCCGTTGGTTCAATTTTAATCGGAGATAAAGCATGATAGTACGATAAGGATACATCATAATTAGTCAGCTGATAAATAATTAAAAAACAGTGCACTAACAGGTAAATTAAATAAAGCACTGAAATTAATTATCTTAAAAGCAATTAAACAGTGTACAAAAAGTAAAGCAACATTACACTGTAATTAATCAACTGAAATTGACTAAACAAAAGATAATGCACTAAAGAAAATATCCCTGCAGCGGCCTTTTAACCTCAGCCCAAAACCATTATACGTGCTGCCCAAAAGAATTTTTTTTATTAAGCCAAATCCCACCGACACTTTGGCAGGCTAATGCTGGAAAGTTAAAGGGGCTTTTGAAAAAATTTCTTATCCACCACGCCTGGGCAAAATTTTCTTCACCACTCCTTGAAAACTGGCCACCATTGCACCTTTTTCCATCCGGAAAAAATGGATCTGCAGGTTTGGGCGTAGCGACTGAGCATGGCGGCGCCGGAAAAGCGCACGCACGTGTGGCCGGGCGGCGGCTAAGCAGCGGCGGGCGCGCAGCGCGGCGGCGTGGGGCTTAAAGCGCGTCGGACGCTCGGGGCGCGGCTGAGGCGCGCAACGCGTGGGAAGGGGTGGCGTTCAGGGCCGTAGCGCATGGAGGAAGTCGGTGCGCCCACAGGGCCCTCATTGGCGCGCCCAGTCCCGCGACGTCGGCGTCGGCATGCGACCCCGGCGGAGCTCGTAAGTTTTTTTTTGTTTTGTTTCTTTTGCCTAAATCCCGATTTGAGTTTTGATTTGCTAAAACCATGAGTCCCCTCCTTTTAGATGCTAAACCGAGCCATTAAACATCAGATCCGACCTTCTAAAACTTAGATCCGAGTTCGGTTGATACTAGTTTGGGTTCAAGATGATTCTAGGGTGGCTCTGATACCAAATGTATAACGAAACTAGAGGCTAAACATGAACCACAACATTATCCCTAGATCAAAACATGAACACATGCCATAAACTTTAGAGCGGAAGCGTACCCGAAGACGGAGAAGCCATTTGCGCGGTCGGTGTAGAGCTGGACGAGCACGTAGAGGGGGTTCGGCCGGTGTCGATGGAGCCGAGGATGAGGATGAAGAAGGGCTTCGATTTTCGTTCACCGTAGCGCGCCTTAGCGATCAGAATTGTTGGGAACTCTCAGGGCTTGAAAACAGCGTCGTGTATGCAGCCTGCCGTCTCCCCCGTTATATATAGCGCTAGGTGACCGGGACCGAAACCAAGTCGGGTCGGTTGCGCCCCTGATCAGGGCACGGGAGTGGAGGTGTGCCTCCCTGAAATTTTGGGATTCGGTTTCCCGAAACGATCAACCCAACAGGCCTCTCCCTACCCACAACAGCCCTGCCCCGCTCCAAGCATCCACACGCCGCGCTCGTCAGCCAAAGTGCTTGGGCCGCCGCAATGCCAGGAGGAGTAGGAGGTGAGGAAGAAGTCACCTTTGAGGACAGCGGCGAGATGGAAGAGAGGTGTTGGAGGGGTGGCGGCCATGGCCGGAGGCAAAAAGAAGAAAAGAAGGGAAGAAGAAATAGGGGCAAAAAGACCATTTTGGGTGTGGAGTTAACCAGTAATACATGGAATATTGCTGAAGTGGCAATAATTAAGATCACATCTGCGTAAAAAAATCAATAATGGAAGGGAGGTGATTCTATACTCTCCCAAATAGTGAGTTACATAAATATTAAAGCACCTTCAAAGATGAACTGATGCTACTTACCTATTGATTGATGATTTAAGATTTATCCATGTCTATTGGAGTGAAAAGTATGAAATCACTACTCAAAAAACAATTACATGGGGACCGAAAGCGGTGGCATTTTATCAAGTAGCATAAGCATGTTCTTTTTAGGTTATGGCTTATGACTTCCCTCGAACAAACCAATGAGATGATTTTTTCGTCGTCATTTTAATGTGATTTATCGGGATAGTATTTTTGAAGCAACTTATCGACTTTCAGTTTATTCGCATAAGCACTTATATTAATTTTAAAAACTATAAACCGTAGCCATAAACCACAAACCATAGCTAAAAGAAAGGGCTCGATATCGTCAATTCCCTCTTCCCTATATCTCTGTGCCACCGGTTAATTTCATGGCGGTAGCTTCTTCACGTTGCTCTCTTTGCCTCCCTCGTCCTTGCATGAGCACCACCATCAGCCACCACCATCTCCTCCGGCAATTGCCTCCCCACTTCCTTCTCATCGCCGCCGTTGGCGCTCTCCTCTACTAGCGGCCATAGCCTCCTACCTCTTCTTTGCTGGGTGAGCATCCACCCTGTGTGGGACGGTGGACTTCTTGGAGCGATGATGACTGAGGTGATAGGGCGGCCGTAGAGGACTAGATGCTGCATAAGAGAATCTGCTGTTGAATCCTTGAGGGCTTCAACTATATCAATGCCGAGTCATCAACAAGATACAATTATACTCATCACTTTGTGCGTTGAAGTGTCTATGTAAATTCTAGAATCTAATTCAAACACCTACCAGGATAGGATTCGTTTTAGATCTTAACTCTGGAAGAGCCAAGCCACCAACCAGAGTTCCCACTGGAGTTTTTTCTATTGTAGGATCCTAAACAAACAAGCCGAACAAACAAATAGGACGGTGTTGTAGGGGTAGCCCCCACCTAAGCCAAGCCGGCCTGTTAGAGGGTTATAAAGCCCAAGTGGGACACGTGTAATGATGTGAATGCCCATGTGAAGGGTATTTGGATGTAAGGGCACAACTGTAAAGACATTCCCCCTGAGTACATAAATGTATGTGACGCAAGCCATGGGGGGAGACAGAGCGTTGCTCACCTAACTCTCCACTACCACACTCTCTCTCTATTTGGTTTGTAACCACAACAGTTGGCGCCGTCCACGGGGATGACAAGAGCAAGCCTCAAGATCTCAAGAAGGATGGCACCGAAGAAAGCTTCATCTTCAGCGGCGAGGTCCCATGTCAACACCAGGTCTTTGGCATCGGCGGTCGCGGGCGAGAATAGCGACGCTCGCCGCGTGAAGATCGACCCCGCCACCACCGACGTGAAGATCGACCCCGCCACCGCCGACGTGAAGATCGACCCCGCCACCGCCGACATGATGGTCGACCCTGCCACCGCTGACGTGAAGATCAACCCCGCCGCCGCTGACGTAAAGATCGACCCCACCACCGCCGACGTGAAGATCGATCCCGCCACCGCCGACGTGAAGATCGACCCCGCCACCACCGACGTGAAGATCGACCCCACCACCACCGACGTGAAGATTGATCCCGCCACCGCCGACGTGATGGTCGACCCCGCCGCCGCCGACGTGAAGATCGACCCCGCCGCCGCCGATGTGAAGATCGATCCCGCCACCACCGACGTGAAAATCGACCTCGCCACCGCCGACGTGAAGATCGATCCCGCCACCACCGACGTGATGGTCGACCCCGCCACCGCCGATGTGAAGATCAACCCCGCCGCTGCCGACGTGAAGATCTATCCTGCCACCACCGACTTGAAGATCGACCCCGCTACCACCGACGTGAAGATCGATCCCACCACCACCGACGTGAAGATCGACCCCGCCACCACCGACGTGAAGATCAACCCCGCCATCACCGACGTGAAGATCGACCCTGCCATCGCCGACGTGAAGATCGACCTCGCCACCACTGATGTGAAGATCGACCCCGCCACCACCGACGTGAAGATTGACCCCGCCACCACCGACGTGAAGATCGACCCCGCCACTGCCGACGTGAAGATCGACCCCGCCACCGCCGATGTGAAGATCGATCCCGCCACCGCCGACGTGACGGTCGACCCCACCACCGCCGACGTGATGGTCGATCCCGCCGCCACCGACGTGAAGATCAACCCCGCCGCCGCCGACGTGAAGATCGACCCCGCCACCGCCGACGTGAAGATCGACCCGCCACCGCCGACGTGATGGTCGACCCCGCCACCGTCGACGTGAAGATCAACCCCGCCGCCGCCGACGTGAAGATTGACCCCGTCGCCGTCGACGTGAAGATCGACCCCACCACCGCCGACGTGAAGATCGATCCCGCCACCGCCGACGTGATGGTCGACCTCGCCACCGCCGACGTGAAGATCGACCCCGCCACCCCCGACGTGACGATCGACCCCGCCACCGCCGACGTGACGATCGACCCCGCCACCGCCGACGTGAAGATCGACCCCACCACCGCCGATGTGAAGATCGACCCCGCCACCGTCGACGTGAAGATCGATCCCGCCACCGCCGACGTGAAGATCGACCCCGCCACCACCTGCGCGCGTGGACGCCGACCCCGCGCGCGGCATGACAACCAACTCCGCAGACGACCGGGTGGCAGTGGAGCGTAACGCTTCGGCGTCGCGAGGCGCGACCGCCGTCCCTACACCTAGTGCGGGAGCGCCGAGCGGTCCCGGTGGCAGCACGTGCCCCGATATCAATTCCGGAGTCCACCACGCCGACGCGGTGGGCAACTCTGGAGCGCAAGCTGTGGTAACTGCTGTCCCAACAGCGCGACAAGGTGCGCCGGTCGCCGCGGCCACGTCGGTAGTGGAGGACGCCATGCTGGCGGCCCTCGGCACGTTCCAGTGGGAGTTAGCGGATCTCCGCAGAGCTGTGCAGAGAATGCAAAAGTCTCAGAGTTGGCAGACCCCGCCGGTGGTTGCGCTAGAGCCCACACCAGAACGGGCAGAGAGCTACGATGCCATGGAAGAGTACGCCAGAGCGGAAAGAGACGCGCGGCGGTGTCAAGGCAAGGACGCTGATGCCAATCCAGCGGAGGGCACGGCAAAGAGCGAAGGTTCGCCGAAGGAAGGCTCCTCGAAAGGCAGGAGCCAGCCAGAGTCTACGAGGGATGCCCTTACGCACAACAATGCTGAGCCCCACGAGACTTCGTCAAGCGGCAGGTGCAAGCCCTGGCGCAACCAGCGTGGGCCCCAAAAGACCCTCCACGTCCCCAGCATAGCGGACGCTCCCCGGAAAATTGCCCCCGCCTTGCTTGGGAGGGGCGGGGGAGACCGGGGATGGGGATGCGGAAGAGGCCGCGATGAGAGACTGTGCACAGGGCAAGAAATTTCAGACCACGGCATCGGTAGAGCTCAGGCCTCAGAGGTGCCGCCCCCCATAGTGGCCCATGTACAGTAGCCGCAAGCGAGCCCCCCACGAGCTGGGGTCCTAGAGGGGGCCCAGCATCACATTATCAACGTCATCTCCGGAGGCTCCTCGCTAGGGACTTCAGCACAACTACCTCCGGGAGGGGCGCACGGTGAAGTCACCTTCACGCCAGCCGACGCCCGAGGCGTGGAGTTTCCCCACCAGGACCCTTTGGTCATCCAAGCTGACATCGCAGGTTGTGACATCAGGTGTGTCCTCATCGACGGGGGTAGTTCTACGAACATTCTATTTGTGGAGGCCTCTGACTGCATGGGGATCCCTCGATGTCGCTTGAAGCCATCAGGGACCTCGCTCCAACGTTTAGGCGGCCAACCGCTGAGGTCATTGGGCCAGGTTTGTCTCTGAGTCTCCTTTCGTCAGGGTGATAATGCCAGGAGCGAGGACATCGTCTTTGATTTCGCGGACATTCCGAACCCATATAACACCGTACTGGGCCGCCCTATCCTCAACTCCTTCGGGGCGGTCCCGCATCATGGCTTCCTGTGTATGAAGCTCCCGGGCCCGTGGGGCGTCATCACCATCTTCAGCAACCAGGATCTCGCCCGACACTTGGAGGCTCATGCCAGAAGCTCACACCGCAAGGTGCACGCCCTCACCGACAAACTCAAGGCGGACGTGCCGTCCGCTTCGGGGTGGACGCCCAAGCCCCGACCGGAGGGCGGGGTCAAGCGGATACCCCTCCAGGCCGAAGGTCAATTTGTGTCCATCGGTGAAGGCTCTCCCCCAGAGGTGGAGTAGGCCTTGCTCCAGGTTCTCCGGAGCAACGCGGACATCTTCGCATGGTCCCCGGAGGACATCAAAGACGTGAACCGCTCCCTCATCAAGCACAACCCGTCAGGCAAAGTTTTCGGCGTATGTCCATTGACCGACAGCAAGCAGCCAAGGTGGAGGTAGTGAAGCTTCGCCAAGCCGAAGTCATCCACGAGGTCCAACATCCGAATTGGTTGGCCAACCCGGTGTTGGTGAAAAAAGCCAACGGCACTTGGCGTATGTGCATCAACTTCATGGCCCTCAACAAGGCATGTCCGAAAGATGACTATCCCTTTCCCCGCATAGATCAACTGGTTGATGCCACCGCGGGCTGTAAAATCATGAGCTTCTTAGACGCCTTCTCCGGCTACCACCAGATCTATATGGCCAAGGATGACGAGGCCAAGACCAGCTTCATCACACCAATAGGGACATACTGCTTCATCAGGATGCCCTTTGGTTTGAAAAATGTGGGGGCAACCTTCACCCGCCTCATCCGCTAGCACTGGCTTCTCAACTTGGCAGGAACGTGGAGGCTTACGTCGATGACGTCGTTGTCAAAACCAAGCAGCTAGCCTCACACGGCCAAGATCTCTAGGAGACCTTCGACAACCTCAGGAAGGCAGGTATTAAGCTCAACCCAGACAAGTGTGTATTCGGTGTGCAGGCAGGCAAGCTCCTAGGCTTTCTGGTGTCTAGACGCGGCATCCAGGCCAAACCCGACAAGGTCGATGCGATTCTAGCCATGGAGCCGCCCAAGATGACAAGGGAGGTCCAACGACTTGCTGGCCGCATGGTCGCATTGAGCTGTTTCTTGTCTAGGGCAGCGGAGCGGGGCTTGTCATTTTTCAAGACCCTTCGCGGCTGTGACGGGTTCCATTGGGACGATGGCTGCGCACAGGCCTTCGACGAACTCAAGAGACACCTTGCAAGCCTCCTCACCTTGGTCGCCCCAGCGCCAGAGGCTCCCCTCCTGCTCTACCTCGCTGCCTCAACGACAGCGGTCAGCGCCATCCTTACCCTTGAGGAGGGCGCTCTTCAGCGCCCCGTGTACTTCGTCTCCGAAGCCCTTCAAGGCGCCAAGACGTGGTATACGGAGCTCGAGAAGTTAGCTTACGTGCTGGTCATGGCCTCGAGGAAGCTCTGACATTATTTTTTGGCTTACCCAATCACCGCGTCGTCCTCGTTCCCCCTAGCGAAGATGCTGCACAATAAGGAGTCCACAGGGCGCATTGGCAAGTGGGAAACTGAGCTCGCGCCGTTCTCCTTGACGTATGCTTCGCGAGCAACATCAAGTCCTGCTCTCGCAGATTTCCGCGAGTGGACCTCGGCCAACCCGCCAGCAGAGCTGACGACCCGGTGTGGATGCTTTACATTGATGGAGCCTACGGCGTTTCTGGCGCAGGCGTTGGTGTAGTGGTCACTACGCCAGAAGGGCACCACTTGTTGTACTCGGCGCACCTTGTATTTCCCACCACCAACAACACAGCCGAATACGAGGCACTACTCTTTGGCCTCGCGAAGCTCAAAGCTCTTGGCGCACGACGAGTTCTCATCCGCACCGACTAACAGCTGGTGGCGGGCCACGTGGATAAGTCATACCAAGCCAAGGACCCGACCTGGCCGAGTACTTGGCAGCTGTACGAGCAAAGGAGCGGCACTTCCTGGGTGTCACAGTCAAGGCCATCCCTCGGGAAGAAAATGAGCAAGCCGACGTCTTCGCAAAAGCCGCCAGCCAACAGCTCCCCACTCCCGAGGGAGCGTTCTATGAGGTCTTGCCCGTGGCGGCCATCGCGTAGGACAACCGTGATACGGCCCTCATCCACCAGATTACCCAGCAGGGCGACTGGCAAGAGCCCATCCATGGTTTCTTGCAGGGCATCACAGAGCCTGACGACCCTCTCGAGCTCCGGCGCTTGCAATGTCGCGCCAGGTCCTTCCAGGTGCTTGACGGCATACTCTACAAAAAAGGAGTCTACGCACCACTTCTACGGTGCCTCTCACGCGAGGACGGAAAGCACCTCCTTGCGGAAATTCACGCGGGACTTTGCGGCTCGCATCTGGCGCCGAGGTCGCGCGTCGGCGAGGTGTTCAGGAAAGGCTTCTACTGGCTGACCGCCGTTGCTGATGCCAAAGACCTCGTGCGCCGGTGTCAAGGCTGCCAATGGATGGGGCGGGTCATTCACAGACCCCCGACAAGCCTAAACCCCATTCCCGCATACGCGGCGCACGGGGGGCATCGATATCGTGGGACCACTTCCGGCCCCGTGAGACCTCGCGTTCATAGTGGTCGTCTTGGAATATTTCTCCAGGTGGCCAGAGGCTGTGGCTCTAGCTAAGATAACCTCGGCAGCCATGCAGTGCTTCCTTTGGCAGAACATCATATGCAGCTTTGAAGTGCCCAAGGAGATCACCGCCGACAACGACCTGCAGTTCAACTCCGCCCCGTTCAAGGAGTTCTGCGACAACATGGGCATCACGCTCCGATTCGCTTCGGTTGGGCACCTGTAGTCTAACGGAGCAGTCGAGCAGGCGAACGGCACCATCTCCGCTGGAGTCAAGAAGCGTCTTGTCGGGTTGCCCAAGGGCAAGTGGCCAAGCGAGCTCCACAATGTCCTCTGGTCCCTCCGCACAATGGTGACGTGCCCGACAGGATCTACGCTGTTCAAGCTCCTCTTCGGCGATGAGGCAATGATGCCCGAGGAAATCAAGGCCGGCTCGAGAAGGGTCCTCGCCCAGGCGCTGGAGGAAGAGCGTCAACTGTCCCTAGACCTCCTTGGTGGAGAACGAGTAAACGCAACCCAGCACGTCGCAAAGTACGCGTGGCAGATGGTGCGCATGCGTGATCGCTCCATGTACCCGCGGGGATTCCATCCGAAGGACCTCGTTCTCAAAATGGCACTCCGCGCGGAAACGGTCGGCAAGCTCGAGTCCAAATGGAAAATCCCGTACATCGTCGCGGCAGCCCTGTAGCGGGGGGCCTATCGCCTCGCCACGCTGGAAGGGTAGACACTCCTCCACACATGGAACGCATACAGGCTGCAGCGGTATTATGTTTAGGACAAGAAGGGAAGCAGGCAACAGCATCGGCCCATGTCTATTGTAAGACGCTCGCTCGCGCAAACGGGAGATCAATAAAGCCGATCATTCGCCAACCTTTTGTCGAGGTCCGCCTCCGCACGTACTCTGCGGAGTATAAATAATAAGATGTAGCGTCGAGGTTCGCCTTCGCACGCACTCTACGGAGTATAAATAAGATGCAGATGTTGTCCCTGCACACTCTACTGAGTATAAACAAGACGCGGATGTCCCGCACACACGTCGGTGTTACCGCTACGCGTACTCTCTGGAGTATAACTAAGATGTGGTTAATGTTCCCACGTACTCTGTGGAGTATAAATAAGATGTAGCATTCAGGTCCGCCTCCGCACGCACTCTACGGAGTATAAATAAGACGTAGCGTCGAGGTCTGCCTCCGTACTCACTCTACGGAGTATAAATAAGACGTAGCGTCGAGGTCCGCCTCTACACGCACTCTACGGAGTATAAATAAGACATAGCGTCGAGGTCCGCCTCCGCACGTACTCTACGAAGTATAAATAAGACGTAGCGTCGAGGTCCGCCTCCGCATGTACTCTACGGAGCATAAATAAGACGCAGCGGGGGGACGCCTTCGCGCGCACTCTACGGAGTATAAATAAGATGTAGTGTTGAGATCCGTCTCCGCACGCACTTTACAAAGTATAAATAAGATGCGGATGTTGTCTCTACGCACTCTACTGAGTATAAACAAGACGCGGATGTCCCGCGCATGTGTCGGTATTACCACTACGCGTACTCTCTGGAGTATAACTAAGATATGGTTGATGTTCCCACGCACTCTACGGAGTATAAATAAGATGTAGCGTCGAGGTCCGCCTCCGCACGCACTCTACGGAGTATAAATAAGACGTAGTATCGAGATCAGCCTCCGCACACACTCTACAGAGTGTAAATAAGACGTAGCGTTGAGGTCTGCCTCCGCACGCACTCTACGGAGTATAAATAAGATGTAGCATTGATGTCAGTCTCCGCACACACTCTACGGAGTATAAATAAGACACGGATGTTCTCCCTGCGCACTCTATTGAGTATAAACAAGACGCGGATGTCCCTACACACGTGTGGACACCGCCCCTACACGTACTCTCCGGAGTATAAATAAGACGTGGTTGATATTCTCACGTACTCTCCGGAGTATAAATCAGACGTGGATGATATTCCCACGTACTCAGTAAATAAGATGCAGTAGAGGCTTGCCTCCGCACCGCGTGTTAACGAGTGGAAAAGGGACCGAGAGCTCACGTGTCTACTTTGACTAGGCACCAGCTCCACTGCCACAACTTCGAAAGGTAGGGGATGGAGCGCTCGTGCGTCTACCTCGACTAGGCACCAGCTCCGCTGCCACCACTTCGAAGGGTAGGGGACGGAGCGCCGCGCGTCTACTTCGACTAGACGTCAGCTCCGCTGCCACCACTTCGAAGGGTAGGGGACGGAGCGCTCGCGTGTCTACTTCGACTAGACGCTAGCTCTGCTACCACCACTTCGAAGGGTAGAGGACGGAGCACTCGTGTTCCTACCTCGCTTACAAAGCGCTACGACCGTCAAAGAGAAGCGGAGTTGGGGGCCAGAGGCCAGCCTTCGTTATGCTAGGGAACGACTACGCGACAAATAAGTACGCAACGACATACCACCCTGGGCGACTGTTGTTTCATTCATGTCAAAAGGAGGCCACAGGGCGCTAGCACAACAAGGCACATAGTACAGCACACTGGGTTCCAGCATCACACCTAGGGGTCCGCGCCGCCCTCGTTGCGCCAAGGGACCTCCTCGAGCCACTGAAGGAAATTCCCTTTCTGGTGTAGCGTCCGCCGTAGCATGACCTTGGCCGCATCCTCCTCGATGTAGCCCCAGATCCGGTCGTAGAAAATCTTGAGGGCGGGTAGAATGGCGCGGGTGGCACCGGACAACGCCCCGGCTTCAGCTGGTAGATCCAGCCAGGGATCGACCAGCTCGTTGGCATGCTCACACCCCTGGGTGTGGAGCATGGGAAAGGCGAAGCAGGCGCCGGCGAAGCCGCAATGATCACCGAAGGCTCTGGCACCGCGGAGCACGAGACTCGAGCCCTCTTTGATTTGCTATAGGGTCTGCACCACATCCGCGGGGCTGTGCGTAGCGTTCAGCACGTCAGCGAAAAGGCCCTGGAGGGCCCCCTCCAATGACTCCATTGCCCTCCACGCCATCACCAACGCGTCGCCCAGGGTCCGGTTCCTCTCCTCCAAGGCCGTCGCAAGCCGGGCCTTCTCTTCCTCCAACGCAATGATCTGCTCAAGCAAGCTGGTGTGCTCCTCAGTTGTGGCGTGCTCTGCCTCCTCCATGGCGCACTGCATCGCCGCCACCGTGCTCTCCGCGTTCGTAGCAAGTCCCTGCGCGCCGGTCGCCTCGTGATTTTCGCCCCAACACACGAATACGCCGCCCTGGCGGTGTGAACTCGCCGGCAAAGACGGCTCGCGTCGCGAGCCTCCTCCAGGGCTCGGCTGATTGCAAGCGTCTAAAAACGGGGGGAGGGGCGAATATTAGCTACATGGTCGACAAGTGACGTAGACCACGAATTCAGGTACTCACCCTCATCTTCGAGGCACCCAATGTGAGCGCCAGAAGATCCCCCGCACGTCGACAATGCCCACTGATCCAGGCTACCATCGATACGCTCCATGATCCAGTTAAGGACGTGAAGTGTCTCCGGTCGAGCGATAAAATCAGACACAACGAGCCTCTGGGCCTCCGAGATAGCCCCGGGCGCCTAGGCCACGCCCCGCAACCAGCCCGAACCGCGACACCTCCGCCGCCAACTTGGCCGGTCCGGAGACCTCATCTCTCCCGAGGTCAACGCATGTAATGAGCAAGCAAATCGGAGAGAGCTTCTCAAAGTCGCGGGAAGGAAGCACGCCTACCTTCGCACCCTCCATTGAGCGTAGGGAGGTTCCCAGACGCTCTCCGCTGGGTCGCCAGGCCTCATCACCGGGGAGCCGATGACTCTCGACAGGACTCCATCCCCGCCCCACGGAGCTGTCGGGATAGGACGACTTCGGACCGGGCGAAGACCCCCCTACTCGACACCCCAGCGGAGTCCCGGCGTCACGCCCGAAGGGTACAACACGTTCGGCTCCGCAAGACGACTCCACCGGTAACTGTGCCGCCGCAAGGGATGGCACCAAGCCTGGAAGCCGCCTACGCAGCCAGCCCGCCCCGGGCGCCAGCGAGGATGACTCCGCGACCGCGATCCTCGACGCTGGGCGGGACGACCGGCAGCTTACCTGACTCCGCGTCTTCACACAAAGCGGGGTCAAACTAGAAAATGCACGCATCCAAATAGGTCACAGGCCGTAGGGACGAAGGGGGCCAAAGGGCTCGGCAACATGGCTTTGGCCTGTGAAGCCCTTCACCATGAGAGGCTTCTATTGTAGGGGTGACCCCCACCTAAGCCCAGCCAGCCTGTTAGAGGGTTATAAGGCCCAAGTGGGACGCATGTAATGACGTGAATGCCTATGTGAAGGATATTTGGATGTAAGGGTACAACTGTAAAGACACTCCCCCTGAGTACATAAATGTATGTGACGCAAACCATGGGGGGAGACAGAGCGTTGCTCACCTAACTCTCTACTACCACACACACTCTCTCTCTGTTTGATCTGTAACCAGAACATACGGTTTCTCTATCACTATTTTAAAGCGGTTTATCAAGATAATTTTTTTGAATCATCTTATCAGTATTTGGTTCACTTGCACAAACACTTACGCTAAAATCAAAAGCTATTAGCCGTAGTTATAAACCATCATCCGTAGCCAAAAATAACACCTACGGCCTCAATTTTTTGCAATTTTCGTTGAGGTAGATGGACAGTTGTAAAAAGCAGCAATGTGGTGTGGTCAAAAGTAGCTGATCAACGGTCTATGCTTGTGTGAACCAGGATTTAAGCTGGTCGTGCACGCAGAGGTGTGCCTTATTCTCTGGGGAATTGACTCCACTAGTAGGGAGACCAGTCACACACTACCCTCCAAAATCTGGCGAAGCATAGGTCACGCGCATGTTTGATGATAGTCTTACAATCCTTTCCAATTTACGCCATTATGTAGATATCATATTAATTTCCTTTATCTATTGTACTCGTATTACGATTTATTGACCTGAGTCAAAGTCTCCTTGGCGATGGGTACATTCTTTTGAGCTATAACTATGGCTTTGGTTTATAGTTTTTAAATTTTGGTTGTTCATGAGAGATAATACGAAGATAGAAATAGTCACATGCGATTTTAGCCAGTATAGCTGAACTCGGTACATTGTGTACTACAATCGACTTGTAGACTCTACTTTAAAAAGACACACTATTTAAAAGTGAAGTACTGTAGCAAAAAGTGAAAAGCATAAGCCGGAAACCATGCAAAACCCAGCCTATATGTGGCTCAGTTTCTTTTAAGCAATCAACATGGTCTCACTGACATGAGGGGCCCACAAGTTTTTATTAATTTTCAATTACTTGTCTATTGAAAATCTTTACTAAGGCTGACAAGCAGGTCCTATCAAATTTAATTTAAATCTAATTTATTTTTAAATAGGTCCATTTACTGTGCCAACAGACTTGGGCCCACTTGTTAGTGGCTCTAACTTTTAAAACTAGTTTAAAAAGTTTTTAAACGGTGGGTTCCACTGTCATACGGATAGGAGCTTAATTAAGTGTGTATATATGCTTCATAGGTCAGAGAGGGATTAAAACATACTAACTGCCATCATTACACTAATTAAACATGCATAATTAATTTAATTACGGTGCTACGGTACTTTGTCTTCTTCATTGAGCGAGGGTGACTTGTCGTTGATGGTGGAGACCTTGGCGTCGGTAGCATGGTCAAAAATAGGGATCCTGTGCCATACCGCACCTAGTGGTGAGTTGGCGCAGCCTGATTTGATGGTTGAGGGAACGGTGGTGAGCCTAGGTGGCGGCAGAGATAGGGGCATGACACTACGGCTATCCATGGTGCCAAAAGCCAATTAACGGCTAGGGGAGCATCTATGGGTGGAGGGGAGCTCACCTGAGGCGATGGTGCTACTCAAGGGGGTGTAGAGTAGGCTAGCATCGGAGAGGGTGGGGGTGGAGAGGGGGTCAACAGCGGCAGCTCACCGAAGAGGGATGGAATGCTCGGGGAAGCTTGGGTTGTCTTTGGGATGTCAGGGTGGCGCTTTAGGTGGCAACAATTAGATGGCAGAGTGATAAGCTGATTTCAACACTATTGGCGATGGAAATGGCCGGTGATGAGGGAAAAGGTGGTTCAGGAGGTTCTCAAGACGATTGTAGGTGATGGAAGGCGAGTGATGGTGCATAGAAGTGAAAGCGTGGCTTTATAGTGGTGAAGGGAGGCTGAGTGGCCATTGGTGCCATGATGGTTCACTGCGGCTGAGGCTGTCGTTAACGGAGGACTAGGGAAGGTGTGCATGGGAGGATTGGGCACGTAACACAAGAAGCTGTAGTATGGAAGCGATGGGACGAGGTGGCCTAGGCTGAGGCATCGTGGCGAAGAGAAAGGAGGAGGGCGAAAAGGGGACTCTGATGAATGGGAGGCGGTGCAGAGCTGAGGCGGGGTGTCATAGGTTTGAAGCGACGTGGTGATGTAGCAAGAATCCCAGAACATGCAGCGTAGGGCCTAGGCATGCACAGCGCGATGCGTGTTGGCATGGGCGCGCACAGCGCGAACGTGGGCACGATGCAGCCAGAATGCATCCGAGCGGCGTGGGCCATCTTGGGCCATTCTAGGGCAGGCTGGAAGTGGCCTAGGCCAGGCCAAAGGCTTGGTGGGCTGAGGGGATGTAGGGTGGGCTAGGCTCGGCCTAAGAGGGGTTTGAAACTTTGAAAATCTTGAATTTTTCATTGAATTTGCATTGTATTTTTTGAATTCAAACACAATTTGTAAATTTCCTAATCAAGCAAATTGACAACCCCAAAATGGGATGTTACAATGGGTAATGTGTATGTATTCCCAGATCAAGGAACCATTTATGCGTTTGTGATGTGAGTCAGAGAAATGGACCCCCTTGCCTTAGAGCTGTTGGTGGTGGATTACTGCTTGCCTTACCAAGCTTTTTTTTTGTTAAATTCTACGCGGATAGTGGTGGAACTACTGTCGGGGCAAGCCGGGGTGGCTGCCTCGGGTCTCCCAGACGGAAGACCCCCCTGGCCAACCCATTGGCACCCTAACCAAGCCACTAATCGCCATGACCCCCAACTAATGAGCAAGCTCATCGTGTATTTGTGTGGGCCGTGGCCCACGCCGAGGTAGGTAGCCCAAGGTGAGGCCTCAAGGCCTAAGCCAATTAGCTAAATGCAGCACCGCAGCCCATAGGCTCCATTGCTGATTGGTCCAAGACAACCCAAAATCCCTAATTCCCCATTGCACAGCCGCAACTTCGAGTGATTCGAGCCGTCGACCATTCCCCATTCGGCCATTCCTCTTGGTCTTGGAGACTTGGCGGTCGGCGACTCAGCGGGTGCCCGGGTGCTGTGGCGTGTGGGGGCCACTGTCACTGGGTCACGGGCTTAGTAGTTCACAGCCGTGAGGCGTCCGCCACTCCGCCCTCTACCCATCCGCCAACACCAGCCGTGAGCTGGTGAGGTGACTAGGTGAGCCACTGTCCACTGATGTGTCTATGATCTATCTGAGCCTTGAGGCCTTGAGCAATGAGTATTCTTTTTATGTTTGATTTACTAGAGTACAGATGTCCAATATTACTATATGAGTAAATTTTTATTTCTTGTAGGAATTCTATAAGAAAATGAAATCAATACAGACTTATTTTAGAACCGCAACAGTAGATGACATTGTGCCTTGGTATTTTTTACACTACCAGTTCACCCCGGGTCTCTCTAATTCCTGGTTCCGCCACTGTACGGGGACACCGCTGGATCGTCAAGCAGAGGCACTTCTCTGATGGAAATCTAGCCTAGACATGCCCCCAAGCTGCCTGAACTCATGGAGCATGCACACCAGCCCATGCAAGTGGACTGGTGTTACCTGCAGCGCGGCGGTGCCTTGTAGCCATGGCCGCCGAAGCGATGTTGTGTTTGTGGCCACCATTTCCCTCTGGAGGTGTGGCCTTGATGGCAGGTTAGACACGTTCTACTTTGCAGACTTGTCTCATCTTGTCCATCTTGACTTCAGTGACAACATTATCTCGGGGCAAATCCCATCAAGCATTGGTGCTCTTGCTGAGCTCTCTTTTTTGGATCTCTCCGGCAATAGCTTCTCTAGATCTATCCCGTCATCTTTTGGTAATCTTACAGAGTTGACCTCCCTTGATATCTGTCATAGTTATCAGTTAGAAGGACTCATTCCTTCCACACTTGGTGAGCTACACAATTTATAGAAGCTCGATTTGAGTCACAAGCATTTAAGTGGCTCAATTCCTTCTAGTTTAGGAAACATGACCAAATTGAATTATCTAGACCTTAGCTTTAATAGTATTTCTGGCCATATTCCTCATGAACTAGGGATGCTCCATAGTTTGAAATTCTTATATTTGCTCGAAAATAGCATTGGCTCTATTCCTAGAAGTATTGGATATCTAACAAAGTTAGAACTATTGGATCTTTCCGACAATCAAATCACAGGTTTCATTCCTGGAAGCATTGAAAATTTAACATAATTAGAATTTGGGAATTTTTACTAGTAAGAAGGTGCTAGTAGAAGTTAAATCCGACCGTTAATTTATGAGAGTATAATAGACATTTTTTTTATAAATCTATTTTTTCGTAAGGGTATTATAAACTTTTCTTTTTGATAACCCTAGTCCTAGCATGGCCGCACCCACCAAAGATAGTCACAGCAACAGTGAACTCGGATGGGCCAAAGCATCTTAGCACCCTCAACGAGGTCACCGTAGGCAATGAAGGCAGGGTTGAAGCACACAACCTCATAACTGGAATAGCTGAAGCCATCCTCGGGGGTCACATGAATGGTTGAGAAAGCAGGGCCATGGATGGAGTTCATGGAGTACCCGCAGGCCTCGAAATTTTAGTCGCAGATCTCTATCTCTGGGATAATGTCAGAGATACCCGAGAGCTTGGTCATCTCCTTGGCGCACGATGCGTGGCCATCAGCTGAGGTCTTGAAGAAGATGGAAGCTTTCTTCTTGTCCAACCTAGTCATGCACTTCTCAAGCGTGACCACATGCTTCTCAGGGTGCTGGGTGACATAGTAGACATGCCACTTCTGCTCGGCCTTTGGAGGGTCACCAATCATATAAGCATTGCCATCGGACTTAAGGCCGCCAAAGTAGTGGTTTAGGAAGGCAACCTCCTCAGAGAAGTTCTTGTGCGGAGCGAGCTGTGCTTGAGGGAATATGAATGTCCCATGGGAGTACTGTTAGTGATATACCCTAGAGGTAATCATGGAGATAATTGTATTACTTCTATGTTTATGATCTTTTGAATAATATATTATTTTATCTCTTAAATAAATATCTTTCATATTGATCAACAAGTATGTGACTTGTTCGTGTCGTGAAACTCTTTATTTATATTTTTGATATTATTCTAAATTATCACTGATCTTATATCATTATGTGGGACAATTATGATTTATAGATCAACACATGTATTGATTGATGATCATATTTCATGGATCATGGATATGGGATATCAAATCAATAATATGGACACATGTTAGAGAACATCATGTTGAATTGACCCACCATGAGACACTGCGGGAATTGTTATATTCTTAAGTGTCATCAGTTGGTCTCATATATAGTGTATGTGGGATTTTTAGATCTGAGATCGTCATTGTTTTCTACATGTGTAATAGTTTACTTAGGGGTTACCAAATACTACTCCATGACTAGATGGTCTTAAAGGTAGCTTTCGGGTTTACTATGAAACATACGGAGGAATATAAGTGATCAAGATGGAATTTGCCTCTCCTATATAACAGGAGAGATATCTCTGGGCCCCTCGATGTGCTTGGATTAAGGAAGTGCATGGCCATGCCGAATGTGGTTGAAGAGTCAATCACAACTGAGTAATCCATCACAGGTTCGAGTAAAGGATCGAGTTATCATAGGATGACATGCTTTTCACTTTGAGTTCGATCTAGTATCGTGAGGCAAAGGGATCTATACATAAGCATTATATAAGTTCGTCCGATATGATATTTATGTATATTTAGAGGTCATTATGTCCTGTTAGGGACCGTTACCGACATATGGACCGGAAAGGAGTTTTCGGCCCATGGACAAATGTACATGAGCCTACAAGGTCACACACTTAATGGGCTAGAACGATAAGGGTCTGGATGATAGTTTCCGAGTAGGCTTCGATATCCACTCATATCGGATATGGATCCAATTGGAGACTATATAATTAGAGGTGCGGGGCTGAGGGCGACATCTGAAGAAACCCTAGCCGCCATCTCTCATAATCCCTGCCGTGCGCACTGGTGCTAGCACACCGACGTACGGTGTTCCCTCCCTGGATATGTGGAACTCGGTAAAGGCACTGCTACGACTGCGGCGCTGATTGGGACAATCTTAAGGAGGAGACGGTTGGCCGGAGGACGATCGACTACTTTCGCCTATATCGACGCGCTCTTCGTTGAATCGACTGCTTCAACTCTTCTTCCACTGCACTGCGCGTCTAGTGGTAACGATCTATGATCTCTTACTTGCATGGCTTCCTGGTTTACATGGTAGAAATTTTAATTTGCGTTAATATAACCTACCCGTATCCCAACAAGTACTTCACAGCAGCAAGCGACAGTGTCAGCTCCTTGGCAAGCTCAAGGATCCTTGGAATGGCGAGGAGGAGCTTGGTAGTCCCACAGGTCTTGATCACAATCTTGTACGGGTGCACAAAGTCGATCTGGGCACGCGAGAGCACGCGTAAGCCCCTGCCGCTGGGGTCGGTAGAGATGGGTGATCTTGAGGCGCTTCTCGTACTTCTCAAACCCGATCGTAGAGACCAGGGGAGGGTCAACAATTGACAGGACGCCCATTGTTTCGAAACGTGATGGCAGAGATGGCAGTGGAGGAAGACAGGAATCAAGACTTGTGATCTTGCCGGTCACCAGAAAGCAGCTAGCCACATATAAGAGAAGGTGGCAGCGGCGCAATGGAATGGGTGAGAGGTAGGGGCGGCAGCGACTGAAAGGATCTCTCGTACGTGCACTGCCGCGGTGTTTGTAGAAATTACTTTTACGCCATGCGTTCCCTTTACAATTATATATCTCCCAGGATTCTACTGTTAGTATTACTGGTGGTAGTATAACTAAATCCCAACTAATATAATTCATTAGATCAAAAAGAATAGATGAATCATATTTATTTTTGGGTACGGTAAAAGAGCCCTAGAATTGTTGGATATTTCCCACAATCAAATCACGGATTTCTTTCCTAGAAGCAAAGGAAACCTATCAAGATTAGAATCCTTGGATCTTTCCTATAATCAAATCACGGGTTCCATTTCTGAAAGCATTGGAAATTTAAGAGGACTAAAACATTTTAATATTTGCAACAATGGAGTCACGGGTTTGATTCCTGGAACCATAGGACGCCTGGCAAGTTTAGAATCATTAAATCTTTCAAACAATGAAATCACTGGTTCCATTCCTGGAAGCATCAGAAGTCTAACAAGGTTAGAAGTGAGGGATCATTTTACCGGTCGAAAACCAGTTTTATTGGTTTTATCGGTGACCTTCGGTAAAATCTCAAACCGGTTCCGAAAAATTTATTTTGCATGAATTTTGTCAAATTTAGAATTATTTTTTGCCGAAATTACTTTCAAAATTTTTAGCCGATATTTTCAACCGATTTTCGGCGATAATCGGTCTGTTTGTATTTGAATTTTTTGGTCCGAATTTCTCTGAAAAATCCAAAAATCGTCCATACCGGTTTTATCGGTCCCCTCCGGTAAAATATAAAAACCGGTATTCTGAACCCTGTTAGAACTCTTGGACTTTCCAATAATCAAATAAATGGTCCCATCCCTTCCACCTTTCGGAAATTGACCTCTCCAACAACACTTGCACTCAGCTTCAATCGGATGAATGGTCTGCTACCACCAGAATTAGGATTTCTAGTTAAACTCTCGTTTCTTGATTTAAGTAGCAATCACTTTACGGGAAGCATTCCACCTCAGGTCGGACAATGTCGCCTTTTGTGGTTGTTGCGCATATCAGATAACTTACTGACAGGACCAATACCACAAGAGCTTGGAGATTGTAATAAGCTATATGAGCTTGATTTGAGCAGAAATAATTTAAGTGGTGCCATCCCAATGACTCTTGCGAAGCTTTACCAATTGGACAAGGTGAATTTATCATACAACAGTTTGAGTGGCAGTTATTTGGATGCATTCCGTACAGTCAACATTGACCTTCACCATAATACGGGTTTTTGCATTCCATGGTATAACTGCACACCATGTACCGGAGGAGAAAAAAATAATAAGCATCTTATGTTGATACTACCGGAGGAGAAAAAATAGTAAGAGTTCATCGGAGGAGAAAGTTGGCGAAAATTAGTAGCAAGAGCAAGTTTGGAGATATCACTACTACAAAACAGGCTATATTGAACGGATACATCATAGACGGTTCATACGGAACCGTCTATGCTTAAACAATCACAGATGGTTCATACTACCAACCGGCTGTGATATTTTCACAGACGGTTATAAACACAAACCGTCTGTGCTAATTTAGACAACACAGACGGTTCGTGTTAATAACCATCTGTGAACTTTCACAGACGGTTCTTAATACGAACCGTCTGTGATAATTGAGACAACACAGACGGTTCGTGTTGACAACCGTTTGTGTACTTTCACAAGTCACAATTACCTCAGCTTGGTTTGGCTTGCAATGCATTGCATGCCTGGTACATGCAGAAGTCCAACATGAAGCCAAGCTGGCAGAGTGCATTCACTCTGAGATATATGGAGGAGCATTTCCTCCACGACTTGGGCTACATCGTCGTGACATTCGAAGACTTATTCTTACTATTCAATCTCGATGAACTCGACGCCTCACTTCTACGATGCTGGACACTGTAAGTGTACTATACAATGAAGTTTGACATTCACGTTATACCGATAAATGTCATTACTCTTTCCTTATGTATAGATACATGATCCAACAAGTCCAGCAATCACGATAACCAGTGGGTTTCCTCGATACTCACCTGGTCTCGAGCAAGCTATCAACGAAAATGTATCTTTCGTGCAAGATTACATAACGAGAGGATTGATTGCTCACAACGACAAGGAGTACGTCATGGTACCCTTCAACCACGGGTGGGTGCTTCACTAGTTGCCACACATGTTTCATTTGTACTTTATATGCAGTATGAACTTAGGATTAATCACTGTAGCGACACACATGACTAGGCAACACTGGATTTTGATTGTGATTGTACTAAAGTGGAGTAAGGTAATATACCTTGATTCCCTACTCAGGAGCAACCACGACTTCAGTCGTGTGCAAGAAGTAATTAACAGGTAAACTCATTTCCTCTATACATAACTCTATTGTAATATTTCCTTCATTTGCAACGACTGAGGCTAACTTTTTTGAATCACGTAGGTCGTTTACTAATTATGCTGCCCTAGGAGGAAGACACATCAGATCCAGTGACACGCTACGACACAACACGCGATTTTCGGTACCCGCTACAACATAACAATCTTATATCACACTTTGTTATAATACCTCTAGAATTGACAATACCTATATATGTAATTATATTTTTGCAGTACCACCAGCAGCTACAGGGCAACGTATGTGGATTCTACGTTTGCCACCATATGCTAAGATCAATGATCTAGAGGTTTGTCAGGTTCTTCCAATAATTATTATTGGAAAAAGTCCAAATTACTACCTTCAAGTATAACTTAAGTCCGGATAACACCATAAGAATGAAAATATTTACTTAACCCCCTGTGTTTGCTAAACCAGATCAAAATTCACCTTTTACCCATCTCCAAAACTGGTTTTGCTGAGTTGGCCGATTTTGTTGACTGGGTCGAGCTCGTTGGGCTCGGGCGGGCCAAAAGTGCTCTGCGCAACTAGAAGCCATGGCGAGAGCTTGCAACTACGACTTCATTACCAGCGGATCCTCCTTCACACATTTCACATAGTTAGGAACACACAGGGTAGTAACAGCTGCAACTCAATTTGCGCTCAAAGACCAATCCATTTGATTAGGCAACCTACCATTAGTACTCCATTTAAGCTCCATCTCAGCTAGTTAAGCTGGTGGGTGCATGCAATGCATGAAAGTGAATACTTGATACATACCGCTTGCCTGCAGTGCGGTCACCTGTCGTGCTTCAGTTTGCCTGTAGAGCTTGCAACCCCACGCCGAGGTTGCTGCCGAATCCGATCATGGCGCACCTCCCAGGCAGCAGAAACCATGGCAGATGCAGAAGCTTCACCGTCCACGCGTAGATTCCAGCCGAAGACGATTATCCCACCGAGTCCACGCATAGAAACCACGGCAGATTCCTATTGCGCAGAGCACTTTTGGCCCGCCCGAGCCCACGCATAGAAACCACGGCAGATTCCTGTTGCGCAGAGCACTTTTGGCCCGCCCGAGCCCAACGAGCTCAACCCAGTCAACAAAACCGGCCAACTCAGCAAAACCAGTTTTGGAGATGGGTAAAAGGTAAATTTTGATCTGGTTTAGCAAACACAGGGGGTTAAGTAAACCTTTTTATTCTTTAGGGGGTTATCCGGACTTAGCCTATACTTGGGGGTAGTAATTTGGACCTTTTGCTTTATTATTTTCTGATTATATACACACACATGCTCATTAATGACTTAACATTGCTCCTAGCGACAGCGGGTGGACTTCAACAAAAGTACATATCATCTTGAGCAACTCGTCGAAATTCGTGGAAAACTGAAGGATCGGAAATGTCAACAGAGAGGGGGTGAATGGTGCCTTTTTAAAAACACCCCGACGTATCCACACGATTTCTCCTCCAATAGCTAAAAAAGCTATGAAGAAGACAGAAATAAAGCTTTACTGAAAACTCAACAGACAACCAAGCTAAAAAGTCGAAAAACAAAACACTGAACTAAGGAAATTGCTGGCCAAGATAATATATATATTGAGCACTAGAGAACTAAACTTGGACTGCAAGAAATTTCTTTTTGCTATCAACTAAATCTGAAAAAGCCTAAAGCAAAAGAAGAGGTAGTAACTGAGAGAGACTTACTACCAAAAATGCACATACTACAAGTTGAAAATCAGACCAAGAGACCAATTAAAAACTGGATACAAGAAGCTCCTAAAAACAGAATAAAGACTGGATGCTAAAAGGAGAAACAAATGCCTAAAGAATAGAGAATACACATGCACTACTTTCTCAAAAGCTTGACAAAAGAAACCAACAAAATCGATCGCAGGACTGAAAAGAAGGGGACCAAAAATCTGCAAATCGTATGAGACCAAATCTGAAAACTAGAAGAAAAATAGCAGCCATAAATCGCACTGGCCGAACAAGCATTAGCACTGCATGCACCGAAAGGTGCGAAAAGCAGCTCTTTCTAGAACCAAGGAGCAGAAATGGAGCTAAGGACTGAACAAAACAGAAATCAAGGTGCTGTCCAAAACAGAGAACAAAGCGCGAGACCGGATCTTCGCAGAAAATCCAAATTTGTAATCTTTGTTGCCGCCGAAACGTAACAGGGAGCAGATCGCTTGCTTGTTGCCCACTAAACAGCATCAGAAATCGAAAAGGACAGATCGCAAACCAGGGACTGCTCAGGCGAAAGAGGACAGGAGACAAGAACAGCTATTCTCCATAACAAGAACCAACCGAGAGAACAAAAGGCCAAATAGGAGCTGCAGCTAGAACAGACTGGCCGAACCTATGCAAGGACTAAAGGCTGAAAATAAACTGATTGCACTAGCTGAAAGAAGGCAACACCAAAGAGACACAACGATCTGTTCATCTGCCGAATGACACCTACAAAAACAGCCAAACCAAAGGAAGACTGCAGAAGGAACTCATAGCCAAAACATCAAGAAGAACCTGAAGTCTTTTGGTAATTACTGCTGCTGCCCAAGACTGCAGAACCGAACCAAAACAGGAAGGAGCAGTTCGAAACCATACAGGGAGCAGGGACTGCAAAATGCTAACCGTAACAGTAGTAGTTCCTGCAGTCACCCGTGAGGTAGCAAAGAAACCAATGCACTACAGAAACACAAGAAACCCAAAACCAACAAGCACAAGGACAAGAATTGCAAACCATAAACAGCAGATCCTACTTAAGAGCAGCAAAGATCAGCAGTAAACCAAGAGAATCTTAAGAACGAAATGAAGACTTAAGAGTTTGCTCTCGGACTTGACTAGCCAAAGGGGGCCTTGAGATAATATTCCAATCAAAGCAAACTTAAATCTAAAGACACACTTCAAAATAATAGAGATTCTTGCAGACAACCAATCTGCTCATGGGAGTTAATCGATCAACTGATCTTGAGACATTTTCCCATCACAAGCACATACGATGACTACTTTCCAAAGAACTAGAAACACAACTCAAGAACAAACAAGCAAATAGCACAAGATATAAAACAAGAACTCTCATATTGAGACGAAGAGAGATGAATGATTAATAGATGAATGTTTACATCAATTCTTCCATGTCTCCTTCAAAGACACACACAAGGAGAGAAACAAAATGAAATCCTAACTCTTGCACACTATCTCTATCTCATAGAGCACAAGCATTAGGAAACCCTAACATTCACACCCATCTCTCTCCCAAAATTCCACACACTCTCCCACTAGAGAGCACCTCTATTTATAGCCTCCACTAATGTGTTTACAAACACTTTACCCATTAGGTCACAACAACTCTCCACTAATGGGTTTACACACCATTTTACCCATTAGGTCACAACAACTCTCCACTAATGGATCATTCCATAACCAAATCCACTTCCTTATGTGCAGCCCTGCGTATTTACCAAAATGCCACTCCTGCACCTTTCGGGAAACTTCCTCGTTTCTTGCCGCGCACGCCTCGCAACCACTTCGAGTCCTCGTTGTCTTTGACACATCTCGACCGCTCTGACCTTAGCACCGCCTGTACCTAGTCCGGTCACTTGTGCCTCGCCACGACTCCGTCTCAAAGTCCTGCAGCCAACACCGACAAGAAAATGTATCACATAGCACCGCACAAAATATTATAATTAAATCGTTAGCATCCATAAATAGCATAAAATGCCCGAAACAAACTCTAACTTTCCAGAATACGAGTCAATTACTCATCACACAACTTGGGTTACCTCCACATGGTCTCTAAAAAACTCTCCGAATTATTAGTAGCATAGGTCATAAACAAGGCTAGAGAGTTCTATCCCGGCAATAGTGATAATTAGATGTTGAAACATTGGATTCAATTGTACAAATCACTTAATTGTGCTTAATCAAATAATTCATTCTATATATGTATGTGATCTGTGTAACGATTTTCATTCTATATATGTATGTGATCTGCTGGTCGTTTGTTATATTCATAATTCACTTTGAGTTGCAATTAACTTATCTGTCATTATCTGTAATCTGCTTGCTTGCTTTCAGAGGGCATGGCTAACATATCCTCAGGCTAGCCAAAAAACAGCAAAAAATTGCTTTTTCAGTTGCTATCACAGACGTTTCGTTGTTGAAAACCGTCTGTGATATATATATCACAGATGGTTTCAAAGACTAAACCATCTGTGATATAACGATATCATAGACAGCCTTTCTTATTAACTGTCTGTGACATACACAATATCACAGATGGTTTTTGTTACTAACCGTCTGTGATATTGTGTATATCACGGACGGACTTAGGTATGAACCATCTGTGATAGTCGAGTATCACAGACGGTTTTTGATAAAAAACCGTATATGAAAGTAGATTATCACAGATGGTTTTTGCTCAAAAATCGAGTTATCACAGACGGCTTGGGAGTTGTCTGTGATAACCGCCTATTATCATTGACACATAAAAACAGACGGTTCGGAAACCTTATGTGATGACGATTCCGAAGCGTCTGTGATAGGACTGTCTGTAGCAGTGTATGCTATCTATTTGGAATTTCGACAGGAAGATTGCATTCCAAGACATACAAAATGCAACAGAAAATTTTGATGAAAAATATTGCATTGGTGTTGGAAGATACGGATCTGTCTTCGGAGTAGAGCATGAAGGAGGGGGTGTCTTTGCTGTCAAGCTGCTCCAGTTAATGGAAGATTACACCGATGAGCAAACATTCCACATTGAGATCGAATGTCGTAACGAATACGAATTCGAAAAGAAGTGTTGACAAAAGTCAGGCACCAATGCATTATCAAGTTGTATGGCTACTGTTCTCGTTCCCAGTGCAAATTTATTGTGTATGATTTCATTGAAAGGGGAAGTTTGGCATCTATTCTACATGAGCAAGAGCTAGCAAAGGAATTTGATCGGTGTAAAAGAGTTGCTGTTCTGACGGATGTAGCACAAGCTCTCTCTTACTTGCACCATGACTGTGACGAACCCATTGTTCATCGTGACATAAAATGTAGCAATATTTTGTTAGACCGTGATTTTAAGGCTTATGTCTCAAGACTTTGTCTGGAAACCGTGATTTTAAACCTCTCGTTCTGATTTTCAAGAGACCCTATCGGATGCCCACCAATGACTTTGCAGAGTTGAAGAAGCAAATTCAGAAACTTTTGGACAAGGGTTATATCAGACCGAGTTTATCCCCGTGGGGAGCGCCAATGTTGTTTGTCAAAAAGAAGGATGGTAGTCAGCGCATGTGTGTGGATTACAGAGCACTTAATGAGGTCACCATGAAAAACAAGTATCCTTTGTCTCGGATTGATGACTTGTTTGATCAGCTTAAGGGAGAAGGAGTTTTCTTCAAGATTGATTTGAGGTCAGGATATCATCAGATGAGGATTCGAAAGGAGGATATACCTAAGACAGCTTTCTCAACTCGTTATGGTCTATACAAGTTCACAGTGATGTTATTTGGTTTGACTAATGCTCTAGCATACTTTATGTATTTGATGAATAAGGTGTTCATGGAATATTTGGATAAGTTTGTCGTAGTGTTTATTGACAACATTTTGATCTACTCCAAGGATAAGAGAGAGCATGAGGAGCACTTGAGGATGGCATTGCAGAAATTAAGGCACCATTAGTTGTATGCCAAGTTCAGCAAGTGTGAGTTTTGGATGAAGCAAGTCGCCTTCCTAGGCCATGTGATGACAGCAGAAGGAGTTGCAGTTGACCTTGAAAAAGTGAGAGATATTTTGGATTGGCAGTCTCCTACCTCGGTGACCCAGGTTCGGAGTTTTCTAAGTTTGGCAGGATATTATCGTTGCTTCATTGAAGGATTTTATAGTGTAGCCAGACCCCGGACACAGCTGCTCAAGAAAGAAAAGAAATTTACTTGGACGCTAGAGTGCGAAATGAGTTTTCAGAGGTTGAGAGAGAGTTTGACCACAGCCCCAATGCTAGTGTTGCCTGATATAAATAAGGATTTTGAGATTTATTGCGATGCCTCTTGCAAAGGATTGGGTTGTGTCTTGATGCAAGACAATAGAGTGGTAGCTTATGCCTCACGCCAGTTGAGACCGCATGAGGAGAACTACCCTATTTACGATTTGGAGCTAGCAGCCGTAGTGCATGCTTTAAAATTTTGGTACCATTTTCTGATGGGTAATAGATGTAAGGTTTACACAGATCATAAGAGTCTGAAATATATCTATACCCAATCCGAGCTTAACCTTAGGCAGAGGAGGTGGTTAGAGCTAATAAAGGATTATAATGTTAGTATACATTATCACCCTGAAAAGGACAATGTGGTTGCTGATGCCTTGAGCAGAAAGATTTATTGCAATTCAGTGATGGTTAGAGAGAGCTAGCCAGCTTTGCATGAGGAATTCCAAAAGCTCAGTTTGGAATTGGTTGAGGAAGGATTTTTGGCAGCAATGGAGTTGCAGCCACTTTGGATGGTCAGATTCGTCAGGCTCAGTGAAATGATGAGGTATTTCAGCGGATCAGAGAAAACTTGAGTAAAGGAAAAGAGTTAGGATTTACAGTGGATAACTAAGGAACCCTGTGGTTCAAGCAACATTTGTGTGTGCCCAATAAGAAAGAGTTAAAGGAATTGTTGTTAAAGGAGGCATATGAGTCTTTGTATTCAATTCACCCAGACAGTACCAAGATGTACCAGGATATTAAAGACAAGTATTGGTGGCCAAGCATGAAGCGTGAGATCGCTGAGTATGTAGCACTTTATGATGTGTGTCAGAGAGTAAAGGCAGAACATCAGAGGCCAGCAGGCTTGTTACAGCCATTGAAAATCCTTGAGTGGAAGTGGGAAGAGATTGGTATGGACTTCATAGTCGGTTGGCCAAAGACGAAGGAGGGCTATGATTCGATTTGGGTCATTATGGACCGATTGACCAATATTGCTCATTTTATTATAGTCAAGACAACCTACAATGGTGACAGATTAGCAGAGCTGTATATGTTAAGGATTGTTAGTTTGCATGGAGTCCCAAAGAAAATAGTGTCAGATCGTGGATTGTAGTTCACTTCTTGGTTTTGGGGCAGTTTCCATGAGGCTATAGGAACCTACCTAAATTTTAGCACAGCATATCACCCCCAGACAGATGGTCAGACAGAGTGAGTAAATCATATTCTCGAGGACATGTTGAGAGCGTGTGTGTGCT
Organism: Melocanna baccifera; assembly: GCA_036346265.1. Taxonomy (NCBI): domain Eukaryota; kingdom Viridiplantae; phylum Streptophyta; class Magnoliopsida; order Poales; family Poaceae; genus Melocanna; species Melocanna baccifera. The sequence goes on along the minus strand of CM070680.1, from coordinate 9,672,709 downwards.
AGATCATGGGTCCAAGTGGGACAGTTGTTTGCCTTTTGCAGAGTTTTCGTACAACAATAGTTATCAAGTCAGTTTGCATATGTCACCGTTTGATGCACTTTATTGCAGAAAATGCAGAACCCCTCTCAATTGAAAAGAGACAGGGGAAGGTCAGGTGTTTGGTCCAGACTGTTTAAAACAAGCTGAGGACAAGGTCCGTTTGATTTAGGAAAGATTGAAAAACCGCACAAGCCAGGCAGAAGAGTTATGCAGATACCAGACGTCGAGAGCTGAGTTTTGAGCTAGATGATTTTGTGTATCTCAGGATCACACCATTCAAAGGTGTGAAGAGGTTTCAGTTAAAAGAGAAGCTTGCACCAAGATATGTTGGTCCGTTCAGGATTCTGAAACACAGGGGAGAGGTTGCTTATCAGTTGGAGCTACCTGCGTCCTTCAGTGGGGTAGATGACATCTTTCATGTGTCCCAGCTGAAGAAGTGTTTGCGTGTGCCAAAGGAGGTTGTGCTAGTTGAGGTTGTTGATCTTCAGGAGAATCTGTCATATAAAGAACACCCGATCAAGGTTTTGGAAGTGTCAGAGCGAGTCACTCGGAATAAAGTTGTCTGTTTTTGCAAGGTTCAGCGGAGCAACCATTCAGAGGAGGAAGCCACCTGAGAGTACAAGGAGGACCTCAGAGCTGAGTTTTTGAACCTATTCTCTTAGTTAGCCCAGATCTCGGGGTTGAGATCTTGTTTAAGGGGGTAAGGTTTGTAACATCCTGTTTTTCCAGAGTTTATAAAGTCCTTTTTGCATAAATAAATTTTCTAGAATTTTCTAGAATTAATTCAATCTTAAAATAAATTTTTAAAAATTAAAATAATTTAATGTGATTAAAATAAATATTAACATAAGTTAAAAATATTTTATCTAAGTTCCTCAGGTCTCAAGGAATTTTTTGGTATTTTTGGTGAATTTTTGGGGTTTTTCTGCTATTTTCTAGAGCTTTTGGATCTTTATTTGAATTTCTGGAGAGAAAAGAAATTGGGGAAAACTTCTCAGCCGCCCGATCCTCCGCCGTCCACGCGTCTCCCATCCCCCGTACCACATCGTACCCTTTCTTGCTCCTGCCTTGCACCACTTCGCACCGTTCGATCCGCCCGCTTGCCATGCATCACGCGCCCGCCTCAGCCCGGCCCTCACACCTGCCCACTCCCGTGCTGCACCGTGCGATCGGCTGCCTTGCCATGCGGCAGCATCCCCACCGCCCGTGCTCTCGCCACCGTCCTAACCCTAGCGTGCCCGCACACGTGTCGTCTGATCCCCGGTGCTCGCATCCTGGTCGTCTGCGTGTCCTAAACCGAGCCCGTCTCCGTGCCCGCGTCGTATCCGATCGAGCCACCTCAGTTCGAGCGATATAAACATTATCACCGCCTCGGCTCATGTGCCTCGCCGCTGAACCCTCGCCAGCGCTTCCTCGGCTCGCGCCACCGTCCCCGGAGCCGCGCTGCCGCCGCCCAGTGCGCCTCCTTCCTCGCCCGTCGCCGTCGTCACCTCCCTTGTTGAAGCCGTCGCGGAACCCCGCTCGTGAGGTCCCGCGCCGACCCCGTCGCCCGCGTCGCCTCCTCTGTCGCCGAGCGTCACCTCCTCGGTCCATGTGCCGCCGATAAACCCCGCGCCCGTGTCGCTTCGTGCAACGCGCCAGACCATGCGTCGGCCATCGACCGACTCCCGCCTCCGATCCACCCGATGCGAGCCACTCATCCAGATCTAAACCCGCAGCCCAGGTGCACCCATGCGTACACTTCCCCACCGTCCACTTCCCCACAGTTCACAGCACATTGCTATTTTTGATTTTCTAGTATTTATCTCTAGGGTTGATTTTTCAAGAGCCCGTTCTCCTCCGTCCTAGCTCCGATTGACCCCGTTCTTTTTTCTAAATTCATCTAAAATTGTGCTCTAGCTTTTGGTTCTAGTTTCAAGATTTTTGGAGTTAATTTACTTATCATTTTATGTGTTTTTGTTGTTTCAATTGTTTTCTCTCTCGTTAGATTCCAATTCCAGAGGAGCAGGAGTTACGCCCGAAGATCCCAAGTACCTCGCTGAGCATAACCAAGGCAAGTCGTAACCTTTGATCATGTTGAACACAGTTTGCAATCTATTATTTAATTATTTTGTTTTAAATTACATTGCATCGCTATTTAATTATAAAAATTTGATTATGGTAGTTATCGTCCCAATTGATTAATCCCCCTTGATAATTTTGGGTACCTTTATGCCATTCTCACCATAGGTTGGAAAATATACTAGTGATACTATATTATCTGTTACATGGGTTGTACGATTAGTATGCTTAGCCTTGCTTAATTTACGATTGGGTTATCATCACATGTGAATTATTAATTTGACTTAATAAGATAGAGTACCGTGGTTGGTGCCACATTTATTAAAATTTGGGCCATGACATTGATGTGTCACTGGTGTGGTTATACAAACTTGATTTTGCACTCGGGTGAGTGATCGTGCAATAAAGATGGAAGTGCAGGTTCACTTCGTGGGATGTGGTAGTCTCGCCCGGGTAGACTTAAGGACTTAACTTTGTGCGCCATTAATCTGGACTTTATCGTGCAAACCACATGTCTAGTATGGGATAGACCTGACTGATTAATTTGGGATGTTTCAATTTTAATCTTGCCATTGAGATGAATATGGTTGCTGATTTCCATGTGGCGCAAGGGGGGTGTGATGCGAAACCCTAGCGGGCAGGATTAGGTTGGAATTGAACTTTGTAAAGGCCTTGTGATTTCCTGAGATCGAGGCTAATCACATCATGTGGGTACAGTTGTGCAACCTCTGCAGAGTGTAAACCTATTCGAATAGCTGCGTCCTCAATCATGGACAATGCTCAGAGATTTCACACGAGGGGTAGTGATTTTATTTAAACTTGGTGGGTTATATTGGAAGTGAACAGGTAGTTCACTGTTGGTTTAGCTTGTGGATGGGAGGTCTACAAGTGGTTTATTTCAATTCCTTTGATTACTTATTCATTGTTGTTTTATTTAAAGCACACCTTCAATTGTATTTACCTTCAAATATTGTTTCATGCAAATTAACCTTTCAGCCTTCCTTTGGTAAGCCTTGCATGTTATGTTACATTCATTTGTTACAAACGACTTGCTGAGTACCAATGTACTCACGGTTTTATGCCTATGTTGCTCAGTTGAGGAGGAGGAGTATTATCAGCAAGAGGTTCCAGAAAGAGGTTACTTCGACGACTTCACGGATTAGGCTTCGTTCTCCACTCGATAGCCTGTGGGCTTGTCAATTGGCCGCTATGCTTTATTTTGGATTTCCACTGCTAGTTTTAAAGCCTTTCCGGCTAGAGATATTGTAAGCTTGGCCATAAGGTCGTACTTTTGAGATTTATCAATATTTGAGTTTTTCTTTTATTTTAGCGTGTGTATGGTTGTGATTACATCTATGTTTGATTATGTGCACTAGCGTGATTCTGGACTAGTGCAGTTTACACAGAGAGTCCGAATTTGCATATTCGGGTCTCGACACCCTCCGTCGCTGCCCAATGCCCTCTGCCACCGCCCATCGCCAGACCATCACCTCCCCGGCTTCTCTCTACATCTAGAGGGTGTGGTGAACTCGCCATCATGGTGGCGTTCCTTTGTCGCCTGATCTGGACCAGCACGGAGGAGGAAGGGGAGGTGGTGGTGCCAGCAGAAGAGGGGGAAGGGAAGGCAACATGAAATGAGATTGAGCTATCCCGTTGGTAAAGGAAGGAGCGATATACCATTCTTTAGTTTTTCTCTTGTTTTTATCGTTCGTTTGTAGCTATAAGGAGCTCATCCCAGGTTGTGATCTTATCTCTAGGCTTGTTCTTTAGCTGGCCTGGCATCTTTTCCTTTGAATCGTTCTTCTCCCAACCATTGAAGGGGCCAAAATGGACATTTTTTTGTTCTAGAATCTCAAGGAGTCCCCTCCTGCCTTGCTTCTTCGAATCAGATGGGGACGTGAACACACCCTTCTTGTCATCTTCAAGGATACTAGCCACCTGTTAATATATCAATAAATAGAACATAACGTATATAGCCTTGTAAAAACTTGGTAAAATATGTACAACTTTAAATGCAAAAGATATCATTTTGATGATCACAATAACCCCCTTCACGTGTCAGAGACTTCCAGCTTAGTATGGTGATGGGGACCCGTTGCCATCCAACTATCCCACAGTTGATCCAAAATGCGGCCGCTGCTTTCTTGGGAAGTATAGGAACCCCAACTGGATTGACCTCTGTGGTGGTTATTTGGCTCTCAGGCATTTTTTTTATATGCCTCAGCCCTCTTGGTTAGTTACTCTTTTAATTTGGTCATCTGACGCATTCAGTAAAACTGAGCCTGCAGACTCTGTGGATAGCATCTTGCGAAGACACTATCTATGAAGCATTCATACTTTAAATACATCAAACAATATGGGAAAGGCACCCACTCTAACAAACAAAACAAAGTAATTTTTGTTGATTGATACAAAATAGCCCGCAATAAGTTATATTCTCACTTGCTCTAATTAGTGATGACATATAATTGAGTGACTGACATCTCGTGAAGACACTATCTATGAAGCATTCATACTGGTAGGCTTACTAACTAAACAAACAATTGCAGCCACAATGGTGCCGATAGTATTATTTTAACCCCCCATCTCGGTTTTTTCAAACCTAATTATCTTCTTTGTACTATCAGATCCTTAGAGGTAAGGATGAATCATCAATACAGGGACTATTCGCTCATACATGTCTGAGCAAAATTCCTTAGAGGTAAGGATGAATCATCAATATAGGAACCAGATCCTTTTAAGTACGGTATAAATCACTCATATATGTCTAAGCAAAATTCCACCCAAATAATATATCACAAATTCAATTATTTAACACTAATTATTATGTGACTTCACACACGCACATTATATACCTTGCATCTACCTTTTGCTCAATGTCAGACAACTATGTTATTCCTCTTCATAATGCTTCGACAAACATGAACATATATGCATGCAACAAAAATTTGATTATGTCCAAACAAAAACACACACGCGCACCTTGAGGGAAGCCGAGGAGGCGACGACAACGGGGTGCCAAGGACACAACATTGACGGGGGCCAGGAGGAGCTACGCGATGGCGATGGGGAGCCGGGAGGAGAGGCACGATGGGGAACTGCAGGGAACCAGAGGAGGCGTTGGCACGCAACGAGGAGTAGATCAATGAGGTTAGGTCTTCGAAGGAGTAGTGAATTAGGTCTTCGCTGTAAGTGTCTATATATATAGTGAGTTAGGTTATCACAGAAGGTTCTAGTAATAAACCATCTGTGATACATTATCACAGATGAGTCTACTAACAAACCATCTTTGATATGAATTTATGTGATAGATTGTTCTAGTAACAAGTTTTCTATGATACATTATCATAGATGGTTCTACTAACAACCGTCTGTGATATGAATTTATATCACAGACGGTTCTAATAACAATCCGTATGTGATATTTTGTGGATATCACAGACAGTTCTTTGACAAAACCATCTGTGATACAATATCACAGACGGTTCTAGTAACAAAACTGTCTATGATATGCTACGTTGTATGCTTCAATAGACAGATATTTCAACAGAATTAGCTTGTCTTTGTACTAAACCATCATACAACAATATACACTACTAAATCATTCATGAATAAATATGTCTTTCAATATATCATAAGAAAAGAAGGTATTCTTCCATAGAATGAAGTATAGTAGAAACACAAACACACCAGAAAATTAAACAAGAAGAAAAATCATTGATGGTGTAGAACAATATGGCATGCAGAGTAAAGTTCTCTTATTTGTCTGCATCCCATACCCGCACCCCTTCCTTCCATAGTGTTACAAGATCTTCTAACAATAGTGTTAGGTATACATCAATATTATTACTAGGTTACTTCAGCTCTTGGATAAGTAGTGACATCAAAATGTACACAGCCATGGAGGAAGATTGTAGATACATAGATTTATGGGCCAAATGCTATGTCAGCTGCTCATATTACCGAAAAGATTCATTCTATATGTACTCAACTCAAATCTTATATTCCTCGGTTTTGCAACGAAGTCTACAAACATCCTATTGAAACTCCTTCACTGGGCAGAACACAGCAATGCAGCAATGTTGCCTCCTTTCGGTTCATTCCAATGAAGTCTTAGCTTTGTACCTTTCTTATGATCGTCCAAGTGCCAACGTAACATTGTTGCCTCCTTTCGGTTCACAAATAAATGCTTCAAACGGGAAATTATGGGCAGATACCACAGCACCTTAGTACGAGGTCCTTGCTTCACTTCAATGCCCTCACTGTCAATGGAGTGATTCTTACGCTTATATCAGGATGCTTTGCACACCGAACATACATGCATATTTGCACACTCTTTACGGTACATGATATAATCTTTCGAACATACATGTATTATTTCTACTTTCATTCCTAAGGGACAGAGAGCCTTCTTGGCTTGTTACATGGTTTTGGGAAACATGTTTCCCTTCAGAAGCGTATCCGCTAAGAGACCTAACAACACCGCCAAACTCTTATCGGACCAACCATTGCTTACCTTTAACTTCAGCAGTTCAAGCAGGGATGACAACCTTGTGTATTTTGACTTGCAGCCTAGGAAGAATGGTTTCTCCGAGTCCTCCATCAAGCCCTCAAATTTACCAAACTCTCTCTCACTATAGTTCTCTTCTGCATCGCATAATATTGTATCTAGATTATCATCGTGCAACCTATCCTCATCGAATGAAAAATCAACATCCGGTATATCATTGTCTCTTTCGATGATGTTACTACCTTCCTGTATAAACTACTCTTCACCGTGACTGCTTCAACATGTACACCCCTTTCTGAAACCTCTTCGAATCAAATGTGCTTCTATCTATGCTGAAGTGGTAAACATCTTAAGATTTTTGCAATCAATGCACGCACAGTACATAAATTTTATACCTCTTCAACATATCCTACTCAGTAATTATTCTAAAAGCAGACAAACCATCGATGTACTCTTCACTCACACGGTTCTCAATGTATATCTAGCTTTGATCCATCTACGCTACGCACATAATAAATTAATGTTAAATTAGGATAATGTTATCCTAAGTAGCCACATTACATATATGTACATATACTTTTTCTCATAGACAGTTTTTATTATGAACCATCTATGATGTATCACATACGGTTTATGAAAAATCATTTCTGATAAGTAGCTCATCATTGATGGTTCTTACCATCGGTTGCAACATAAACGGTCACGCTAGTAAAACCGTATAAGATAACTACATTGTAGCTTAACACTAACGGATTCTATAGAACCATATGTGATGAGACGTCTTGTATAACTTTCTCTGTAAAATGCTAAAGGGTTTTTTTCTGGTATCAGTTGGATGATTTCTCACTACTCTAGCATGGTACAGGTCAATAGTTGACCAGCTCAAGTCTTCATTATGTTATTTGCTGACATTCTTTCCTGCTTATTACTTGAATAACCTGCTTATAAGGTTCTATGGTATTTGTTTAACATTTTATGATTGTGGGCAAGATAGTTCTTATTATTCCCTCTTGTTGTTCATCTTTGTTACTTACACATGCCATTTTGGAGCAATTTTGTACCTTTTATTTTTCCTATAAATAAATATGCATTGAAGATGCCCCTTGTTTATTAATATCAGATCTATTGTTCTGATGTTTTGTCATTGTATTTCTTAAAGTTGATTCTTATATTATATGCTCTATCTTTTCTTCCCTATTTACCAAATTATGGATTAGTAATGTAATGTTGTGCATTATCTTTTCTGACATTTCAAGTGAGTAAATCACGTGCTCACTAAGATCTTACCAGTGTTTCAACATACGATGATGCACTACTGCAGAAAAGGTTATTACAGATGGTTCAAAAACATTATCATAGATGGTTCTATGAGCTGTCTGAATTTATGGATTAGTAATGACATGAGCTCATCACAAATGGTTTTTGAACTACTCGTAATATAACTATCACAGACGGTTTCAACTACAAACTGTCTATGATAGTTGACTATCACAGATATAGATGCTTTGTAGTTGAAAATGTCTGCGATACATTAGATATCATAGATGGTTTCAACTAGAAACCATCTATGATATTCATTTCTATTCCTAAATCTATTTATGTTTGTTGGCTAGCCTTAGGAACTGCTGGGCATGTCCTCTAAAACAAGCAGATCAGCATAGTATACATCCAATTCACATTCATTTATTTTAGAAACAAAAATATCTATTTCACAAATAAATTAACTAAAATAAAATAAATTATCCATTAAACAATACACACATGTATAATTAAGGTCAATCTTATCCCAATCAAATTTATTCTACATGTGGAGCTCTCTATCTGATTTTACGACTTTAGACATCAAGAAGTACACACACTCTCCTCGAATTTATGCGAGGTCGGCATGTTCCAACGTAGTTGTAGCGATGGACACAACCCGCCGTTAGGAATATCAATGTCCTGCATACATATATATAACTTGATAAGTATCAAATAATTATTGCAAGATTGACAAACCTGAGGAGCATTGATCTTTGAGGAATCGAGGAGTAGTTGCATATGGCGGCAAACATAGAATCTATAGGTGTTGCTCGGCGGCTAATAGTTGCACTACAAAAGATAGAATTTGTTAATTCAAGAGGCATCACTATGAAGTATTATATAGGATTAATGTGTACTAGCGAATACCGAGAAATTTCAAACATGTCACAAGGCACTGATCCCTCATTCGATTTCTAAACCTTTGCAACGTATGTGGTGAACGACCTATGTGATTCCAAAACGTTAGCCTTTGTCATTGGAAAGGAAGGAAAGACTACAATAAAGTTATCTATGGAGGAAATGTATTTACCTATTGATTAATCGACGGACAATTGTGAAGTTGGTTTTATTCTTCTTTAGGGAATCAAGGTATATTACTCTGTTCCATTTTGGTATAATTACAATTAGAATTCAGTGGAACCTACACAGGTATGTTGTCATGGTCATTAAACCTAATTTCATGTTGCTTATAAAGTTGAAATCAACAAGTATAGCCACTAGTGTAGCACTTACCCCTGGTTGTAGGGCATAAATATAAATTTCTTGTTGCAGTGAGCCACCAATACCGTCATAATGTACTTCTCGATGAAGGATGTATCCTCCTCGATGGTATCTATAGCGACCAAGTGTGAGTCGAGGAAACAAATCGATAATTTCGATAATCTGGCTTCAGTCACCATGTATCTATATATATACACACAAAATCAATGAGTTATATTTGACATTTATCGATATTATATGAACATAAACTGTGATTGTACACACTTACAGTGTCCAACATCGAATGAGTGAGGCGTTGAGGGTATTTAGTGTGAAGAGATCGAATAAGTCTTCGAAGGTCAACGTGAAGACACAGTCATGAATATCATGCTGAAAATGATGTGGCCTGAACTTAATGGTGAGACCAGAGTGTTGTTGTCCCTCCAACTTGTTAGCCTATTTCATATACCATATATGCAATCTCTTGCAAATCAGTTCTAGGGTTAAGAGGCACTTTTTCAGGACGACCATCGGCTTGCCTAGCACGAATTTTTGGGCCAACAGTAAGTAGGGGATATCATCATCGGTCTTCTTTGATTTGCCCTATCCATCTCGGTTGTAGGTCGACTTCGCAGTAGTCGATCATAAAGGTAGCTCCGGTGAGGACAGCCTCTGTGGTTTTAGCACTGGTGCAAGTAGTTCAGGTGGGAATAGCACCCTTGGTGTTAGCAACGGTGCAAGTAGCTCTGGTGCAGATAGCCCCTGTGGACCTAGCACCAGTGCAGATAGCTCTGGTGTAGATAGCCTTTGTGGAACTGGCACTGATGCAGATAGATCTAGTGCGGATAGCCCCTGTGGAGTTGGCACAAGTGCAGGTATCTCTGGTGCAGATAGCCGCTGTGGACTTGGCACCGGTGTAGAAGCCACTAAGCAAATGTCCCTTTTGGGCCACTGAATGAATGTTCCAATGGCTTGCCCTAGAGTCATGACCTCGTCATTCGAGGGCTTCTGTAGCGAGACAACCTCGAAATTGTCATAAACATCATCCACATTCACTTTTCTAAAACATGGCGCTAGAGTTATACCGTGCACTAAGGCCCCGGGATCGGACAGATATACCTGGTCCCAAGCAGCGCATAGGGAAACAGAGGCATATCTCACTTGGAGCTTACACTTCGTAGCCACCTACATAATGATACAAAATTAGCTACTCCATCAGACCTATCAATGGATCGAGTATTTCAGAGATAATAATTATTACCAGGATGTCATCGATAGAAATTTGTGGTCACTTTCCAAGGTAGGGTTGGATGTGCAACTACTCCGACGGTTGGAGAATTGGCTAGCACAGGAGCGACGGGGGTTTCTCGCTAATTTTTGATATACCTTTGCATCTCATCTCTAACATAATTAATGAGCTCCACTCTAAAAGATGCATTAATCTCCTCTCGTAGCCGTGCCTTGTGCTCGGCTTTGACTCTCTTCCTACTCTAGTATAATTCGGTGTCCTCGGAGAAACCATGTTTCCAAGGAACATAAAGACCAAGGCCTCTCGTACGACATAGGTGATCCTTGTTTTCCAGGGCCGTGGAGAGTATATCTCTCTCCCTGACTGTTTGGAATGATCCTTGGGAAGATTCTACACTCAGCGCTTCCTGCAAGAGCCCAACAAGTCATTTTACTTCCTATGAATGTTATGGAGTAACTACAAGTTACGTAGTTCAATATCTTACTAGGCGGTGGGACACTTCCTTATTTGTAGGGTTTCAAAAGAAGATGGCCCTCGATGACACGGTAGATGACCTCGCTCTAATCCAATTTCGAGAGCACTCATCAAAGATCGTGGCAAATGATGGGGAGGTGTTCCACAAGATTGCCTGCTCATCCTCCTTCCTCCATTGCAGAATTTTACCCGCATACCTAGCTGTGTCGAGTCTGTGGGGGCCCTGTGCACCGCACTTGCACTCCTAAAATTTTCTGTCATCTTCATCGCTATAAACTATTCCTATTGCGGTTGCAGGAATGAATACTTGTGAAAGGGCATCAGATCCTTCTCCACGTATTGCTTGACAAGTAGGCTCTTGAAGTTCTTCCACACTTTGCACGCTGCTAGGAATGCATGTTGTTGCATGGAGTCCTTGTGTTCTTCTGGGATCTCAAATGATACAAAAACTTCCATCAGTAGCTCACTTTTCTAAGGTTCGGTCACGGTCTTCCATGAATCGAATGTGATCTCAATCCGTTATCATGCAACTATTCTGACCATTCATCAAAATGTGAACATTGCTCGGTGAGGATTGAGAGAGGTCCCAGACGTATCGACATCCGTGATGGTAAATCGGCCCTCGAGCTTTTTTGATAATCCTCTTCCATGTCGCTTGGATTTTCCAGAGGGCAGTGCATCACACGCATCCGACGATCATGATGAAGAATGCGCGGATGACATGTTGTCCTTCTCATATTAATTCCAAATTTGAGCGATTTTAGTAATATTTTTATTTTAATTTCAATTATAATTAAGCATAAGATAGCATATATATAGCAATATAACAATGACATGAAAGTACAAGTTTATCTCTCAAAACAGATATACAATTCGAAACATTAACATATTGCAATATATTCAATAGAACAAGCATGTGAGCATATAAATTCTGCATAATGCATAGATTAATGATTGTTTTTTGCTTTTAGTTTGAGGAGTTGCACAAACTTGGCTTTCTACAACTCTTTATCAATTTTCAGCAATCACAGTGATAACTCCTTACACTTCTACTAGTTTGATTATGCAAATATTATCTCAGTGCAGTACAATGTCAATAGCATCAAAGATAGCTAGTAGATCTCAGCCAAAATCAATTACTAATAACAGATTTATGCTACAGCAGAGATAACAAGTACATTTGGCAATTGCATAAACAACATATATATTCGGCAAAGGATCAGTAACAGTATGCTAGACAGAGCAAAAATTGCACCAAGATGATTGACAAAGCTAGCAATTACACACAACAGAGGTAATCAAATAGTATAGGAAGATCACACTAGCAGATGAGTCTAAGTTGTCATAGTAATTTCAATTTGATAGAGATCCTCGTCGAGTAACTAAAAGTCTATAATCTATTATGCAAATGACCTCCCAGGGCTAGATCTTACCGTAAAATTTTAGAAATAATAACTAACACGGCTGACAAATGCACAATATATAGCAAAAGAAGTAGAAAGCAATCTCACAGAGCGATAGCACTTCAAGCCACTGTGACGGCAAAAATGGCTAGGGGAAGGTAGCGTGAGGCCGAGCTACTAGGGCTAGGAGAAGACGGCAAAATCGGCACTCACAAGGCTCGGGGGAGGAGGAGGGCCGTTGGAGTCGGGGGAGGTAGCGACTGCTCAGGGGAGGTGGCAACGGGCTTAGGGGAGATAGCGTCGGGCTCCGGGGAGGCAGCGTCGACCTCGGGGGAGGTAGCGTGCTTGGGGGAGGAGGATGGCGCTGGTACGGGGGAGAAGGGCCGCCGGAGTCGATGGAGCAGCGATTGCTCGGGGGAGGTGGCAATAGGCTTGAGGGAGGTAGCGTTAAGTAAGGGCTGGTGTAGTGTAAGTACAGTGCAAATAATGCTAGAGTGCAATATATATAGGGGCAATAATCACAGACGGTTCTATTTGAGAACCTCTTGTGATATTGATCATTATAGACAATTGTAAAGTAAAATCGTCTGTGATATGCATAATCATAGATGGTTCTCAAATAGAACTATCTATAATAAGAAATTATCATAGACGATTTTAGTTTGCAACCGTCTATGATGATAAATTTATATAAATGCAAATTCACATATATATGACTCATTCTCATATGCATAAATGCAAATTTACATATATATCACATATTCTCATATAGATAAATATAAATTCACATATATATATCACACATTCTTATATATATAAATGCAAATTCACATATACATAACACATTCTTATATACATAAATTCAAATTCACATATATATCACACATTCTCATGCCACTTGCTTATTTTCTTTAAAAAATAGCTATTCATGATGATCGACGTGTATGTATCTAGTTTCGTCACGTTGTCCTTTCTCGACCCTTATGCCTTTTTTCAAAGGAGGTAACTCATCAAATTGGTTGTATTCTTCTTTGTCCATTACATTCTCTACTATGACATTTCTCCTTTTTCATGAAAAACGACATGGCGCTTCTCATTTACCTGGTTGGTTACATAAAAAAACTTAAACAACTTGATTAGTGAGTACGATTTGTTCGTCTTTGTATCCGACACATGTGAGGTCCATGGTAGTGACGCCATACTTATTAACATTCATATGTGGGAGATGGATCCAACGACACCAAAATAAGGGGATCTTTAAAACCACATAGTCGAGCTCTCAAATCTCTTCTATGAACCTATAGTAGGGGTTCCTCAACCCATCAGTACTGAACGCATCTATGCGGACACTACTATTCTGGTTAGTGCCCTTTACATCCTATGCCTGTGTATAGAATGTGTACCTATTTATGTCATATCATTACCATGTTATAATTATAAATATTGGCCCTTTTGCCAACCATGTCAGCATCTCTCTTGACAAGCTCCTAGCGACTCGCTCCTTCAACCATTAGTTGAACCGACTGATGTGTTGTCTCATGATTCAAACATCGGCTGCTCTGAATTCTGTTGCCAAAGCACGTCCTTGTGCTGGTCGATATACGGGGACACTTTAGTCATGTATTGCAAGACCGTGAAATGGGCTTAAGCATATACATCCATATCTGGAGTGATTACTTTTCTTCCGATGGTCCTGATACCCTTGAGCCTCCTCTCATGGCGAGATTGAGGCACACCTATTAGTTCATTCTAAGCTATGTAATCAACACAGAATTTAATGACCTCTTCGATTGCATAACCTTCACGATACTGCCCTTCAACCAAGATCGATTCCATACATAGAACTTAAGAATTCCTATGAACCTCTCAAACAGGTACATGCTACGTAGGAATACGGACCCGTATATTTTTTTATCTCCCACACAATGTGAACAATGAGATGGACCATGATATCAAAAAACAATAGAGGGAAATACATCTCAAGATGACATAGAGTCATCACCACGTCGTCCTACAAAGCATCTAGTCCTTCGAAATTGATAACTTTTTGATCAATTGTGTTAAAGAAATAATACAGCCTCATGATTGTCACTCGGACCTTGATCAGCAAAATATTTCTAATTACAATAGGGAGCATCTGTGTCATCAGCACATGATAATCATAAGACTTGATGCCAATTAATTTCAAATCTTCTATCGAAATAAGTTTCTTCATGTTGTTGGAGTAACCAGACGGAACTTTAATACCATACAAGCACTGACACAGTTTAGTTCTCTTGGCCTTGAACAGATTGTAACAAGTAAGGAGAACGTACGTTCGTCTTTTATTGGTCTTTGTCAGTGCTAACTCAGGCCTGATGTCCATATCAACTAAGTCAAATCGTGCATTGACACCATCTTTTATTTTATCATGAAGGTTCAGTAAGAGACCAATCAAGCTATCATATACATTCTTCTCTATATGCATGACGTCGATGCAGTATTGAACTTCTAGGTACTACCAATAAGGTAAGTCACAAAATATTGATCGCTTCTTTCAGATGTTGTTCTCATGGGTCCTCAACTTACGTCTCTTTCTGAGGACAACATCTAAGCCTTTAACAATATTATAAACCCTTTTTCCACTTAAATACCTTGGGGCTAAACTGTCCCCCTTCTCTCTGTCGAATTGTTTCTTCATCTTGCAATATGAGTGAGCCCTCGGAAGGAACCTATGCAGAAGCATGTATATGGTTTTGTGTGAGTGTTTCAGCCACACACTCTCGGTATTATCTAAACAATGAGTATAAGCTTTGGACCCCTTTTGTACTTTGGCCCGACAGGTTAGCAAGAGCAGAATAATCATTTATGGTGCATAACAATAAGGAGCATAAAGTGAAGTTCTCTCATTTATACGCATCCCATATCAGTATCCCTTCGGTCTACAGTACTTTTAGATCTTCCACCAACAGTGCTAAGTACACATCAATATCATTGCCAGGTTGCTTCGGCCCTTGAATAATTATCGATAGCAAAATATATTTTTGCTTCATACACAACCAAGGAGAAAGATTGTAGATAAAGAGAGTTACGGGCCAAGTAGTATGTCGGTTGCTCATATTATTGAAAGGATTCATTCCATCTGTACTCAATCCAAACTTTATATTCTTCGGTTCTGCACTGAAGTCTGCAAACCTCTTATCGATTTTTCTCTACTGGGCAAAATCAACAAGGTATCTTAGCATTCCATTATTCTTGCGCTCCTCCAAGTGCTGACGCAGCAATTTTGCCTCCTTTGAATTCGCAAAAATCTGCTTCAAATAGGAAATTATAGAAAGATACCATGCCATCTTAGCAGGAGGTCCTTTCTTCACCTCTATTATTTCGTTGTCATCTGATTGATTCTTACGCTTGTATTAGGATGCGTTGTACACCGGACATACATGTATGTTTGCATACTTTTTACAGTAGAGGATACAGGTATTCGGACATGTATGTATTCTTTCTACTTCTGTTCCTAATGGACAAAGAACCTTCTTAGCTTTGTAGGTGGTTTTAGACAACTCATTTCTCTCTGGAAGCATGTCTGCTAAAAGACCCAGTAGCGCCGTGAAACTCTTGTCGGATCAACTATTACTTGCCTTTAATTTCAGCAGTTCAAACACAGCTGACAACCTCATATACTTTGACTTACAGCAGGTGAACAAAGGTTTCTCCAAATCCTCCATCAAGCCCAGAATTTAGTATACTCTCTCTCATCATAGTTTCCTTCTACATCACGAAGCATCTGATCTAGATTGTCATCGTATAGTCTATCCAAATCGGAACCACAATTGACATCATCCGGTGACATATCATTAACTTCACCGGCGATGTCATTATTACTAGCTTCTTGTGTAATTTGCTCTTCACCATGACTAGTCCAACGCGAATACCCCTTCCTGTGCAATTGCAGGCAAAAGTCTGCAGCAGAAACCAAAAGCTATCAATTTTTAATCCGTTTAGAGCACTATATACATATATGCATATATGCATATATATATACATATATGCATATATATATACATATATGCATATATGCATATATATATATATATATATATATATATATATATATATATATATATATATATATATATATATATATATATCGCATCAAACTTTAGTTAAGTCATTCCCAACCTCACTACACACATGTCGATTTAACTGGTGTCTAGGTCAGCGTCCTGGGGTTTGGCTGCCTACCTCCTTGTATTAGTGTCGTGGGAAACAATATGCTTTTCACGGACTGTTAAGAGATTAATCGTGATACGGACATATTAATTAGAATTTAATGGATGATTATGCATTTTTGTTAATAAATTTATTTGTATTTAGAATTAATTAGAAATATTTTTATTTACCCAAATTTATTCACCCAGCAAAACATTATTTGTAATGTTGTATAATTAATTGTTTACACTTCATCCAAAAGGTACATACTATAAACACCATAGCACAATATTATAAAGTAATTTGTCGTAATTAGTGAATTAAAATAAGTTGTTTTCGTGTTTAAAAGAGAAAAAACGAGCAATAATTGGAAAACGGCCGGTTAATCAAATTATGCGATCAATTAATCATTTGATGGCATTAATTACACTTTGACTATACTGTTTGTGACCGTCTAGCCACTGTTACCGATTAGTTGGCCGAGTCGCCGTTTTTCATAACAGTGCTTTATATGCATGTTTGTTGATGTTTCGTAGCTGTTTCATAGCAATAGTACTAATAGCGTGTGAATGTTTTCAAAAGAAAAGTAGGTTTTCTTAGGAAAAAATTCAGCTGAACTCCATTAATGAACGTGGCAAAAACGTAGCTTTGCCTCTGGTCACCAGCCCATTCAGCTATAGCCTCGTGGTTCCTGCCGTAGTGCCTCGCTGGTAGGAATTTTGTAGGAAAAGTGAAGGATTTCAATTCCTGCATGATTTGGTTAGGGGGATTGGAGCATTGAAAAAATAAAGAAAATTTCCTTTGTCTTTGATTTCATAGGAATTAAAGCATTCACCTAGAACCTCTTTTTTGTTTCCTTTGTAAAGAGCAAGGCAAATCAAGCTATATAGCTCCAAGTCACCATAATTTGAGCACAACAGTAAGAGTATTCTATTTTGTTATTTCTTAGGAAGATTCTTGTGTTTATCTGTTCCTACCTTCCAAACAGCTTATCTCATATTTTTTCTATGCTTTTTAGTCCTTGAATCCATCACACAAACTTCACTCTAGCACCTGTTTTTTCAAACTCAACTCTCTGTTTTGTATATACGTTCCTATGATCATATTCCTACGTTTCCTGTTTACGTGTTTTTTCATTTGTGCGTTCCAAAAGGCCCTTAAGTTCGTGCTGGATTTTACGCTCTGGGTAGGACGGAGTACCCGATGGAGGAGCTCGGCAGGGCCCGATTTATTGAGCTGAGTCAATGTCTTCTTGGTTACAGTTAATGGAAACTGCAGCAATATTGACATAGCTGGTCAGCAATGTTATGCTTGTGTGAATCAGACGTAAAAAAAACAAGAGATCTCTCAAAAATCTTGCCAGCCATACTTACGGCCATTGACTTGGGTCAGTCAAGGTGTGCTTGTGTCAATCAGACGTCAAAAAAAAAAAACAGATCTCTCAAAAATCTTGCCAGCCATACTTACGGCCATTGACTTGGGTCAGTCAAGGTATTCTACTTGCTGGTGCATCAAATGGTGCATACCATCTTTTTTCCACTGGACAATCAACAGTGATAATACGCATGTACTTCCTCGGTTCTTTTTTAGTGACACTATAATCTATACCATTAAACTTTCTAAAATTTAATTATTAATATATTTACAATTATCTAAATTAGCTGTATAAAAACTATATCATTAAATTTATCTTTAAAATGATTTTATAATATTATAATTTTATTAGTATATAATAAGATAAATTTACAAAAAATAACGATCAAAACTATATTTTGTAAACTATGAAAAGTCCATCACTTAAAAAGAATCGGAGGGAATCGGAGTTATTAAAGAGAGCTCCTGTTTGCTCTCACCATAGAGTTTTGGGCAGCGTGGATGCTTCCCGTGGTATCCACGTCACCCCCATCGGTCTCCACCCGTTGGATCACGAAGCGCGGGGGACGAGTGGCCAAGATCACCTGGAGGGCGCTGACCATACCTCCCCCGTGCTCCAACCCCAACCCTCGCCCAAACCAGCATCCATGCCCTCCCAGCTGCCCCTCGTCCCCCGCTGCCTCCCCCTCCTTCCCCGCCGCTCCCTCCTCCCCCTCTCCCGGTCCCCCTCCTCCCTCGGTCCCCCGCCGCCTACCCCCCCCCCCCGCCGCCTCCTCCTCCCCCGCCGCCCCCTCGTCCCCCGCCGCCTCCCCCTCCCTCACCGCCCCCTCGTCCCCCGCTCCCCCGCCGCCTCCCCCCTCCCCCCTCGGAGGCCGGTGGGGGAGGCCAGAGCCCAGAGGCCGGAGGGGGAGGCCGGATCCGATTGGCGCGGAGGCAGAGGGCGAGGTAGCTAGCGCTCGGCGAGACTCGTGACCCGGCCCCCTCCCTCTGCTGCCGCTCCGCCTCGCTCTCGGCGCGCCCATGCTGCAGCCCCTCCCTGCCGCTCCCGCGCGTCCGTAGCTTCCTCGGCGTAGATCTGGCGCCGCAACCACGGATCTGCCGGCTACCACTGCTCAGCTACTCCCAGCTGCTGCCCCCTCCCCCGGTGCGCTCTTTCGGTTCCCCCTCCTCCCCGCTCCCCCGTCGCCTCCGCCTCCCCTCCTCCTCGCCGCCTCCCCTCCCCCTCCTCCCCGCTCCTCACCGCCTCCCCTCCCCGCTCCCCCCGCCTCCCCCTCCCCTCCTCCCCTGCTAACGGGGAAGCGCGTGATAAATCTAATCCTGTTCTGCTGCAAAAAACTGCATTGCTTAAGCCCAGTTGGATCGAAGAGAGTTTAGTTCTTGGAGTTATTGTTGCGAAGAGGAAGGCAAGGCAGCAAGAGGGTGGCCAGATAGCTGGAGTTGCAAACTTGCAATTGTGTTGTTTGACTCCAATCGGATAAAAATTTTGGTCTTTTGGGAGGGCAAGGCTAGGAGAGGAGGAGGTGCAAGATGGGGGTGATGTCGCGGCGGGTGCTGCCCGCCTGCAGCAGCCTCTGCTACTTCTGCCCCTCGCTGCGGGTGATGGTTCCTTGCTAATGCAGGGTTTATTGCAATGTATGCTACTCTTGCAAGTAGAGATGTGGTAAGTTACTGCCTTCTATGTATGTATGAGCTATTCCAATCAATGTTCCGTAGTTCCTTCAAGTTTATACCATTACTGTGTTACATGGATCACCAATGTTCTTGTCATTCTTCTTGTCCATAATTGGTACTTATTTTTTGTTGGATTTCTTTCCACCTGTAGGACTGCTGCTTAATTCTTGAGTCCCCATTTTATTTGGAAGGGGAGGGGGGACTGTTTGAGTATATAGAAAGGAGGCTGAAGGAGAACGACCACATGGTTATTGTTGTGGCTGAGGGAGATCAAGGTACATAAATTATTTGCTTTGTTTTTAAAATGGGCATTAGGAATATGGTAGTAAATTTAAAAATTTGAAGTAACCAAAAGAAATATTTTGTGCTTCTATTGATTTAGCGGTAGGTACATGGATGGAAACTACAGAAGGCGGTCATTGTCAAGATCCCTGAGGTCTTGTTTCCACTGTAAGTGTAAATCAGTTCGTTTAATTCTTATATTATAGTCTTTCATCTCATTGTTAAATAAAATCTCTTTCCTGACAGCTTATTCACCATCACCTTCTCCAGTTAGCCATCACTCCAAGTTTGATCTCGATTTTTTAATAGACATGATTAATATGTTGCTTGTCCTTAACTCCTATTCGTTATTGTTTCATATTGCTTCCTTTTGAACACCTCTGGATCAATTTTATTTATTGGCTCTTTTGGCATATTCTCGGACACGGTTGGCATTTATGCTTTATTAGTTTCTTGTTTTTGCAGTTGAGGTGAATATATTGTTGTGATGACCAAAGTTGTATGAGTATATGATGCACTAGCCACAGTTCTCCAAATAATTTGTTTTATTAGATCTAGATTTGTTCATTTTTGAAAATTTCCATAATCAGCTCAGCTCTGCTGAGACAAGACGGAAGGGAAGGGAATGAAATAAATATATTTGACTTAACCTTGTCTTGAAGTTTTAGTTTTGAGGTGAACAAAGGCATATAGTTGAACACCATTAATCCCATTCATTGTCACTGTGATTATTATATTCTCTTGAATTTTAGGTAAAGGAAAAAAATGAATGAATGAGAGTTAATTCTATTCTCCAAAATATATCTATTGCCTTCTTTTCACCCCTTCTATGATCTAAAAATACAATCAGGATCAAGTGGATTTCTTTTCGTTCTTTTTGCTTTTCGCTTAAATAAATGAGCAACAAGTTTTTTCTTCATCAAACTAAAATCAGCTTCGTAAATTCCTCATAAAGTGTTATTCTGTCATAGAAATCTTCATCTTGATTTGATGGCTAAAAATCCTTCCTTGATTGAGTGGTTATTTTCATTTTCATTAGCTCTGTAGTCAGGCTGGGAGGAAAGTAACTTTCAAGAGTATTCATAATGTATGATTGTGTTGCTCATGCAGATTGGTAAATTCATTTTGAGCGAACATGGCGCAATAAAAATTAACAAGAAAATGACCAAAGGATCTTTCCTGTGTTGAGACCTGGATGCCCATACCACAAGCCCCACACATCCTTAATCTCTAACATTAGCAACATTGTTCTGTTTGACTATTTGATAACTTTTGATGAATTGCTATTATCTATTTTCTTCTTGAAGTAAGGCTATTAAATTTTGCTCTAAATTGTGTTGCTTTGGTTTTGTATATTATCCAGTCAACAAAGAATCTAAAGTCTAAAAGCCCAAAAGAGAATCATGATGTTTGAAGAATAAAGACCAAAGTGAAAGTATCATGACCTCCAGAGTTGGAGCATTTGAAAGGCATTACTGTTAAAGATAAAGCGGTACTATCACTCTTTAAAGATAATCTTGGCTAGGAAACCTGAGGACAAGAGTTATTTTTCAAGTGAGCTGATGCTGTTGAGCCAGCGATCGCAACATCTTAGTGCATTGCACATTGCATGTTTGGATCAAAGTGGGTAACTTTATTGGGATGAAACAGGTAAAATTGATATCTCACATTTCCGTTCAGTTGGCTTGGGGATAGGCATGCCTAGCTAATGGTGCTGTAGCTGCTCTAGACAAGTTTGCAATTCTGTAAAATTTAGTTTGCTGATGATGCTACTTGTCAGTTGTCATATGTTTTTATTGTATTGCTCCTTGCATCCTGTGTGATGTTCATACTCGGGAATTTAAAATCTTTGATTATTTGCAGGGACAGGGATCACCCCGATAATTATTCGCCTGGGGAGCCATACTCTAATGCTCGGGACAAGAGGCACTACAGGTCAAATGGTCGATCTCCTAGCCTAGATGGACGTGAGCGTCGGATATCACCATCCAATTATGGACATGGTCCACCAGTTGACAGGAGGAGCCGATCTACATCTCGCTCCCAAAGGTTGCTGGCTTGATGTGTTGCTTTTATACATTATTGTACTTCTATAATTGTATATTTATTATGTGCTGACTGTTTCCTTCATATGCAGTCCAAGTAAATAACTTTCAGTTTGGGATTCCTGGACTTGGAGGTGGGACTATGGGAGCATGAAAACTACACCGCTGCTTAATGTGCTGCTGCAATGCCTTATTTTTCTGCTATGTTTTCTAGAATAGATCAGTAGGTTTTGTAGTGATCACACGTTTGTATTCGCAGTTAAGTGCCGATACGTTAATAGGCACCCTGCTTTTTAAAACTGTTTTAGTGCTTTTCTAACTGATCTGTTGGCACCATTTGTGACATCTTATGGTCACTGTTCGTTTATGTTCCTTTGGTAGTTTATGTGTCATCTTCTATATTGAAGAGGGAATTCTATATTGAAGTAGAGATTAATTTCTGCGATAGCCTCTATCTATCATCTGCTTGAAGTGTCTATATTAAAGTGTGAATTAATTTCTACAATTGAAATCATGATAAGGCGCGCAAAGCGCGCCTGAATTTCTAGTATATTATAAGACCATGTATGTATATGCGTGTCATGTGCCTCCAGCTAGCCACACCCACACAACATGAGCCTCCTTGCCTTACACCTGCTGCTGCTGCTTGCCTGACCTCGCATTTTTGCTTCTCACATTCGACGGCAGTCACACCGCTGGATCGGCAGGCACAGTCACACTCATGGAGCAAGGACACCAGCCCATGCAACAGCTCCTACTCTTTCCCTGAACAGCTCCTACTCCTACTCGTCCCCTGAACAGCTCCGAACTCATGGAGCAAGGACACCAGCCCATGCAACAGTAGCTGGTCAACGATGTCTGCTTGTATGAACCAGGATTTCAGGCAGGTCTTCTAGGCCACATACTACCCTCGACACGTTTGTCAGATAGTCTTATAGTCAGTGTCCAATTTACACCATGCATGTAGATATCGTGTTAATCTCCTTTAGCTGTCGTATTCTCGTTGCGATTTATTGAGCTGAGTCAAGGTCTTCTCTTGGCTATATGTGGCTCGGATTCTTTTGAATAGTCAACAATATTACGTGCATATAATTGAAAATCAGTAGAACATGTATATGCATGTAGTATGTCTGTTTTAGAGCTTCACCTACACAACATGTTGGTGCTGGTGCTACTACTTGCCTTGCAACACCTCTTCTCTTTGGCAAATTCTGCGGTGACACCGCTGGATCGCCAAGAATATACACTTCTCCAATGGAGGGCTAGCGTCGTGGACGACTACTGGTCGCCCCTTGACTGCAAGCTCAACTCATGGAGCAAGGACACCAGCCCATGCAATTGGACTGGCGTTGCCTGCAGCGCCGCGGCGCCTCATGCCCGTGGCCACCGTGATGCTGCCCCAGTTGTGGTCGGCATTTCGCTTCCGATGTGTGGCCTCCAAGGGGAGTTGGACAAGCTCCGCTTCGAAGACTTGCCTCATCTTGTCCATCTCGACCTCAGAGGCAACCTTTTCTCTGGGCAAATCCCACCAAGCATTGGTGCCCTTGCCGAGCTCTCTTTCTTGGATCTCTCCAACAATAGAATTAATGGATCCATCCCGACATCCATTGGTAATCTGACAAAACTAACCTCCCTCGATCTCTCTTACAATATATTGTTGGAAGGATCCATCACTTGTACACTTGGCAAGCTAGCCAATTTAAAGAAGCTCAATTTAAGTGAGAAC
This sequence comes from Melocanna baccifera, assembly GCA_036346265.1. NCBI lineage: Eukaryota > Viridiplantae > Streptophyta > Magnoliopsida > Poales > Poaceae > Melocanna > Melocanna baccifera. The sequence goes on along the minus strand of CM070680.1, from coordinate 9,649,182 downwards.
TACATGATGACTGGCCCAATACCTTCTAGTTTGGCAAACTTGACCAGATTGATTAATCTAGACCTGAGCTTTAGTGGAATTTCTGGTCATATTCCTGACGAGCTAGGGATGCTTCATAGTCTGGCAATGTTATATTTGTGTGGGAATAATATCAATGGCTCAATTCCTAGAAGCATAGGAAATCTAACGAGTTTACAATTATTGAATCTTTCAAATAATGAAATCACGGGTTCCATTCCTGGATCCATGGGAAGTTTAACGAGGTTACAACTCTTGGATCTTTCCAACAATCAAATAAACGGCTCCACGCCTTCCGCCTTTTGGAATTTCACCTCTCTAACAACACTGTCACTTGAGTCCAATCATCTGAATGGTCCACTACCACAAGAATTAGGATTTCTACTTAATCTCTCGTATCTAGATTTAAGTCGCAATCGACTTTCTGGAAGCATTCCACCTCAAATAGGACAATGTCGCCTTTTGTTGTCCTTGAACATGTCAGACAACTCATTGACAGGACCAATACCACAAGAGCTTGGGAATTGTACTAACCTACGTGAGCTGGATTTGAGCAGAAATAATTTAAGTGGTGCCATTCCAATGGCTCTCTCAAGGCTTCCCCACCTGCATGAGCTGAATTTATCATACAACAGTTTGGGTGGCAGATTTTGGACTTCATCTGCCTCTGGGTGTCTTGTTTCACTTGATCACAATATTGGTATCTGCGGTGACACATATTATGGCTTAACACCATGTACGGCAATAGTTACGGATTTCGAGAAACATCAAAATAATAAACATCTTACTTTGACGCTACTTCTTGCTTCTGCTTTCCTTCTCTTCATTTGTCTCACAATAGGAATCATCAAATTTGTTTGTCGGAGGAGAAAATCGGCAAAAGTTAGTAGCGAAAGCAAGTCTGGAGATATGCTCTCCATATGGAATTTCGACGGGAAGATTGCATTTCAAGACATACTCGATGCAACAGAAAATTTTGATGAAAAGTACTGCATTGGTGTTGGAGGATACGGATCTGTCTTCAGAGTTGAGCTTGAAGGAGGGAGTGTCTTTGCTGTCAAGCTGCTCCACTCAATGGAAGAATCCATTGATGAAGGAACATTTCATGCTGAGATTGAAGTGTTGACAAAAATCAGGCACCGATGCATTGTCAAGCTGTATGGTTTCTGTTCTCATTCCCAATGCAAATTTCTTGTGTATGATCTCATCGAAAGGGGAAGTTTAGCTTCAATTTTGCATGAGCAAGATCTAGCGATGGAGCTCGATTGGTCAAAGAGAGCTGCTATTGTGAGGGATGTAGCTCAAGCCATCTCTTACTTGCACCATGATTGTGATGATCCGATTGTACACCGTGACATTAAAAGTAGCAACATCTTGCTGGACCACGATTTTAAGGCTTATATATCAGACTTTGGCATGGCGAAGAAGCTGAAGCACGGTTGCTCGAGTTGGAGCACAATCTTTGCTGGGACATGTGGATATATAGCCCCAGGTACATGGGCTTAATCTGTTTTATCCTTTAATATGAAATTTTTGCATGATTTAGAAAGAAAAATAGGTTTTGTTCTGATCCTACTGAATTTATTTCTTATTACAGAATTATCATCTACAATGGTGTTGACAGAGAAGTGCGACGTGTATAGCTTTGGTGTAGTTGCACTGGAAGTGGTGATGGGAAAACACCCTGGTGATCTATTGCTTCCATTCTTTTGTCGAACAGAGCAGCATACAAAACTGAAGGATATCTTTGACCCACGCATTGCAGTGCCAACGGGTGACGAGGAGAAAGATGTTATTTTGGTTGTTCTGGTGGCCTTCGGTTGTCTGCAAATCTGCCCAAAAGCCCGGCCAACAATGCAGCAGGTATATCGAGCACTCACAAACAGAAGCTGCCCAACACCCGTGATGAAGCCCCTTGATGAATTGAAATTACAACATTTCCATGATTTTTGTGGTAGCATACAGAATATATGATGCTTTTCAGTCTCAAGTGTAGGCAATTATTTGGCCTGCGCTGTATCATATGTCGATTTTGCAAAGACCAATATGGTGTAATAAAATTTTGGATATAAATATCGGACAAATTGTGTGCAAAACATTTGTTCGAGGCAATAAATGGTCCATTGATCATGAAGCATTCTCTGTATGTTCCAATTTTATCAGATGCCTCTGGACTCTGAAGAGACTATGAAGAAGCATCCACACTTGTAGAATAAGGTCCGTCCTTTTCGTCTTTTCAGCTGGCTTTTAGTTTTAACTTTTTTCAACAATCATTATTCATTAGACTAGTAAATCATAACTAAAATCTAAATGTCACAGCCTAAGGGCCTGTTCTGTTCAGCTTCTAAAAACAGCTTTTGGCTTTTGCTACAGTACCTAACTTTTAAACGGAGTATTTTTTCAAAACGGGGTCTACAAGTTAATTGTAGTGCACGTTAAAATCCTAATATCTGTACCATCCAAAATCGCAAGCGAGTATCTCTCTTTCCGTAATCTCTGTCGCAAACAGGTAAAATTCAAAAATTTCAACCAAAAGCTATAAGTCATAGCCAAAAAGAACAGGAATTGTCTATATATGAACAAACAAACAGCTTTTGTACATTCATGCAATAAAAAAGGGATTGTCTATATATGAATCGAGTAATTTTGGGATCAAAACAGTGGAATTTTTTTGGCACTTCAATTGCAATCCAATGATCCAACTGACCCCCCACCCCCTAAAACCGGTTCAAACCATCCCTCGCTAGTGCCGCCTCTCCACCTGCACCAACTCCGCCTCCAGCCCTCCACCTGATGAGCCGCCACCATGCTACCATGGCGGTGTCACCTCCGACGCCAACATGGTCCTCCAGCGAGTCCCTCCCCCTTTGCTGCCACCTCTCGCCTCCTCCTCCTCCTTTGCCACACCATCACCTCCACCATCGCCGCCGCCACATCGCTCCTTCCTCGCCTCCGGTAGCTATTGCTGTCGGATCCGCCATCACCTCTTTCTACCTCCTAACCTCTGTCACTCTTGTTGTTCCCGCCCACCGCCCTCTTTCGAGCCCACGGCCAAGGTGGCGCTACCGCTGCCTCTCCACACCATGGCCACCATCCATTGCCGGTCCACCGCCGCCCCTCCCTTCCTCTATAGTTGGGTATCCCAGCGAACCCAAACCCTAAATTGGGTGAACCCGAACCCTAACTTGTCGGATATTCACCGGACAAGGAGAGCCTTGCCGGATCTTAGTCAAAGACGGAGATGAAGGTGGGCCGGAGCACAAATCGTGGTGCAAATCAAACAGTGAGAAAATCAACTTATTTCCTCAAAATGTTTACTCAAGTATTGTGTAGCAAATCCGAAAAAAAATCACTGCATGTAAATTTCTGTGTGCGTGAGTCTAAGCTCTCAGCAGAAAATTTAATTTTCCCGATATCTTTGTAGTACAGCTAACTCTCATTGATGTGATTCTGCGAGACTAATACATGGGAGAACAAATTGCCCAGAGGCCAGAGCTCGTTTGCAGCCTTCAGGAGGTCATCCAGGTTGTGATGTTCAACCTAGGCATGTTTCTTAAATCTTTTAAGAAACCAAGCACTGCTTGGTAGATTGAGGATACCATCGAACGTCCAGTCCACCTGGTCTCGAACCTGAGTACGTACCTTCTTTCTTAAGTGAACGTCAAAGCTCCTGACCAAGCTTAAAAAAATAAATAAGTCTATTATAAGAAAAAATGAAAGAAAAGGAAAAACTGTTGTTCACATCATCTCTCTCCGCCAACAAGTTAGCTGAAATTTCATACGGTTGTAGAAAACAATGATTGCTATCTCTAACAAAATTCTTGACTAAGAACAGATAACAGCAAATTTCTGTTGAAGTTCAAAGGATTAATCCTGCGCCTGAATTCTCTTCTCGGTTAGCTGTTTCTTCTTCAAGATTCAATTTGTTAAGGACATAGAGATAAGGCATATGTGGAATAGAATACAAACTCTATATCCTAATACAAGGCTGCCCATGGAGGAGTCCGGATCTAGCACGAATGAGACTGGATCCGAACGGGGTAAGGCCAGATCCGGCGAAGACGAACCGGAGAAGAGCCAGACAGACGACCTGCACGCTGCTCAACGAAAAGAGCGGCGTTTGCTGCTATGCGAAAAATCACACTAAAACCTAAAGGATGGACTGAGGTTAGCAAAGCAATCGACTGATTGACACAAAAATTTATGGACACGCATGGCTTAGATGAACTGGAAGATAGAGACTATGGATTTGAATGGACGCAGCGAAAGACTTAAAAGAAAAATTGCTACCAGCAATAAGATCTTAATAGGAATTAAGGAACTGGCAAAGCAAAAAGAGACCAAGCACGATCCAAGCAATGCATCAGCCGAAGAGACTGTAAGTCGTGCGTCGCTCGAGCCTCCTCTCTCCCCTTCACCATTCGAGCAGAAACCCCCAAACACTCTTCCCCTCCAAAGCCGATGGCTCCCAAGGGCCCCGGCCGGGATAAAGCCAAAGGCGGAGAGACCCGTGGAGGAGGAGCCAGCGGAGAAGCGTTTCCCCGCGGGGAAGAAGACGCATCTGGCGGCGTCGAGGTCGGGTACAAAGGCGCGGAGGCCGTGGGGGCGACGTGGGAGATCCAGTGGCGCGGCGAAGATCCGGCGGCGGGAGGTCGAGACGGCGCGAAAGGCGTCGCCGGCGCTGGATGCAAGCCACATCTTGTCCTTCGTGCCCGCCAAGGAGGAGCCGACGGAGAAGGCCCCAGCGGGGAAGAAGCCCAAGGCGGAGAAGCGCGCATCCGGCGTCATGGCCTGGCGCGGCGAGGAGGCGACGAGCAACTTCGACGCGGAGCACGGCGTCGCGCAGCGAGCTTGAGGAAGCCGGCGAAGGTGCGGAGCCACGGGAAGAGGACGGCGACCGGATCCAGGCGGAGAGGTCGAAGGCGACTTCACGCGGCTGGGCGGCAGGATGTCTCTCGGCGGGCTGCAGGACAGCGCCGGCGCCGTGAATAAGATCAGCAACGGCTTGGATCCGACCCCGGCTTGGATCTTCACATCTTCGGTCGCGTCGGCGGCGGAGGCTGCTGTCGTTGGGGTTGGAGATAGCACCGATCTGAAGAGGCCGGCGTGCGGAAGAGGCAGGAGGCGACGAAGAAGCCCGCGGAGGACTGTGGGTTCGGGTCCCATCGTGGTCGCCAAGGAGGCAGCGCACACAACGGTAGCCAGATCCGAACGAAGACAAGCCGAAGATGAGGTGGCCGCCGCGGAGAAGGGGTCGACCGGTCTGATGAAGTTGGCCGGCGGCGGCCGAGCCGAACTTCGATCCCGCCGGATCGGCGAAGAGCGGCGTCTCCACACGACGAGCCGTGCGGGACAAGCGGATCCGAACGAGGACGAGCCGGAGATGAGGTGGCCGCCCCCGGGAGTAGAGATGATCCTCCCGGGGGCAGCGGCAGCGGAAGACGTGCGGAGGCTAGGGTTAGAGAGGTTTGAACCTTAGCTCTGATACCATGTTATGAATATTGTGTGTATTGATATGAGGCCCAAGGGGCCATATATATAGGAGTACAAAGGGATATGCCATAGAGATAAGGCATATGTGGAATAGAATACAAACTCTATATCCTAATACAACTCTATATCCTTAACACAGTTAACATAGCTTTCATTCCTTCGTCAGTTTCCTGGAGTAATCCGGGTGAACTATTCAGTTTCCTGTTTTTTAATTTTCAGTTTCCTGTTTTTGCCTTTTCAGTTTCCTGTTTTAGCATTTAAAAACTGCTATAAATAGATAAAGGAAGCAGGAGAATGAGTGTGTGTTCTAGCACCAAAATTACTTGCGTTGATTCCACTCTTCTGCAGCTTGGTTTGCGAGGTTGAGTGAATTGCGAGTGAGTTCGCCGGGGCCTGGCTGACAATTTCAACATAATTTTTTTAGAGGAAACAAAAATTATTAGAGACAAACTTTTGCTGGTCATTCCTCACAGAGGGAATTGATAATATGCTACTCCATAGTGTCACTCTACAATATGACATCCCTCACAATGAAAAGGAAAAATTATTAGAAGTAGCTTATGAACTTTCAGTTCATTTATATAAACACTTATACTAATTCTAAAAGCTATAAACCGTAGTCATAAACCACTGCTAAAAGAAAGGGCTGGATATCGTCAATTCCCTCTTCCCCGTATCTATGTGCCACCGGTTAATTTCGTGGCGGCAGCTTCTTCACGTTGCTCTCTTTGCCTCCCTTGTCCTTGCATGAGCACCACCATCGGCCGCCACCATCTCCTCCACCCATTGCCTCCCCACTTCCTTCTCATCGCCGCCGTTGGCGCTCCCGTCTACTACCGGCCATAGCCTCCTACCTCTTCTTTGCTGGGTGAGCATCCATCCTGTGTGGGACGGTGGACTTCTTGGAGCGACGATGACTGAGGTGATAGGGCGGCCGTAGAGGACTAGATGCTGCATAAGAGAATCTGCTGTTGAATCCTTGAGGGCTTCAACTATATCAATGCCGAATCATCAACAAGATACATATACGCTCATCACTTTGTGCGTTGAAGTGTCCATGTAAATTCTGGAATCTAATCCAAACACCTACCAGGATAGGATTCGTTTTAGATCTTAACTCTGGGAGCGCCAAGCCACCAACCAGAGTTCCCACTAGAGTTTTTTCTATCGTAGGATCCTAAACAAACAAGCCGAACAAATAAATAGGATAGTTCCTCTATCACCATTTCAAAACGATTTATCGAGATAATTTTTTCGAATCAGCTTATTAGTATTCGGTTCGCTTGCACAAACACTCACGTTAAAATAAAAAGCTATTAACTGTAGTTATAAACCATCATCTGTAGCAAAAAATAACACCTACGGTCTTAATTTTTGCAATTTTCGTTGAGGTAGATGGACAGTTGCAAAAAGCAGCAATGTGGTGTGGTCAACAGTAGCTGGTCAACGGTGTGTGCTTGTGCGAACTAGGCTTTAAGCAGGTCTTGCACGCAGAGGTGTGCCTTATTCTTTGGGGAATTGACTCCACTAGTAGGGAGACCAGTCACACACTACCCTCCAAAATCTGGCGAAACATAGGCCGCGCGGCATGTTCGACAGATAGTCTTATAGTCCTCTCCAATTTACGCCATGTATGTAGATATCATATTAATTTCCTTTAGCTATTGTACTCGTATTATGATTTATTGACTTGAGTCAAAGTCTCCTTGGCTATGGATAAATTCTTTTGGGCAATAACTATGGCTTTGGCTTATAGTTTTTAAATTTTAATTGTTCACGAGAGACAATACGAAGACGGAAATAGTCGTATGCGATTTTAGCCAGTATAGCTGAACTCGGTATAATATTTACTATAATCGACCCTGCTTTAAAAAGACACACCATTTAAAAGTGAAGTAGTGTAGCAAAAAGTGAAAAACATAAGCCGGAAACCATGCCAAACCCAGCCTATATGTGTCTCAGTTTCTTTTGAGCAATCAACATGGGTATTGGACCTGGATTTAACCAATCCAGAATTTTCTGTGATACCACTGCACTATTCTTTGGATCAGTAGATAGTGCTCACAAATACATCATCGAATCATTTCATACATAGCGGAAACCATACCATACATTAATATTACAACATCATAGTTTAAATAGACCGTATCGAATCAAGTTTACAATAGGGCTGATCAAGTCAAATGAATACATTACATAAATGTTGAAGTGGTAAGCATAAGGGGTAGGACACATCTCACCATAGGGAAGCGACCAGGTTAATATTGTGTGTAACAGGTATTACTCAATTGGATAATATATACACACACAATCACCACAAAGTCTACACGACCATATTAAGAACCAACTACTGGAAAAAAGGTCTAAGATCCTTCATCTTCTCCATCATCAGCTCCTGAGATTTCGTAGTAAGCGTAATCGTCTTGGCCCCCAGATTCTAGAGCATTTGTGAGCGGGGGTGAACACAAGTAACAGTGCTCCATGAGCCAACACAGAATGAAATATTTATACATGCAAAGTCTAATAAGATAGGCTCGGGTTCATTTATTTGCTTAAGACAATAGTTGAAAACTACAATGACTAGAATTCTTATGACTCAGCATTTTAACAAAAACACATTTTATTAAAGAGAGTAGAAGTGCACAATGTTTTATAATGGTGCAGATTCTATTCACCTGTTACATGGTTCTATTCACCATATACTATTTTTTTATTACTATTGTCGATGTTTTATATCAATCTTACATATGATTTATTAGATTTGGGGGAAAGCTCTCAAGGGGACTGTATGGACACGCAAGACAAGGACACAGAGAATTTATCCAAGTTCGGGCCTTCTCCTGAGAAAATAGCAACCTTACGTCTTATGCTATTGATTATGGAGAGAAAAGCTTACAGTGTGAACAATGCAAGGATTCACTACTGCCTATGGTGTGCCTGATCTCCTTCTGGCTCAATTCATTTTTTTTCATCATCTCTCGAGATTCGTCCTTTATATAGCCAGTGAAGCAACAGCAGTTGCCTCTTACTAGAAGACGCCTTCACACATCGGGGAATAACCGCTGAATGGCGGTTATTGTTAAAGAGACGTGGGTAGCAGTTTGCCGTTAGACGGTTGTTGTTAGAGAGACATGAGTAGGATTGTGTGCAGTTATACACGTCTTAATTGCCTTGTCAAACTAACTTACTACAGGAGTAAGTTAACTGTAGCAAGATCAGGAGAACAATCAGCCCGTAGCAGTAGAACTTGCATCCGAGTAGTCATAGAAGAACTTACGACTAGGTAGAAGAACTTATGACTAGGTAGCTGTAGAAGGATCTACGACTAGTTAGTCGTAGAAGAACTTACGACTAGGTATTCATGGTAGAACTCATGACTAGGTAGTCGTAGCAGAGGTTATGATTAAGCAGTCACAGAAGGATTTATGGGGTAGTTGCAGTAAGACCCATGACCACCCTGTGAAGTTTTTCCATTATCACTAAGGGTCATTCTCTTTGATCCATGACCGGGAGTGCGCTCGGGGCATAAAGGTAATTTCCTTCGAGTTGAAAAGACAGGTATCAGAAAGACTCATGATTACCTCTCACGACTCTGTCCACCTGTTTATTTCTTAAGGAAATTGCTCAAGTTCTGAGGCGGGCGATCAAGGCTTTGATAAAAAGGCATCGACTGGGCGACCTTTCGGCTTCACTTTTTGCAACCACTGTTTTCCTTGTCCGTGCGATCCCGGCGAGCTCTTCGTCTCCTTCCTCGAATCCTTAGCTCAAGAAAATGACGAAGCAAACTTTTCAGTGCGCGGTGTCAGAGATGGATAGGCCCAAGATGTGGGCGCTAGAGGAGGCCGAGAATATCCCACCGTCAGGGGAGATGGGCCAAATCCCCACATTCCAGGCCTTTTGCAAATGTGGGCTCCGTCTCCCTATACACCCTTTCTTGACGGCAGTGCTGGAGTTCTTTGGAATCGAGTTGGTGAACTTAATTCCCAACTCGATCATGATGCTAAGTGTGTTTGTCTACCTCTATAAGGTGTATCTGGGGATACTCGTAGACTTGGATCTCTTCCGTTACTACCATGAGATGACTCATCAGATTGGCATCATGGGGAGTTGTAGATTGAAGCTCCATATTGGGAAGACAAAGTCGTACATCTCAATGTTCACTCGATCCTCATGGGCGAACTGGAAGAAAAAGTGGTTTTATGGGGAAAACCACTAGCGAGGACAGCCTCTCCTTTGTGGGAAAGGCTGTCGAGAGGAGCAACTCCTGGAACCTTGTCCCTAAGGAGACGCCACAGGGATTGAAGCTTTGTGTCTCCATCAAAGACAATTGACAACACAGGGAAGTCTGCTACAACTTTGCCTGCTGCTACCAAGGAGACGCCAGTAGTGGTCGAGTAGCCAACCATGACTATCGTGGATGTCAACGTAGACACCGCAGCGCCCATGACCACAAAGATGGTCGCTATGGCGGAGGAAACGCCAATGGTGGTCGTATAGCTGACCACAGATGTCAGTGTAGACATCACAGTGCCCACGGACTTCCGAAGCAAGTGGCTGAAGAGCCTACCGAAGTGGCTCCTCCTCAATCTATAGGTAGTCCTTGGGAAGAAGATCTTCCCAATTTCTTTTGTTCTTCTTTTAACCCCCCTTTCGTGGTGAAGTACTCGCTCGATCGCCCTTAAGCCCCACACCCACACGACCTGCCTAACAAAGTGCAGATCTTCAACGACAATCATCTCGAGAAGGTGTGGTGGACGAGGGTCGACAAGCTTAAACAGCTTCGCGACTCCATGAGCATCCTCTCAACCTTTCCTCGTAGGGAGATGAATGTAAGTATCTTGTACTTAAACATTCGCATGTATATTTTTTCTTCGGGTTTCTCACTACTTTCTCGAATACAGAGAGCACTAAAGAATATGATGACTATGGCTGAATACCACATGTAGCTTGAACTCCTACAACGAGAGAACACCAAACTCTCCAAAGACTCGAGGGCGTGGTAAGTCTTCTTGCAATCAAAGTCTTAATTTGACTACTCGACTACCCTCTTTGTACTGACCGCTAATCTTTGCTTGATACAGGAGTGATGCAAAGTTTTTGGTAGCTACGCTCAAGAATGAAAGACTCAAGGTGCAAAAGCTTAAGGAAGAAGTCACCAACCTTAAGATTGGCCTAACTCAAGCCGATCTTAGGGACGGCTTTAGAGGAGAAATTAAAAAGTAAGTCTTCGATTGACTAGCTGCTTATTTTCTCGACATCTCCCATACTTTTTCTGATTTCTTTCCTTTGTCAAATAAAGAAATTGAAATAAAGAGTCTCTGAATCGAGGTTGATGAAAAGACCAAGGTGATCAAAGCCCTTAAAAGAATAAGCAAAGAGAAGGAGGAGAAGACAAATGCTGACCTTCAGAGTCTTGAAGCAAGACTCTCAGGTACAAGAACCTTTCCTCTTCAATTTGATAGCCGTAGTTGAGCTTACGACTAGTAAGTCGTAGAAGAACTTACGACCAGATAGTTGTAACAGAACTTACGACTATGTTGTTGTAGAAAAACTTACGATCTGACTGTTAATTTCCTATTTGTAGGAGCTGTAAATGAGATGAAAAGACTCATTGAGGACTCGACTCGGAGTGAAGAGATGAAGTTGGCGAAGACAAGTCTTCTCAACAACATCAATCTCTTCAACGACCTACTCGCGAAGTTTGGTTCAGGGAAGATAAGCCTTCCCGAAGATACATAATCGCTTGCGCGAGCATGGTCGGGCTCCAAGTCAAGGCCTTGGAGAAATATTTAGCCAACTTAAAGGTTGAGCAAATCAAGTCAATCCGGGAGGTAGTGTGTGGAGCCATTGTCAGAACCGGATTTAGAAATCCGAATTCCTCTGTGATTTTTTGCACTGTTCCCTGGATCAATAGCCAGTGCTCACAGTTACATCACTGTATATCAAAAACATATTAAGCGAAAGCATAATTATTACGGTAATAACTTACATGGGCGATTAGGCCGAGAGCAGAGAATGCAGCAGCGGAAAATCTCCACACAAGTGGGACCCTCAGAACTTGCCCACCGGCAGCCAACTGGGGTTTCGCGACCTATGTCCATGGCCTTCTTGAATACCAGCTCTGTCGAGCCTTTTGAAGTATTGCAGCGCCTTCTTCTATTCTTGTGATGGGCGTAATTAACAGTGATGAGTACAAATTGTACTCAACAAGCTCGGCAAGCTGGCGGCGGCGGATCCGGCGGTGGAGGAGGGGGCGCGTGGCGCGGCCGGTGCCTCGCCCGATCGGGCGGACGGCGCCGATGGAAGCGCGCGGGAGCGGGCGGCGGCGATGGGCGGCGCGTGGCTCGAACGCCGCCCGCGCCAAGCGTCACGCGAGCGCGCGCGTGAGTCGCGAGTTGAGCGCGAGGATCGAGCGGGCGTGGGAGACGCAGCGAGCGGCTCACCGGCGGGGAGGATCGGGGGTCTCCGGCGGCGGCGACGGCGGCGACGGGCGAGGGCGGTGACGCACGGCGACGGTGACACGGGCCCGGGAACGGCGGCGCGAGCGTAGGGGAGCGGGGTGAGGGTTTGGCGTCGTCGACACGCGAACCGAGGCGAGCGGCGGGTTTTATCACGTGAACCGAGGGACTCCCGATCGATCGCAACGCGGGCACGGCTCGGACACGGTTTGGACGGCCCGGATGACGCGGGGGAAGATCGGACGTCTGGGGGTGTGGCGCGGTTTAGGGTTAGGTTACGCGCGGCGCGATCGCGCGCAGCGTGGCGAAGCGGGAATCAACGGCGTGGAAGCGGGCGAGTGCGCGCGCGGCGCGGGCGGCCCAGTGCCGCCGCGTGGCATTGGGGAGCGGGCGCGATGGCTGTCGCATGGCAAGGCGGAGAATCGGGCGGCTGACGGCGGCGGGACAGCGCGCGGGAAAGGGTTACGGCGGCGGCGCGATGGATGGTTGACGCGTGGAGGGCGGCGAGATCGGGCGGCTGAGGGATTTTCCCTTTTTCTTTTCTATTTCTAGACATTCAAATAAAATACTAGGAGCTCTAGAAAATATCAAATAAATCCCAAAAATTCACCAAAAATATCAAAAAATTCCTTGAGACCTGAAGAATCCAAATAAAATATTTTCAGCTTATGTTAATGTTTATTTTAATCATATTAAATTATTTAAAATTCTAAAAATTCATTTGAAGCTTGAATTAATTCTAGAAAATTCCAGAAAATTGATTTTTAAATCCTGGCTTTAAAAATTGTAGAAAAACAGGATGTTACAAATCTTACCCCCTTAAACGAGATCTCAACCCCGAGATCTGGGCCAACTAAGAGAATAGGTTCGAAAACTCTGTTCTGAGGTCCTCCTCGCGCTCCCAGGTTGCTTCCTCCTCGGAATGGTTGTTCCACTGTATTTTGCAAAAATGGACTACTTTATTCCGGGTGACTCGCTCTGACAATTCCAAGATTTTGACTGGGTGCTCTTTGTACGACAGATCCTCCTGCAGGTCAACGGCCTCAACTGGCACAACATCCTCTGGCACACGCAAACACTTCTTCAGATGGGACACGTGGAAGACGTCATGTACCCCACTGAAAGACGCAGGTAGCTCTAACTGGTAAGCAATCTCTCCCTTGCGTTTCAGAATCTTGAACGGACTAACATATCTCGGTGCAAGCTCTCGTTTTAACTGAAACCTTTTCACACCTTTGAATGGTGTGATCCTGAGATACACAAAATCGTCTGGCTCAAAACTCAGCTCCCGACGTCTGGTATCTACATAGCTCTTCTGTCTGGCCTGGGAAGATTTCAACATCTCCTGTATCAAACGGACCTTGTCCTCAGCTTCTTTCAAATAGTCTGGACCAAAAACCTGGCCTTCCCCTGTCTCTTTCCAATTGAGAGGGGTCCTGCATTTCCTGCCATATAATACCTCAAACGGTGACATCTGCAAACTAGCCTGATAACTGTTGTTGTACGAGAACTCCGCAAAAGGCAAACAACTGTCCCACTTGGACCCATGATCGAGCACACATGCTCTCAACATGTCCTCCAAAATCTGATTTACTCGCTCTGTCTGACCATCTGTCTGGGGGGTGATAAGCTGTACTAAAATTCAGGTGAGTTTCCATAGCCTTATGGAAACTACCCCAAAAACGAGAGGTGAACTGCGATCCACGATCTGACACAATCTTCTTTGGCACACCATGCAAACTGACAATCCTGAACATATAAAGCTCTACTAATCTGTCACCACTGTAGGTTGTCTTAACTGGAATGAAATGAGCAACCTTGGTCAATCGATCCACGATGACCCAAATCGAATCATAGCCCTCTTTAGTATTGGGCAGACCGACTATGAAGTTCATACCAATTTCTTCCCACTTCCACTCAGGGACTTTCAATGGCTGTAGCAAGCCTGCTGGTCTCTGATGCTTTGCCTTTACTCTCTGACAAACATCACAAAGGGCCACATACTCAGCGATCTCACGCTTCATGCTTGGCCACCAATACTTATCTTTTATATCCTGGTACATCTTGGTACTGCCTGGATGAATCGAATACAACGACTCATGAGCTTCTTTTAACAACACATCCTTTAGCTCTTGCTTATTGGGCACACACAACCACTGTTTGAACCACAAGGTTACTTGGTCGTCCACAGAAAATTCTGACTCTTTTCCCTCACTCAGATTCTTCTTGATTTGCTGAAATGCTTCATTATCTGACTGAGCCTGACGAATCTGACCATCCAAAGTAGGCTGCAACTCCATAGCTGCCAAAAATCCTTGCTCAACCAACTCTAGGCTAAGCTTCTGAAATTCCTCATGCAACGCTGGCTGACTCTCTCGAACCATCACTGAATTGCAGTACACCTTCCTGCTCAAGGCGTCTGCAACAACATTGGCCTTCCCAGGATGATAATGTATACCAACATTATAATCCTTTATCAGCTCTAACCACCTCCTCTGCCTGGGGTTAAGCTCGGACTGGGTAAAAATATATTTCAGACTTTTATGATCTGTGTAAACCTCACATCTATTACCCATCAGATAATGACGCCAAATCTTTAAAGCATGCACTACGGCTGCTAGCTCCAAGTCGTGAGTAGGGTAGTTCTCCTCATGCGGTCTCAACTGGCGTGAGGCATAGGCTACCACTCTCTTGTCTTGCATCAAGACACAACCCAAACCTTTGCGAGAGGCATCGCAATAATCTCAAAATCCTTATTTATATCATGCAACACAAGCACTGGGGCTGTGGTCAAACTCTCTTTAAGTTTCTGAAAACTTTTCTCACACTCTAGCGTCCAAGTGAATTTCTTTTCCTTCTTGAGCAGCTGCGTGAGAGGTCTGGCTACACTGGAAAATCTCTCAATGAAGCGACGGTAATAACCTGCCATACCCAGAAAACTCCCGATGCGGGTAGCGAAGTGCGATCGCCAATCAAAACATCTCTCACTTTTCAGGTCAATGCAACTCCTTCTTCTGTCATCACATGTCCTAGGAAGGCGACCTCCTTCATCCAAAACTCACAATTGCTGAACTTAGCATACAACTGATTATCCCTCAACTTATGCAATGCTAACCTCAAGTGCTCCTCGTGCTCTCTTTCATCCTTGGAGTAAATCAAAATGTCGTCAATGAACACAACGACAAACTTATCCAAATATTCCATGAACACCTTATTCATCAGATACATGAAATAAGCTGGGGCATTGGTCAAACCAAATGACATCACTGTGAACTCGTATAAACCATAACGAGTAGAGAAGGCTGTTTTGGGAATATCCTCCTTTCGTATCCTCATCTAATGATATCCTAACCTCAAATCAATCTTGGAGAAAACTCCTGCTCCCTTAAGCTGATCAAATAGGTCATCGATCCTGGGCAAAGGGTACTTATTCTTGATGGTGACCTCATTAAGTGCTCTGTAGTTCACACATATACGCTGACTACCATCCTTCTTCTTAACAAATAACACTGGCGCTCCCCACGGGGATGAACTCGGTCTGATGTAACCCTTATCCAAAAGCTCCTAAATTTGCTTCTTCAACTCTGCTAAATCATTAGCTGGCATCCGGTAGGATCTCTTGGAAATCGGAGCGATACCTGGTACAAGCTCAATCAGAAACTCAACCTCTCTCTCTGGTGGCATACCTGGGAGATCATCTGGAAACACATCAGGGTACTCCCTGACAACTGGCACATCCTCCAACTGGATCAAATTGCTTTGGCAAACCATGACTGACTCTGGCTGACACTCGCTGGCTGCAAACTATACCTTGATCCCATCTGAATTGGTCAAGGTTACTGCTCTGCTCCCACAGTCTAACACCACCTGCTGCTTCTGAAGTCAATCCATCCCCAAGATTACGGCTAGGGACTGCATATCCAACAAAATCAGGTCGGCCCTGAACTCAACTCCCTGAATGGTTATCCTAACTCCTGGACAACCTAGGTTGGATCTCAACTCAGAACCATGGGATTGGATTAAAAGAACAGATCCAAGAGCAACAGTTTTCAATTGTTGCTTTAAAGCAAAACTCTGAGAAACAAACAAATGCGAAGCTCCAGAATCAAATAAAACTGTGGTAGGAACTGAATGGACTAGAAACATACCGATCACAACATCTGGTGCTGCCTGGGCCTCCTCTGCGGTGACGTGGTTCACCTGACCTCTCACCACCGGCGTCCTGCTGGCCTGTCCTTATGCCGGGGGTGCTCCTCGTCCTCCTCCTGGGGTAGGAGTCCGACCGGGTGTGGCTCCCAGGTCGAAGCGAACTGGCGTCGGGGCCTGCCTCTGAGGGCACTTGCTAGCATAGTGTCCTGGCTCATGACACTTGAACCAAGTGACGGACACTGCTGGGTTGTTGCTCTTCTGCTGCTGACCATTTGGAACGCCAGACGCCGCTGTCTGGCCAAGAAGCGACAGCGTGCAGGGAGGTCTGAAGCCGGCAGCTGCTGCTTCTTCTTTGGTGAGGCACTCGTGCAGGCTGATAAGAACCAAAACGGGGCCTCTGGGACTAGTGTGACTGAGATCCCTGCTGGATCATCCTCCTCTTGCGAGACTCCTCGAGCTCGTGACGACTCTCCTCAATGAGAATGGTCTTATCCACCAACAGCTGAAACTGGCATAGTCGTTGCCTACGACCTGCACGTTCAAAGCTGGGTTCAAGCCCTTCTTGAACCTCTTCTGGCGAGCTGCATCTGTGGCTACGTCCTCTGGCGCGTAGCGAGCTAGCTGAGTGAATTTGTTGAGGTATTCACTCACTGACAGATTCCTCTGCTGAAATTCCCAGAACTCATCCTTCTTCATCTCGACCACTCCATCCAAGACATGGGCGTTATGGAAGGCTTTGGCGAACTCCTTCCAAGTGATGTTGTTCTGGTCCTCATGAGCGGCACAGTAGTTCTCCCACCACTCTGCTGCTGGTCCCTCAAGCTGGTGTGCTGCATACAACATCTTCTCTCTGTCGGTGCACTGAGCCAAGTTCAGTTTCTTCTCAACTGAACGGATCTAATCATCAGCCTCTAAAGGCTCTGACGAACTGGAGAAAACAGGCGGTCTCGTCCTCATGAACTCCGCATAGCTGAACTGCTGACGAGGTGCTGGTGGCGATCGGCTCCTGTATCTTGTCCGTGCATCATAGCTCGCATATTCTGCATCATGGTACGCATCATCTGAGTGCAGCCCACCAAAAAGCGGCGAGGCGGGGTCCAAACCCGGCGTGGCCGCAGCGCTGTGGCTTTGCTCTGGTCTGGTTCGCCTGGCTGCGGCCTGAGGAAGTCCAAGTATCAATCATCTTACTGCTGAAAAGGAAACAACTGCTGACTGACCAAAGGCAAAAGATGAGGGGGAAAAGCATAGATAAGGGGTAAATACGTCTAAGGGGTTTTGCTAATGGAAACATAAACTAAACAAACACTTAGCCAAAAAGCCTACCAACAAAACTGGACAAAATTAACTCCATTAAAAGATTGACATGATCGCAATATAATGCTTTTAAGGGCAATATTTGCAGCTCACATCACACACAACTGCAAATAAAAATCAACGTGTCTACTTGTACTATCTAATCCGAGGGCTCCCACTCGGGTCCTGACAAATAGGGTACACTACTATCATCCTCTGAATCGCTGTAGACAACCCACGAGTTGCGGACCTGCGGCGACTACTCTCTGACTGGGACTAGAACTGAAACTGGGTTGAATTGCCGAAGATATGCTCGACGATCACCGGTGATACGACGTCTCCGCTCTGGACTCGGTGGTGTAGGCGACGGTAGAGGTACTGGCGACTGCGATCGGGGCTCCTCCCTGACTGGCTCTGGTAGTCTAGGGGTGACTCCATACTGCTCCTTGAACTTCCGGATCAGTTTGGCCATGTTGATCTTGTATAGCTTGCAAAGGCGACGGATGGCTTTGTACACAACTCCTTGTGTTGACATCTCTCCACTGGCACCGGCATTCTTGAAGCTGTGATGTAGAACTTGCTTGCCGACTCGGGTGGTGAAGTACAGCCTGGAGATACTCCCGATGCGTTGTCCTTTATGCTTCTCATCTTTGGTGAGGAAGACGGGCAATCTCTTCAATCCGAGGCTCCGCAACAAAACGCGTAGAAGTGCTCTCCATCCTCCTGTCGGGCTGTAAGAAGCTTGGGACATCTAATGCATTTGTAAAGGAAAGATCAATTTAAAACTTTGTGAAAACAATTTTTGCAGGAATGGGGTAAGGGACAAGAATCCTTAAGAATGAGATAAGATAGAGATGTTACTAAATATCAAATTAGGTTGGTTTGATTTAGAAAATAAATTTTTGCGCTAAACGACCATTCTAACTAGGGCTTCGTCCTACAGTTGATATAGCTCTGATACCATCTCTATCGAGACCCGAATATGCAAATTCGGACTCCCTACGTAAACTGCACTGGTCCAAGATCACGCTAGTGCACACAGTTAAACATAGATGTAATCACAACCATACACACAATATAATAAAGGAAAAACTCAAATATCGATAAAAATCAAATGTACAACCTTATGGCCAAGCTTACAATATCTCTAGCCGGAAGGGCTTAATAAAATAGCAGCGGAAATCCAAAATAAAGCATATCGGCCAATCGACAAGCCTACAGGCTATCGAGTGGAGAAGGAAGCCTAATCCGTGAAGTCGTCGTAGTACTCTCCTTCTGGAACCTCCTGTTGATAATACTCCTCGCCCTCAACTGAGCAACATAGGTGTAAAGCCATGAGTACATTGGTACTCAGCAAGTCGTTTGTAACAAATGAATGCAATATAGTATGCAAGGCTTACCAATGGAAGGCTGAAAGGTTAATTTGCATAAAAGGCATTTCACGGTAAATATGATAAATAGGTTGAAAGCGTAATTTAAATGAAAACAATAATAATAAATAGTCAAAGGAATAAACGTAAACCACTTGTGAACACCTATTCACAAGCTAAACCAACAGTGAACTACCTGTCCACCTCCAATATAAACCACCAAGTTGAAAAGATAACACTAACCCTCGTGTGAAATCACTGAGCATTTTCTATGACCGAGGACGCGGCTATTCGAATAATTTTACACTCTGCAGAGGTTGCACAACTGTACCCACACGATGTGATTAGCCTCGATATAAGGAAATCACAACAAGGCCTTTACAATGCTCTACCTCAACCCAATCCTACCCGCTAGGGTTTCACATCACACCCCCTCTTGCGCCATATGGAAATCAGCAACCATGTTCATCACAATGGCAGAATTGAATTGAAATATTACAAATTAATCAGCCAGGTCTATCCCATACTAGACATGTGGTTTGCATGTTTAAGCTCAGATCAATGGTGCACAAAGTTAAGTCCTTAGAATTACCCGGGTAAGGCTACCACATCCCCCGAAGTGTACCTGCACTTCCCCCTTTACTGCACGATCACTCGCCCGAGTGCAAAACCAAGTTTGTATCTCCTCGCCAATGACACACCAATGCCACAACACAATTTTAATAAACATGGCACCGACCACAGTTTCATATATCATTAAGTCAAATTAATAATTCACATGTGATGATGGAACCAATCGTAAATTAAGCACAGTTAAGCATCTAATCGTACCAACCCATGTGACAATTAATCTAGCATCACTAGTATGTTTCCCAACCTAGGGTGACAATGATATCGTGATATTCCAAATTATCAAGGAGGGATAGATTCAATTGGGACGATAACTGCCAATACAAAGATTTGAATAAAAATAGCGATGCAATGATCAAAGGACACGACTTGCCTTGGTTATGCTCAGCGAGGTACTCCTGGTCTTCGGGCGTAGAACCTGCTCCTCCAGAATCCGAATCTAACGAGAGGGAAAACGACTGAAATAAATAAAACACATAAAATGGTAAGCAAATGAACTCCAAAAATCATAAAATCAGAACCAACAGCTAGAGCTCGATTTTAGATGAATTTAGCAAAAAGAACGGGGTCAATCGGAGCTAAGATGGAGGAGAACGGGCTCTCGGAAGATAAATCCAAAATTTAATTAGGAAAATTAGAAAATGACACTGTGCTGTGAACCGAGCGCATGGTAGACCAAGCCCACGGTGGACTCGGTCCACGCAATAGTGTCACACCACCGGGGCTGGTGTGGCTGACGTGACAGGCTAACGTGGCGACACGTGGCATACTGACGTGGCGTGCTGACGTGGCACCGAAGGGTCGGGTTTGGCTGACGTGGCGCTGACGTGGCTGACACGTGGCTGCCATGTGGTGGGTAAGGCTGACGTGGCCGGCCACGTGGTATGGTTGACGTGGCACGGCTCGGGCGCAGCGGCGGCGGCGGGATCCGACGGCGGATGAGGGGGCGTGTGGCGCGAGCTGGTGCCTCCGGCCTGATCTGGATGGACGGCACCGATGAAGCGGCGCGGGAGCGGGGCGGCAGCGATAGGTGACGCGTGGCTCGGGCACGTCGCGCGAAGGGTCGCACGCGGGCGCGGGCGCGTGGGGTGCGTGGGTTCGGGCGCGGGGACCGAGGCGGGGCGCGGGGCGACGGAAGCGGCAACGCAGGAAGCGACCGGCGACGGGGCGAAGGAAGACGGCGGAGGCGCTCACGGCGAGAGGATCGGGGTCTCGCGGCGGCGGCGGCGGGCGGCGGCAGCGAGGCGGCGGCGGCGCAGCGGCGGCGAGCGGGCGAGGCAGCGGCGCGGGAAGCGGGAGCGAGGTTGGCGTCGGTGACACGCGAACCGAGGCGAGCGGCGGGTTTTATCAGGTGAACCGAGGGACTCCCGATCGGTCGCGGCGCAGGCGCGGCTCTGACGCGGTTTGGACGGCCCGGATGACGCGGGGGAAGATCGGACGGCTGGGGGCGCGACGCGATTTAGGGTTAGGGTTACGCGCGGGCGCGGGCGCGGATGGGCGCCGCGTGGCAGGGCGGGGAATCCGGTGGCGCGGAGCGGCGAGGTCTTGCGCGCAGGGCGGTGAGTGCGCCGCATGGCGGTGGGGAGCGGGCGCGATGGCTACCGCGTGGCAAGGTGGAGAATCGGGCGGCTGGCGGCGGCGGGACAACGCGCTGGAAAGGGGTACGGCGGCGGCGCGATGGATGGCTGACGCATGGAGGGCGGCGAGATCGGGCGGCTGAGGGATTTTCCTTTTTCTTTTCTATTTTCAGATATTCAAATAAAACACTAGGAGCTCTAGAAAATAGCAAATAAATCCCAAAAATTCACCAAAAATACCAAAAAATTCCTTGAGACCTTAAGAATCTAAATAAAATATTTTTAGCTTATGTTAATATTTATTTTAATCATATTAAATCATTTAAAATTCTAAAAATTCATTTGAAGCTTGAATTAATTCCAGAAAATTCTAGAAATTTTATTTTTAAATCCTGGCTTTAAAAATTGCAGAAAAATTGGATGTTACATTGTTATTGCCTTCTCTTTCCTTGATGTATATCATCAACTCTTTACTGTCCCGTCCTAGATTCCTAAGTACAAGCAAATGATCTCCATTAGACAGCATAATAGAGTTCTTAAGTGATACACTCAGCCCTAGAAACAAATTTACCTGATAATTTAGTTGATGAGTATGTGCCCGAGTAATTGGTCCTTGGACATCATTCAAGGTAGTAGCAAGAGGAGTGTTCATATCAATCGAAGTGATGTCCTCATCATCGTTCTCTTCTTGAATTAGAGTCGTCCTCGACTCAAGCTCATCCTCCGCGCCGAAAAATGATCGTAAATCTGCAATTTTAAAGGTAGGGCTATCCCCAAAATCTATAGGCAAGTCTAAGATATATGCATTATCATTAATACGTTCAAGCACTTTGAAAGGACCATCTGCACGAGGTATGAGTTTAGACTTTCTCAATTCAAGGAATTGCTCTTTACGCAAGTGTAACAACACAAAATCACCAGGCTCAAAAGTAATATGCTTGCGTCCCTAACTACTGGCAACTTTATATTTAGTATTCATAAGCTCAATGTTCTCTTTAGTTGTCTCATTCATCTTATGTATCAAATCAGCACGTTGTTAAGCATCAAGATTTACCTTCTCCGAAGCGAGAAGAGGTAACAAGTCGATAGGTGCACGAGGGATGAAACCATAAACAATCTCAAAAGGGCACGCCTTTGTGGTAGAATGCAGCGAGTGATTATAAGAAAATTTCACATAAGACAAATATTCTTCCCACATTTTTAAGTTCTTTTTAAGCACAACTCTAAGCATAGTAGATAAGGTTATATTGACTACCTCAGTTTGTCCATCGATTTGGGGATGATAAGTAGTGGAAAATAACAGCTTAATCCCCAATTTAGTCCACAAAGTTCTCCAAAAATGACTAAGAAATTTAGCATCACGGTTGGAAACTATGATATTCGGAATACCATGCAAGCGAACAATTTTCTTAAAGAACAAATCAGCAACATTTATAGCATCATCACTTTTATGACATGGTATAAAATGTGCCATCTTAGAAAATCTATCCACGACAACAAAAATGCTATCCCTCCCCTTCTTTGTTCTAAGCAGACCTAAAACAAAGTCCATAGAAATATCTTTTCAAGGTGTGCTTGGCATAGGAAGAGGCATGTATAAACCATGAGGATTAAGTCGTGACTTAGTTTTTTGGCACGTGGTGCAGCGGGTAATGAAGCATTCGACGTTGCGCCTCAACTTGGGCCAATAAAAGTGGTGGGTCAGAATATCCTCGGTCTTCTTCACATCGAAGTGAGCCATTAATCCTCCATGCGCCTCCTGTAACAACAAAAGATGAACAGAGCTAGCTGGAATGAATAGTTTATTAGCACGGTACAAGAACCCATCATGCACCATAAATTTATTCCAACCCTTTCCCTCCTTACAATTGAGAAACACATCTTTAAAATTAGCGTCATGCACATATTGCTTCTTTATTGTCTCTAATCCAAAGATTTTGAAGTCAAGTTGTGAAAGCATGGTATATCTCCTAGACAATGTATCGGATATTACATTTTCTTTGCCCTTTTTATGTTTAATAACATAAGGAAATGACTCAATAAACTCAACCCACTTAGTATGTCTATGGTTCAGATTGGTTTGACTTCGAGTATGCTTCAAAGACTCATGATCAAAATGTATTACGAACTCTTTGGGTCATAAATAACATTGTCATGTTTCCAAAGTTCGAACTAGAGCATATAATTCTTTATCATAGATATAATAGTTTAAACTAGGCTCACTTAATTTTTCACTACAATAAGCAACAGGTTTTCCTTCTTGAATTAACACACCACCAAGACTTATGCCACTAGCATCACATTCTAATTCAAAAGTCTTGTAAAAATAAGAGAGTTGAAGCAAAAGGGCGTGTGTCAACTTATCTTTGAGAGCATCAAAAGCATGTTGTTGTATGGTGCCCCAAGTAAAAGGAACACTCTTCTTTGTAAGCTCATTCAGCGGCGCAGCGATGGTGTTGAAATCCCGAACAAAAATGCCGATAGAAACCAGCGAGTCCGAGAAAACCCCGCACTTATGTGACCGTTTTAGGAGGCGGCCAACTCTGAATTGCGACGATCTTAGCCTGATCAACTTCATGCCCTGTGGAGTAACATTATAGCCAAGAAACGATACTCGATCGGTGCAAAAGGTGCACTTCTCATGGTTACCAGACAAACGTGCATCTCGTAAAATATTAAAAATAGCACGTAAGTGATTCAGGTGTCCTTCATATGACTTGCTATATATCAGAATATCATCAAAATAAACCACCACAAATTTTCCAATGAAACCACGTAAAACTTTGTTCATCAAACGCTTGAAAGTACTAGGTGCATTAGTTACATCAAAAGGCATCACCAACCACTCATATAGCCTGAATTTAGTTTTAAATGCCGTTTTTCATTCATCTCCTAATTTTATTCTAATCTGGTGGTACCCGCTATGCAAGTCAATCTTTGTGAAAATAATAGAACCACTCAACTAATCGGTTCGACCATGTTGGCTCGACCACGCTGATCGACTACGTTGGTTCTCGACCACATTGATCTTCGATCACACAGGTCTTCAACCACATTGGTTCGACCAAGTCGGTTTGACATTGTTGGTTCTCGACCACGCAGGTCTTCGACCACCAGCGAATGCCGTAGTGCCGTGATCACAATGCCGGTAATTCCATTCAGCGGTAGTTTCAATTGTCCTGATAAGTGCATATACTTCAATAGATTTTGCAAAACATATTTGTAAATTATATTATTATGCACACAAGGATTATCCATGATTTCCAATAAGTTGAAAAATACATTTGCACAGTCTTAGAATCATAACACAACGTAAGAAATATAGATTTCAAACACTTGCAAAACACATTTGTAATTTATAGTCCTATGTTACAAGGATTAAACACATGAGCCACAACTACTTACAAAACACATTCGCATATATAAACATCATGCTATGGAGAGCTAATGCAAGTGATGTTGAGCTATCAATATATGATAAGACTCAAACTACTAGATATGACCCATCTTAATAGTACAACAATGTATATTAGCAATTCGGTCTTCCAAGCAAACATCAAGACTAGTAAAAGGCTAGGAATACATCCTTAGCTCTAGCTAGTCATACCTTTACCTAGCATCTTCTTGAAACTTGATGACACATATCTTCACTTCAAGTCCAGGTCCTTGCCTTGATATGCATCAACTCATGATGCATCCTTCTTGATGGCTTTCAGCTCATGAAGCCATCTTGCATACCACATCTTGACTTGATGATTTTTAATACATAAAGCCATCCCAAGTCATCATTATTTATGGAACCTAACCTATTCATCCAACTCATAAAAAATATTAGTCCACAAATTAATTGCCATTAATTATCAAACTTCACCATTAACTCATAATGGAGGCATTAGATTATACAATCTTCCCTTTTCCCTTTTTGGTAATTTATGACAATATCAATAAATAATGAGATAAAAGATGCTTTACGAGTATACAACATGTACATAATAATTGTATACTCTAAGATAAGCTTCTTAAGCAAAGCGTACTCATCCGGTTGTCATTAATCATCCAAGAACACATAATGGAGAAATCAGAGGACAACCCGATTTGAGTATATATCAACTAAACAAGTTATATATACCCAAGAGATATGTTTCAAAGTAAAGATCTTTAATATGTGGAAAAGAGGGACATGGATCGATACTAATGAAACATCAAAACATATAGTGAACTCTTCTTAAATATATGCATACAAGAATATATAATAAAAACATATGCATATATTCAAGTTTAACTATTTATGAAGTTGAATCTATATTTTGGATCCGAGGAATACACTAAGTTATAAGAATATGAGAGTCAAATGCACACCTCTATGATTTTCACCTTTTCATCCAACCAAAACTAAGTAATATCATAATCAATAAACAGGTTAGTCTCATGATAGCATTTGTCATTTATCACATCCAAATAAGACTAAACAATATCATACTAATAAACATATTGGTCTCATAACTGTATTTGTAATTATCACCAAAACCAACTTAATAGAGCTTGAATTTATAATCTCTCTCTTTTTGGTGATTGATGACAAATCCATTAACTATAATAGTATTTGGATGAAAACGAACAAGTGATAGAAATTTAAACTATTCATGCATGTCACTACGCAAATGCGTGAGAGAAGGTAAAATCACAAGTATCATGAGAGAAGGTAAAATCACAAGTATCCAATTATGTTAAATTTAATTTTATTTTTGACAAATTGTTCTAATTTAATTTTCTTCTTGACAAATTGTTCTCCCCTTATACACTATTTTCCCTTTTTGCATTATTCAAATTTAACTCCCCTTTTTGGCGACCCCCCCTTCTTCTGGCATTAAACTTTAAATTTAACCAAGGCTATTATGCATTCTTCTCTCCCTTTTGGCATTGATCACCAAAAAGCAAGAAAAAAGTAAATTGAGCCAAAATAGAGACTTGACATATAACATGGTCACAGAAAATATGAAATAGATACATATGACCAATTTGGAGGTAATTAGGTAACTATAAAAAAGATACTTGAAACATATTCAAATAATCTTGCACTTTGAGAGCTCCTTGAAGGCTTTGATATTTCAATTGAAGTGTAGATTTTTAGACTTTGACATTTCAATTGAGCTTCAAAAGCCAACTGAAAAACTGACTTACAAATGACCAAAAATCTGATAAAATTTGTCAATGTAGATCAACAATAGATGGTCAAAAGTCATAATTATGCCTTCCTCGGATTATGAGCCTACTAAAAGATATGAAAATCATAAATCTGCTTAAAAACATGTAAAACTCTGAATTTTCAGCAGAAACATCAATAAGCAAAAGAGAATGAAACACATTCATTCACAAGATCCATAAAATATTTTTGTCAAAGAGCTAAAATAGTTTTTCTAATAGTAATACTTTATCCCTTTTGCTTTAATAAGTCCAAAATGCTATAGAGGTTTTTCACAAAGGAAAAACTCCCCCTTACAAAGGTTTCACTTGGCATTTCTTCTTCTCCTTTGACATGCAAAGGATTCGCCTCTACTTTGTTTTTCTTCTCTTTTCACATTTCTCCCTGTAAATTTTCTCTCCTTACGTCATCTAGCACCAAGAATCAAAGATTTCTTATTTTCTTCATAATAGGTTCATTTTAACCTTTTGTGGTTCTTTTCTCTTTTCTATGAAAGGTATGTGATACTTTGATATTTATACCACTTATGTTGACATTAGATACCACTTGTGAATAATATCACTTGTAAAAATAAATGATAACAAGTATAATTAATTTTAATTGTAGAAATTTGATACTACTTATGAGCTTGAATGATATCAAGTATAATTAAATCTATTTGTAAGAAACTTGATACCGCTCGTGAGCATACATAACACCAAGTGTGATTGATTCCATTTATAAAAACTTATGCCAATTATATGATCAACTAGTGTCCCACAGTCCATTTGATCTTCTCATGAAGGATTGAAATACAAGGCACCGTCGTCGTGTAATCACTTTCCCCAGCGCCACCTCGTCGATGGGATGCCTCTACAGGATGATGTGGGGAGGCTCATTGTCGCGCATTTCCGGTGGCTCGATTTCCTTGTCGATGCTGATGCCTTCGTCGCCAAGCTTGTGCAGGTGCTGTCGGTGGCGCTGTCCCGACTTAAGGAGATCTTCAAGTCCCTCCCAAAGATTGCTGGCGACCAGATGCCACACTTAGGTTCTTGCTGAGCAACTGATGTCTGTACAATAGAAATATGGAACTACGAACTATGAATATGAAGTATGAACTCTGAACCTACACTACAGGATTGTGATATTTTGTATAATTGATAAATTTATTATATTTTAAATAAAAATTTTATAAAATCATGATCATACGATCCGATTTTGCTTATAAGAAAATGATAGAATCGTGATCCTGATAAGCTTGATCACAAGGTCAGCATCTTTGAAGCAAACATGGACATTTTTTAAACCTGCAGGTACATCATGTCTAATTAGTATTAAAATACGAGCAATGAAATAAGCCAAAGTCAATTTGCAAGTATTAACTACTAAGCATTACAACTAGTGGAACAAATAAAAAAACTACCTAATATTTCACGTAGTTCTTTTGCTGTGCAAGCTGCCTGTACAGTGCCCTGTCGCGGTAAAAAAGTTCGTTAAGGTTTGAATCAAAATTGCTTTGATTACAATTGTTAATAAGTTCAAAATTGAAGTAAGTCAATTTGTCGTAAAAAATGTTAACGAGGCTTGGCTCAATAGTAGCTCATTATCTTGAATTTAAAATAACCATTTAAATAATAAATAAAATATTTTATATTAAACTATATCAATTTTAAAAAAAATTGATAATAATTCGTTAAGCTTGACAGCCAGCTCTGCCATCGCCCAACCAAGTATACCTTCCTTCAGATACACGAGAAATTGTGACACAAGTATAGTCTTATCATCCATAACATACGGAGGAGCTAAAAAAACCAAAGGGAAGTCATTTATCAAAATCAAAAGGGGAGAGATACCTTATTGTGCTGCCACAGAGAGAATCCAAAGCATAATCAGCAATATCTGTAGCAGCCAACTCGGCTGTACAGCGAAGAAGAATACGGGCAACATCAAGAGTAACATTTCCCTGGATGTAATCAATAACATGACAGAAAACAAATATTACATAAAGGGGTAGAAATATTTAATTGGGCACATGATTGAACACTCATGTTCATTTTGCCATACTAATACATTCCTTTTGCAGCAAGGTTGCGGAAACAAATTAAAGTTTTTTGTATGATACTCGCCCGAAAAGGAAGATAATAAACACAGTAAAGTACGAATTTTTCTGTCTATCACAGCTGTAAAGTGTTAGCATAGCAGACAACAGAAACTTCAAATGGAGGAGGCCGTCTGTTAGACCACCTGAGTCTGGCCGGCCCTTTGGGCTGCTGCTCCATAGACCTTGTACTGATTAGGATGGTTGAGTCATAACAGGCAAGGATCACCAGAGATTGGTTCTGTTTCTATAAGCCATACCCTAGGTCATCCTTGCCTATATCTCTAACGTTCATCTGTGTGTGTGTGTGTACCAATCATCCTCAATAATCAATTCATCTATTTACATGGTATCAGACTAACGTTCCGCTACATCTCTAACACCTCTCTCGGCGAGTCCGCCCCCCCCCCCCCGTCTCGGCGAATCCGCCCGCCAAGCAACACCGCCGCTCTTGCCGGCTCCTCCTCCGTGGGCTTCTCCGCCTTGAGCTTCTCCTCCGCCGGGGCCTCCTCTGCCGGCTTCTTCGCCGCCAGCTTCTTCTCCGACTGGATCCGGCCCGCCTCTGTCGCCACCACGCGCCTCCAGTCACCTCAACCATGCCCGGCGAACCATCGCCAGCCTCTAATTCTGCCGCCGCCACCGATGCCGACCGCTCCAAGGCAGAGATCGCCGCCCAGGCTGCAGAAGAAGCGCGCGCCTCCCAAGCGACCCACGAAGCCTGCCTTGCCGCCATCGCCAAGGCCCGCACCGATGCTCTCGCGCGGGCCGACGCCGCTGAGCGCGAGGCTGCCGTCGCCGCCCAGGAGCATGCTGCCCTAGAGCGCGAGGTCCCCCTTCCCCTCCACGATGCCCCCCTCCTTCATGAGGCTACCGCCATCGCCAATCTTCACGCTCAGGCCGTCGGCATGTAGAACATCCGCTCGCTAGTCCCCCTCGTCCTTGACCTGACCTCCGGGTACTACACACACACGGTGGCGCGGGCTTTTCCTCCTCGCCCTCGGGAAGTACTCCCTCGAGGACCACGTGCTCATCGACGATCCCCATCCGGCCCTTCCCGACTGAGTACGCATGGACTGCGTCGTCAAGTCCTGGATCCTTAGCACCCTCTCCACCGAGCTCGTCGAAACTATGCTGGAACACCGGGCCACCGCGCGTGTCACCTGGCTCGCCATCGAGACTCAGTTCCTCGGCAACTGGGAGTCGCGCGCCCTCTACCTCGACGCTGAATTCCGCAACTTTGTCCAGGGTGATCTCTCGATCGCTGACTACTACCGACGCTTCAAGAGCATGGCCGATGACCTTGCCGACCTCGGGGAATTTGTCTCCAATTGAACCCTCGTCCTCAACATCATCCGCGGCCTCAACGAGAAGTTCACTGTCATCGGCCTCCATCTCCAATGGAGCCGGCCCTTCCCCTCCTTCCTTGAAGCGCGCGTCGATCTGCTTCTGGAGGAGCTCAACATGGCCAACCGTAAATCCTCACCGGCTACTGCCCTGCTCACCACCTCGACACCCGCCGGCCATCCCCCATCTTCATCAACTAGCAGCGGCTTCGGGGGCGGCTCCGACGGCGACTCCTCCCAGTCCCGCGGCAGGCGCTCTGGACGCACTGGCCAGAGCGGCACGCCCGGCGCAGGCGACGCAGGCGCTCACAGTGCTGGCGACTCGGCCTTCTCCAAGGGTCTGGTAGCTGGCCCGTCTACGCACGGCGGTTCGCCCAGCTTCTACAACCCATGGACTAGCACCATCCAGATGTGGCCCGGCCCATACCCTCCTCTTGCGCCTATTCCGCAGGGACGCTCCTCCGGGCCGGCCCAGCCTACATAGCAGGCTCCGCCCAGGTTCCTGCCGCAGTCACAGGCCCTGTTGGTCGGGTCCCAGAACCAATGGGCAGTCCCTGCACCTCCCGGCCAGGCTGCTGGACCGTACGTCACCCCCACCGGCCTGTCTTCCTGAGACCAGCACTCCCTTGCGAATTCCTTCTCCACCATGGCGCTGACACCACCACCACAACCCGAGTGGTACTTCGACTCGGGGGCTACTTCTCATATGACCTCTGACCCTGGTATTCTCTCTCACTCCTTCATTCCCCGGTATCCCGCTCCTTCATCCATTGTTGTCGGTAACGGTTCCTTGCTTCCCGTTACTTCTACTGGCATAGCCAACCTTAATGGTTCATTCCGTCTTAATAATGTTCTTGTTTCTCCCAACCTTATCAAGAACCTTATTTTTGTGCGCCAGTTTACTTCTGACAACAACTGTTCTGTTGAGTTTGACCCCATTGGCTGTTCTGTGAAGGATCTTTGGTTGCGGAATGTGATCGTCAAGTGCAATAGCTCCGGGCTGCTCTACCCCCTGCATCTCCCCGTCGCCAGATCCTTCCTTACCGAATCCTCTGCTCCCCTTTGTCATCGTCGTCTTGGTCATCTGGATCATAAAGTTTTGTCTAAGTTAGCGAGTTCTTCCATTATTCCTATATGTCATAAAAACACAGGCAACTCTATCTGCCATGCATGTTAGCTGAGTCGTCATGTACCTCTTCCTTTTCATGTGTCAACATCTCGTGCCTCACATAATTTTGATCTTATCCATTGTGACCTCTGGTCATCACCTGTCGCCAGTATTTCCGATTACAAGTACTACCTGGTCATTCTTGATGATTGTTCGCACCACCTTTGGACGTTTCCCCTTCGACTCAAGTCTAACACCTTTTCAACACTCGCTTACTTTTTCTCTTATGTTTCCACTTAGTTCGGCACCACCATTAAAGCAGTCCAGTGCGACAACAGCCGTGAGTTTGACAACTCTAGCGCCCGCACATTCTTTCTCACTCGTGGCATCCATCTCTACATGTCATGCCCCTGCACCTCCCAACAGAATGGTAAAGCTGAATGTATCATTCGATCTGTCAACAATGTCATTCGCTCACTTTTGTTTCAGGCGTCTATGCCACCATCCTATTGGGTCGAGGCGTTGGCCACTGCCACGTATCTTCTTAACATCTTACCCACCAAGACGCTGAATTTCTCCACGCCGCACCACGCCCTCTTTGGGTCTCCACCATCGTATGCTCATCTTCACGTTTTTGGGTACAAATGCTACCCAAATCTTGCCTCCATAGCCTCCCACAAACTCGCTCCTCGCTCCGCCTTGTGTACGTTTCTTGGCTACTCTGCTCATCATAAGAGATACCGGTGTCTCCACATGGCCTCTAACAGGGTCTATCTCTCCCGCCATGTCATCTTTGATGAAACATCCTTTCCCTTTGCTGACCAGTCTTCCACCATGTCCACGACGGACTTCGAGTTTCTGGATGATTGCACTAATCTGGTGCTGACACCTATAGGATCGTTGTGCACTTCTCTACCTGCAGGTTTTTTCCCCAGCGACCACCCCTGCTGGCTCGGGTTCCAGCCCCAGCGCCGGCCCTCACGCGCCCCTGCCACGTGCAGCCCCTGATGACGATGTGCCGACACCTCTGCCACACGCGGCCCCAGATGGAGCTGTGCCGGTGCCCGAGGCCACAGAGGAAGCTGCACCATCACCCCTACCACGCGTAGCCCCGGACGACGCTGTGCCGGCGCTCCTGCCACACGTGGCAACGGAGGCCACCCCAGCACCTGCACTGCCACGTGCGGCCCCAGCGCCCGCACTGCCACGTGCGGCCCCTGCTGACCGTGAGTTTTGCCACGTCTACACACGGCGTGCGAAGACGGTCTTCGCCCCGGTGCCCACTCTAGTACCCCCAGACTCCGCCCCGGCACCCTCCCTGTCACCCCTTTCTCGGGGCGCCATCCCGGTGCCTCTCATGCTCAATCAGCACTCGATGACAACGCGTGGCAAGTCCGGGCTTCGACTCCCTGCTCTCTACCATGCCACGCCGATGTCACCTGTACCTCGGACGTACCGTATCGCCCTCGCCGACCCCAATTGGCGGACTGCTATGGAGGAGTACGCTGCCCTCTTGCAGAACCACACCTGAGATTTGGTTCCGCGTCCATCGACTGCGAACATCGTCTCCGGCAAGTGGATTTTTAAGCATAAGTTCCACGCCGACGATTCCCTCGAGCGCTACAAGGCTCGCTGGGTACTTCAGATTCACCAGGCGAGCGTGGACTTCGCGAGACATTGATTCGGTGGTCAAGCCGAAGCGACGGCATTCGCAGTTACGTCTCTAGCTTTGTCTCACCACTGGCCATTTCATCAGCTTGACGTGAAGAATGCTTTTCTGCATGGGACCTTATCCGAGACTGTCTACTGCTCACAGCCTTCCGGGTTCGAGGACTCTACTCATCCGGACTTTGTGTGCCATCTCAACAGGTCTCTCTATGGCCTCAAGCAGGCGCCGTGCGCCTGGTACAGTTGCTTTGCAGCCTTCTTGCTCACCCTCAGGTTTGTTGAAGCCAATCTGACACGTCGCTCTTCGTCTACCGTCGTGACTCCGAGACAGTCTACCTATTACTCTATGTCGACGAAATCATCATCACTGCTTCGTCGGATGAGCTTCTTCAGTGCACTGTTTCCGCCTTGCAGCGGGAATTCTCTATGAAGAACCTCGGCCCCCTTCACCGCTTCCTCGGAATGCATGTTCAGCTGCGCGACGATGGGCTCTTCCTCTCTCAGTGGCAGTACATGCTGGACATCCTCACCCGAGCTGGCATGGCTGAGTGCAAGCCGTGCTCCACTCCGGTTGACACCAAGCCAAAGTTACCAGCTACCGCCGGCGCCCTTGTTCAGGACCCATCTGATTTTCGCAGCCTCGCTAGAGCACTGCAGTACCTCACGTTCACTAGGCCAGACATCTCCTATGCTGTTCAGCAGATCTGTCTCCACATGCACGACCTAAGGGAACCTCATCTTGCAGCTTTGAAGTGTATCGTTCGGTACATTAGAGGCACTCTCGACTTGGAACTCATCCTTCAGCCATCTACTCAGTCAGATCTGGTGGTTTACTCAGACGCTGATTGAGCAGGTTGTCCGGATACACGCAAGTTCACATCTGGCTACGCTGTGTTTCTAGGCGAACCTCATCTCCTGGTCCTCCAAGCGCCAACCCACTGTGTCTCGCTCCAGTGCTAAAGCAGAGTATCGCGCTGTGGCTAACGTGGTCGCTGAAGCTACATGGCTGCGCCAGCTTCTCCTCGAGCTCCACTCCCCCCTCAGTCGTGCCTCCTTGGTCTACTGTGAAAACATCAGCACTGTCTACATGTCGACCAACCCCGTCCAGCATCAGTGCACCAAACACATCGAGATCGATCTTCACTTCGTTCGTGAGCGCGTCGCCTTTAGAGATGTTCGGGTACTGCACGTCCCCACCACATCACAGTATGCCGATGTTTTCACTAAAGGGCTGCCATCTTCAGTCTTCATCGAGTTCAGGTCCAGTCTTAACGTCCGTTATGCCGACACTTCAACTGTGGGGGCGTGTTAGACGACCTGAGTCCGGTCGGCCCTTTGGGCCGCTACTCCATGGGCCTTGTACTGATTAGGATGGTTGAGTCATAATAGGCAAGGATCACCAGAGATTGGTTCTATTTCTATAAGCCATACCCTATGTCATCCTTGCCTATATATATATGTGTGTACAGATCATCCTCAATAATCAATTCATCTATTTACACCGTCAATTATATACTTATGGCAGATTGCTCCATTGAGAAGGTGCCAATGCTTTTAGAGAATGTAGAAATTAATCTGCAAATTTTGTTTAGTAGTTGACATATAATTCCGGTTTCTCAGATCAAGGACATGTTAATTGAGTCATTTTTTGTTTTTTAATAAACAGACAAAGGCATTGCTTTGTTGCCTTCATAGGTGATGATGCCGTGATGATCGCAAGAACAATGACTCGTTGAGGAGGCCAGTCAGCAGAGATGGAATGCGATGCTTCCCCAAGAGAGACAATCATTACAAACGAACATAATGGAGAATACAGTGGAAAAAATAGCACTCTATCCCACGAAGTATGAACTGGAGCCACATGATACAGCAATTGACTTCAACAGGTAGGACTGAAATATGATGGGCATTCTTTCTCAGTGACCATTGACGATAATTTTTCCTTTCTTTTCAAGCTCTTCTGCCCTTGGTGTCGTGCACAGTGCAGTATTCCTGCTTTGATGCAAGGACTGGTGTTGTCTTGAATGACAAAAGTTACATTTTACATACACTCATACATGGTACTTAAAGATTAAATTAAGTAATGGATCAACAGCAATCTCTCAAGTTAAAATCAAATTAACGGTTAGATGTATTTCAAGTATAAATGAAAGTATGAATCAATTCTCTTGGTCCTAAAATGTTGGTACACTGTTCAAATACTAATTTCTTGAAGTTACCGCCCAAAAACAACAGCAGAATCTGTGCTTTTCAAGTCAGGAGCCAGGTTGCACATGTCTGTAGGAGTGAAAATGGATCGGATAGTTTTCGATCGATCCGGATGAATACGGATACGAATTGTGTCGGATCGGATTTTTTTTGGATAATTCTCGGATCGGATACGGATTTTTTTATCGGATACGGATACGAATACGGTAAACCTAGTATCCGTCGAATACGGATACGGATAATCCGGATAAAACGAAACTGGATATCCGGATTTTCTAGAATCTCCCCGTTTTCTTATTTTCAAAATTCGAATAAAATCCAAAAAGCTCTAGAAAATAGCAATTAAATCCCAAAAATTCACCAAAATACCAGAAAAATCCTTGAGACCTGAGGAACACAAATAAAATATTTTTAGCTCATGTTAAAGTTTAATTTAATCATATTAAATTATTTTAAATTCTAAAAATTTATTTTAAGCTTGATTTAATTCCAAAAATTTTATTTTTAAAAACAGGGCTTTATAAACTCCAGAAAATCAGGATGTTACAAACTATTTACGTATTTTCATTAATTTTGGATGTATAGTTTAAGTGGTTTTCATGTTCCGATAAATATTCGTAACCGTATTCGTTTTGATTCGTATTTGATCCGTATCTGTAGTCGATATTATTCGTATTTGTATTCGTATTTGAGTTATCCGTATTCGTATCCATATCCAAAAAAAAATATGAAAACAAATATGGTAGAGGTATTATCCGTCCGTATCCGATCCGTTTTCACCCCTACATGTCTAGGTGCCCATTATACCACCATACAAACTGTCGAGCTGAATGTATTCCCCTCAGATCCTAGATACAAAGATGACATTAGAAATAAAACAACCCACTTACATGATGAAGAAAGCAAAACATAAATCATATGGTAAATTGATAACACTACATGAGCTTGCACATAGCTTGATATAAATGACAAAATGCTATGTCAATGGCATGTAACAGCCTGTTTCAGCATATGTGCATAACTTGTATTTTATTTTTTTCATATTTTTGTGATACTTTTTCATGTGTGATTGTCGGGGATTACACAACCTTACTTGTTCCTTTGTCTTGGTGTTAATATCACTATAAACACCACATGCACTCACTGTTTCTGTCATATCTAGATACAACAACATTTAAGGGCTACATAAACAAATATCAATTTGTCAAAAATGAATAACACAAAGACTACAACTAAGATGATGTTTGTGCCCATCAAAATCTGTGGGAAAAAGATTGACTAAAAAGTCAAAATAAGTTATACGTCCCCAGGAATACCCAGTGATCTATCACTTTTTGCACCATAAGCAAGAACAACCTGTTCAGCAGTAAAAAACTGTCAACGTTCTATTAATATAAGATATTCACAGAGTTATAGTTCAAAGAAAAATAGCTGTTTGGCGAAAAAGATAACTTACAACATCATATGTCTTCCGAAGCTCTGATAGAGATACATCACTTCCAAGTGTTACATTCCCCAAGAATGAACAGCGGCTGTTTGCAGCTACACTAGAAAATTGGTCTACCACAATCAGTTGGAAAGTATAAGGAAAACTTAATCTTCTAAGAAATGTATTTAGTGTTACAAGTATGCATATTGAGAAGGCGAGTAAAATCATGAGGTGGCAAGGCAACTTGTAGCAGGTAATAGTTACTTGAGCAAAATAGAGAGCTGCATGTGCAAATATTGGTCTAATCCAGAAACAAGTGAAGAATTAGGAAGTAGCTCACCCCCTCTAAACCAAATGTGTTGCTTACTTTCTTGCAGTTACAGGTAGCGGTTGCTGATACAATAAATATCGATTGAATTTCAGCTCGCATTAAGACAACTGAAAGAAACGCTCACCTTTGTTTCTGGATGATCTGGAGCCACTCCAGAATGGACTAAGCCAAACGGTGTCGGCAGCCTATCAATTATATCCACTTGCGCCCCTTGATGACCCTTCAGCATCTGCTTAATGCACCAAAGGAACACTCGGTGAACACCATGGAAATGAAATGCGGAAAAGAACAAATAGCTCCCAAAAGGAAAAGCTTTGCAACAAATTTGCTTGTCCATGTTATTTTCCTTTTCTCGACGCAACATATGCAAATGGAAAGTTCCAGATGCATTGATAATCAAACATGGTTTCGCATTTCATCTATTATTATAAAGCAATTAGTTCCGGATCCTAGCGCATTTGACAGATACACTATTAAACTAAACAATTCCATCATTACCTCTACGCCTTAGCATTTTGGATGTGCATACACAGAATAGAAATGGATTCCAGCACATTTTATAACTACAGCACAGTGAAGGTTGAAAAAAGCACCCTATTCCTATGAAGGAAAGAACAAGGCGCAAGAACCCAAGAAACCCGCCCCCAAAGCCGCAAGCCACGTCTTGCGAAGCAAGAACGAAGAGAGAGGCAAGAGCGAGGAGCCAAGGGAACCGCACGCCCGCACCTTGTTGGCCGTGTAGAATCCGGCGGGGCCGCTGCCGACGACGCAGACGTGGAGCGGCTCCCGCTCGGACACCGCGGCAGCGGATGCGGAGAAGCCCCTCGGCCGCCGGAACAGTATCAGCCTCCTCGCGTGGGGAAGGAGCAGCCCGCGGCCCATCTCGGAAGCGCCCCGCGTGGGTGGCCGCGCTACTCGGAGCCGGAGGAGGGGCGGCGTGGGCCGAGACGTGGACGCGCGGCTTCCCGGCGGCGACGGCGTCGAGGTGCCCCGGTTTCTTTCGACTTGGTCTTGCCCGTTTCACGCCGCAGATGAGGAGATTGCCGGCCCAGTAAGAGCCCAATCTGTAAAGATCTCTTTACGGGGTAGGCCAACTTGTTCGGCTGCGATGGTCTACTTGTTCGGCTGGTCAAATCCTCTTTCTCGCCTGGGTTCTTTTGAGATATATTTTTAGCTTTTGATTTATAATTTTAAAATTTTAGTTACTTATGAGAAACAATACACAAAGAGAAATACTCATATATAATTTTAGTCGTTATAGCTAAAATTAGTATATTTTTTACTATAATTTTTCTATTAATTCAAACAAAAGCCAAAATCTAAACCTAAACACAGAAGAACTCACTCCACCTCCTAATCCCAACTGTTAACCCACTCAATCCAGGTGGGTCGGGTGGCCGGGTGCGGCTCACGTGCCTTATGTATTCCAAGAATTCAAAAGCATGGTTCAAATGTATCTTTTGAACCAAGTGTCTGATTCGCAATGTGTTTGAACCATCATATTTATTACGATGAATTCTACAAAATAAGATCTATATTACATACATTTTTACTTAATGATAATAACAAAACAAATAATAAAAAATTAGTAGACCAAATATGTATTTTTTTCTTGGCTTGCACTAATTAAATCTACCTTCTGTAACCCAGAAACA
The DNA here is from genome assembly GCA_036346265.1 of Melocanna baccifera. NCBI lineage: Eukaryota > Viridiplantae > Streptophyta > Magnoliopsida > Poales > Poaceae > Melocanna > Melocanna baccifera. The sequence continues at coordinate 9,611,172 of CM070680.1, read as the reverse complement.
ATAACAGAACCAGATATAGATGGTAAGTTAAGAAATAGTCCATTTTACCCTCTTCAACTGTTGAAAAGTCTATATTTCAAGCTCCAACTTTAATCCGGTAACAATCCCCTTTGAACTATCAATACTATACCCCTCAAAACAATTCCACTCTAGTTTTGTTGATGTGGCATCAACATAGACACTGCCACGTCGACGCCACATCAACAAAACCAAAGTGCATTTGCTATGAGGGGACTATTCACATGGTATTGATAGTTCAAGGATTGTGTCGGACTAAGTTACTAACACGGAACCCTCGTGAAGTCTTGCACTATTCCTGGATCGGTAGATAGTGCTCACGAATCTGTGCTGCATCATTTCATCTGAGACAAAACCATACATTACAATACGAGTTTAAAATAGACCACGTCGGGCGAGGTTCTGATGAGGCGTCGGGCCAAATGTCTTCACGATACATAAAGAGCGGAAGCGGCGTACATAAGCGTGGGGCTCAACTTCGCCACGAGCAAGTGATTGGGCCTACTGGGTACCATCGCTATTAACGGAGACACGATTAATAGCGAGGCACCGCCAAAGCTAACTGGTCAACGGTGAAACAAGCGGCAAGGCTACGATGCCTATTCTAATATCCACCGTCATCATTCCCTTGGCATCTGGTCCCGCGGTGGCGTAGTGCTCTTGATTCGCGACTTACGAATATGGGGTTGAAGAGCGGTGAGCACAATTCAACGTGCTCGCGAGCCAACACGAGGATGCAATAGTATAAAATGCATCGCTTGACAGCGTATGGTGGGGTTTATTTTAGTTGCACAAAGCGATATTGGATAAATACATAATTAAAATCCTAAGACTTAGCAGATTTGTGATAATGCAAAAGTGTTTGTAACTGTGCAATAAGTATATGGTAGATGGTTCCATCCACCGATTTCATGGTTCCACCCACCAATGCTAGTTTTTGGCTACTGGGCTACATCCACTCTAACTACTAACAACTGAGTCGTCCCTCGGGGAAAAATCCAGCAGTGGAGTACTTCCCTCCACTTAGTTTTTTGGTTCCCATCCCAGAAATTTTGTAAATAGAACTAACTCGAGGAAGTGTCCATATCTGCTCTTGACCGTGGCGCGGCTATTCGAATAGTTTATTTAAACTCTGTGAGTTGTACATCTTTACCCACAAGAGATAACCCAATCGTTATACTCCACACGTTTCCTTAGACATGCGGTCAGCAGGCGATCATATGACCTTTACAATGCATCTAGTAAAGACTAGCACTCGCTAAGGTTTGCGTCTGAGAAAACCCCTTTGGGCCCAGCTAGACCCCTCTTGCGCGCCTCTATCCGACGACATGATCCATCAAGAGCGGTTTCGTCCAGCGATGAAAATCATAGTTTCCCAAGTGCTCCTCTTTCTTGGCGAATGCAAATTATTTAGCCATACCTCAGATTCTTGGCTTGTGGTTTGTCTTGTTTTACATGGAGAGCCGACACGGATTAAGTCCTTAAATTGTCGAGCGAGCTTCCAACTTTGATTATTACCTCCACCATCCACCTTTACCATCCGCCGGACGAGCAAGTTGTAGGGTTTTAAGAAGCATAAAATAGTCTTTATACAACTACCAATCATGTACATCCCATGATCGCCCCAAAACAACTTAGTCGTTGAGAAAGTATGATCGGGGCATGCTAATGTCACGAGAACTTACGGACTACTTTGGCAATTAATAATGTAGTTTATTTTGTGAATTTTATTTATTAGTATTACCTAAGGCGACAATGGTAGAGATGCAGATGATTTCAAGGAGTGGAGTAGCTACATAGTGCTAATAAAGCAAGGTGGTTCATTAACTAAGGAAAATCGGTAAACTAGTATACATAAAATGAGCGCATGCAATTAGAATACTTTAAAACAATCATAATTCATTTTAAAACATAGGAATTCAACATGGTCAAAGTGTTGACTACTTTGGATCAAAGCGTGGGGTCTGCAGTGCGCCCGATGCGGGGCTCGTTCACGTCCTCGAACTCTACTCGGGCGGGAGAGCAGGAAAAACAACAAAGAAGCGAGCACGGAATAAATACCAAAGCAAATAAACAAAACTCAAATGAACTCTAAACTGAACCAAAATAGAACCATTAGATATATCTTGATTTTATAAAAATTTAGGAACTGGTTTCATTAAATTTGGAGTTATAGTTATGAAACTATAGCTTTTCAAAGTTTTATAGCATTGAATAAAAAAATAAAAGGAGAGGGGTATGGGCGTGGCGACGGTGGGGCAGGGATAAAGTAGTGGCGGTTTGCTTCCTTAGCCGTTCGGTCATCCCGGTCGAGGCAAACAATCCCTCCTCTCTCCTCTATTCATCCGATCGTGAGGAGGTGGAGCCGGCCGGCGGCGAGAGGCGCGCAGCGGCGTGCTGCGCCGACACAGGGAGGCTGCGGGCGGCGTGCTCCTCGGGAGGAGGGCAGCGGCGAGCCCCCGAGCGACGTGGCGAGTTAGGCGCGGCCGGGATAGAGAGCAAGCGCCGCGGCTCGGACTACTAGGCGCGATTCCGCGGCGGAGAGCTTTCTGCACCACGGAGCTTACAGTGGCGCTGTCGGGACCGTGGTGCAGCAGGGTGGGCGGCGGCGTGGCGAGCTCGGTGCGCGAGTGGGTCGGCGGCTTGGCCGGGAGAGGCGGGCCGGTGAGGTGGGGCGGTCTTGGCGGGGTTCCCGGAGGCTCCTGCGCGGTGAATCGACTGCGGCGCGGCGGTTCTCGGGAGAACCCGGCCGGAGTGGAGAGGAGAGGTCGTTGCCGTGATGCTGCGGCAGAGGGTGGCTACAAGCTTTGGTGGGGTTGGTAAAGGAGCTCAGCGCCCTTATGTAGAGCGGGGAAGGAGTGGCGCCGAGGGAGGGCAAGCGGCATGGCGCGTGCGTGTGGTGGCGTCGACGCCGTGCGGCCTGATCTGTGTGGCGCGAGAAAGGGAGAAGACTCACGGCCAGCGGGACCGGTGGGGCCCGCGAAGGACTCTGGCGGCGGCTTCGGGTGGGGATGGCAAGCGGCGAGGCTGGCGGACAGTCTTGAAAAGAAAGCGGGCGAAGCTTCGGTCGACCAACTGTCGGTCTTGAAGCGGCGGCGAAAGGCGAGGAGCAGGCCCGAAGCGGCGTCGGCGTCGCGGTGCTCCGGCGGATTGAGGACGGAGGGCCATTGGCCGCCACGGCACAGGCGGAGGGGAGGGCTATCGGCCGAGGCGGGATGGGAATGGAGTGGCTAGGCATCTTTGGAGGGCGGTCTTTGGCATTCAATTGTACGTACCTCCTTCTACCCTATTCTCCTACAAATGTTTAAACATGACTTCTTACGAACTCCGATTTGGAGTGAACTTCTAAGTCGAATGTTAAAATGGTTACTTTGGAATGCTTGCGTGAAGAAAACATGGTTTTCATTATAATGCACTTTTGCAAATCCTAGAAACTTTCTTTTTGGAAAACACCAAGAACAAAATAAACTGGGAGTTAAGCCTTTTAAAATTAACATAAGCTTGACAAATCACATTCTCACTAGACTTTGAAAATGGGGTGTTACAGATTGGTTACCTAGTTTTGAAGGTGGGGTTTGAAATACACGCTTTCACAATAGTTGAAGTGTGTCAAATGAACTTTTTCCTCGAATTAGATAAGATCGATGGAGGACCCTGTCTAAGGACCTCAACACCACTACCTCATCCCCCCCTCTGTCCCATGGTCCAATTTTTCTGCGACATCGCCTTGTCATCATGTCCACGCCGACTGCCGCATCCACTTCAATGTTCCTATCCAATTGATTAGCTTCGTTCATATACAAAACCTAGAAAGTTCCAGTGTGGGCAAATACCAAAATTGTTTCTAGTGGGTATAGACTATAAATAGAGAGGTCATTATACCATGTAATTAGATCTGAGAATTAATAAAGACTACGTTCACTGGTGTTCTCTCTCAATTAGTGTCCTTCTATGATTGATCTACTTCATCTTGCTAATTGATTGATTGCGTGATTGCATTACCGTTCATTTGTTCTACATCGATTTCTTAACACGTTATCAGCACAATGCTTCTACGAGGTGTATGGTATGGAAATCGCGAACCAATCTATTATGCATTGTTGTTCATATTTTAATCTAGATTGATTCTATATTATCTAGCAATGCTATGTTTAGATCAATCTTATGTTAATTGTCTCTAGCAATAGATTGATCTAAAAATTCCATGTAATTAGATCTAAAATACAGTAGATTGGGCATCTAGTTTCTAGTTCCTAGATCACATTGCATCCACATATTAGATTCTAGATCAAATCAGGAAATTTTGCTATGGCCGATCAGTCGCAAAAAAAGTTGGCTCGGTCGTCGCCACTAGATGACGAGCCTGACACCGTCGAGTTGCGCTTGGAGCCGCCGAGAAGTCATCATTGCATAGCCATTGGCCGTCGTATGGCCTTGGCCATCCCAGCCACCGCACAGCACCAGACCCTGATGTCGTCGCACCAAAAGCCACGCCGGCCGCCAAAGATTGTCGTCGCCTAGAGCCCAGTACCTCCACCAAATCTCAGCGCCGCCAAAGTCGCTGCCAAGTCGCCGCCCTTAGTGGCCATCGACGAACTCACTGCCGAGCCGCTACCCAAAGCGACCGCCATCGGTAGCCGCTGCTCACCGCGCTGGCCTCAAGCGCTTGAAGCGCCCACCGTCGCCTTCATACGTGCTCAGTCCCGTCGGCCGTGGATGCGTTCCACCGGTCGTCGTCTCGCTCCTCCACTAGAACTGGTGCCCGAACTCTCAAAGTTGTCGGCTGTCGCCGGTCGTCCTGCGCGGCCATCTCCCTGCCGGCCGAGGTTGCTCCCACTAACGCGGCCGCTCAGCCACCGCTGCTCGTCATGCCGTCCTCCAGCTCCCAAAGTGCCTACCACCGCCTCCGCTTTGCAACCACTGCCACAAATCCTGGTTGCACCATCAAATTGATAGGGTGGCTAGGGTTGTACCCTAGCCATCGGGTGTTAATGGGCCAGTGGTTGGATTGGGCCAAAATAGGCTGAGTTTTAGACGCAATAGAAAATAAAAGAGGCCAAAGAGAAAATGAGGGAAGGGGATGGAAATTTTGACTGGGGGTTATTTTGTATATTGGTCCCCATATTTTTCAAAAATTAAGGAAAATCCTTATAAAGTTGATCTGGAAGTTTATCAAAATTGCAAATAAGTCCAGCAAACCGAATTTAGCTCTAAGATAATTAATTTATAGATTGTATGAGCTTGTTTATAGTTTCTTTTAGCACTTTGGTATTGTTATATGTTCCTAGAATTATTCAGCATATTAGTTTCTGCTTATTTAGTAATTTTGAAAATTGCTTATTAATTAGCAAAAAATTGTTAAAATTGCTAGAAAATTCCAAAACAAATCCTAAATAATATCTGCTAAATAGATAAATTTCACACCTTACTGATTTAGCAATATTCATGCTATTTACCTAGAGTAAATTTAGTATTATGCATGAATAATGTAGGAATTATTTGATATCGCTAAGAAGAAGTTTGCTGAACTCACTCTAGATAGTACCAACTACCTCACATAGGGAATGGATGCTAAGATCAATCTGACGATCAAAACACTCGGTGCTACCATAACCCCACCGGTAGCTGGGGCTCCTGCCATTCCAGATGCCGCCAAATGTGTGGCACTACACTTCTTAAGGCACCACATCCACCCAGAATTGAAGTTTGAGTATCTTCTAGAATAAGACCTGCTGGCACTATGGAACTCCCTGAGGGAAAGGTATGACTAGTAGAGATCCATCATGCTGCCTGAAGCACAGCGTGAGTGGACCAACATTAGGTTCCAAGATTTCAAGAAGATATTTACATACAACTCTGCCATTCATAAGCTTGTTACTAAGCTCAGATTATGTAATCATAAGATCACAGATGCTGAGATGATTGACAAGACTTTAAGCACTTCTCACCCCTACTCACAGGATACTCCAGCATCAGTATCGTCAAGCCAAGTACAAGAAGTACTCGAAACAGATTACCACTCTTTTCGAGGCAGAGAAGAATGATGAGTTACTGATAAAGAACTATCAGACTCGTCTTACTGGATCACAGCCACTGCTAGAAGCACATGCTAATTCCTAAAGGACCAGTGGTAGTTAGGGCCGCAAGAAGGGCCCCATGCAGAGAGGTGGACAGTGAAAGAAATTGAATGTGCAGAAGGGAAATGGCAAACCCCGCTAGATAGGGCAAGGGAGCGGCAAGCAACAGAAGCCAGACTCAGGTAGCAAGACGACATACCCTCCTTCGCCTTGCTACAGGTATGGGTGCATGGACCATTGGTCCCACAATTGCCACACCCCAAAGCATCTGGTGGAACTCTACCAAGAGTCAGTTGCTAAGGGCAAGAAGACGCTAGTGAAGAAGGATGCAGAGGCATACTTTGTTGATCAGCCTGATGCTGAAAGTGTGATGCCCTGAGTACAGTGATAGAGCTCTACACTACATTAGGGGGTGATCACATGGAGGTTGATATATATGGCGACCTGCAGTAGGCCATAGGCTGTCTTCCTGGGCAACTCTAGATATCATAATTTTCTTAAGTTTGCTATATCAGTTTAGATTATTCCAGAAGAATAGTGCATTGTTCATGCTCTTATGAAGCATTAATTGTTTAGGATTTAAACATTATTCCTTGATAAATAAAATGAGTTGCTTGTTCTTTTATACCTTTATTCCTGTTGAATTATTATTTGATTATATGCTTTATATATATAGAACAACTCCTTAAATTCGATTGTGGGGGGGGGGAGATTTGTCTGGTAGATAGTGACACCACCAACTTGATACTAAGAAAAACCAAGTATTTTCATACGTTAACAAAGAAAATGGAAAATATCATGACCATCGTCGAAAGCGATGCTCTAATTGTTGGCACTAGAAGAGCCACAATTATTCTCCTTATGTGTACCTAAATAGTAATTGAGGATGCTCTCTTGTATCCTGAATCAAAGTGTACCCTACTGAGTTTCAAGGATATTCACTTGAATGATATCCATATCAAGATAGAAAATAAGTGTGGTGTACAATACCTCCTCTTGACCAAATCTGACAGTGATCAGAAAAAAGTGATTGAAAAACTCTTTTCCTCATCTGGGTTATATTACATCTACATAAAACCCGAAGAACATGTAGCGATGAAGATAGAGTATAAAGTCTTAGAGCCTTTTAAGATCTAACATGCTCGATTAGGGCATTCTGGGGTAGATATGATTAGAAAAATGATAAGCAAATTTGTTGACCATAGCTTAAAAAATCTATCATTTCCTAAACCTGAAGATTTCTTGTGCCCAGTCTGTAACAAAGGAAAAGTCATCACTAGACCCTCTTACCTATAAGTAGAGGCGGAATCACCTTTTTTTTTTGAGAGAATACAAGATGATATTTGTAGACCTATTCAACCCCTGTCGGGCCCCTTTAGATATTTTATGGTGGTATTAGATGCTTCTACTAAGTGGTCCAATGTACGCCTATTATCTATTAGGAGCCACACCTTTGCTAAACTAATAGCTCAAATTATCAGATTAAGGGCAAACTTTTCAGATGAAAGAACTAAATCCATTAGAATGGACAATGTCGGTGAGTTCACCTCTAAGGCATTTAATGACTATTATTTAGTTTTAGGCATTAAGGTAAAGCATTCTATACCATATGTTCATACTCAGAATGGCCTTGTAGAGTCATTCATTAAAAGAAATAAGTTGATTGCTAGACCCCTACTGCAGAATAGTAGGCTCCTTACCAGCTGTTGGGGTCATGTAGTGTTGCACACAATAGCACTAATAAATTTAAGACTGACTGCATACCATCAGGTTTCCCCATTACAACTAGTGCGTGAAAAAGAAGCAAGCATTTCCCATCCATGAAATTTTGACTATGCTATATATGTGCCAATTTCTCCACCACAACAAACAACCATGGACCCCCACCAGAAGTTGGAAGTATATGTTGGTTTTGAGTTCTTGTCGATTATTAAATATCTTGAGCCTGCCACGGGAGATATGTTTACGACTTGACACGTTGATTGCATCTTCGATGAAGGTAATTTTTGGACATTAGGGGGAGAAAAGTATCTTAATGATGATGCCAAGAAATATATTAGAATACCTCAAGCATTTAGGCCTTAGATCCACGCACTGTAGAAACTGAACTAGAAGTTTAGCGAATAATAAACCTGCAGCAAATTGTAAATAATTTACCAGATACCTTCACTGATTAGAAGGGAGTAACAAAGTCTTACATACCAGCAGCAAATGCTCTGGAGAAAGTGGAAGTACCCTAGAAGGATACTCGAACCATTCTAACCCCTCATGTGAAGAACAGGGGGAGAGCACTAGAGAATGAGGCCTCAATTCCACGAAGACTTCCGTAGAAAACAAAACTCAATGAAAATAAGACATCTCCCATGTTAGTTGAAGAGACTCAACTTGAAGTTGAGAAAACCCCTGAAGGAAATGATCCTGAAGATCGTAACCCTAGTACAATTGCATGCGCACTGTCTAATACTGGGATTTCAGAACAACCAGACTCTGTCGTTGTGGAAAATTACACGGAGTTGGATGAAATAAATGAAGAGATATCTACTAATTTTGTTAAGTTAGGAGAACTATATAAAAGAAAAACTATAGTTGTCGACATCTATTTTGCCTAAAAAATTGCTAGAAACCTTGAACTAGATCTAGAACCAAAGTCCTTACCTGAATGCCAGAAGCGTTTAGACTGGTGTAAGTGAAAGGAAGCAATTGAGGTAGAATTACTCTCGCTGAATAAAAGAAAAGTGTTTGGCCTGATAGCCCGAACACCACCCAAGATATTCCCTGTAGGATGCAAATGGGTTTTCATCCGAAAGAGAAACGAAAATAATGAGGTGGTGAGATACAAAGTGAGACTTGTGGCACAAGGGTACACGCAGAAATCTGGCATCGATTATGATGAAACTTATTCTCCTGTCATGAGTGGGATAACGTTCCAGTATTTGATATCAATGGCAGCAGGTATGAATTAAAGTATGCAGTTAATGGATGTAGTGACCACGTATCTATATGGGTCACTGGATTCAGATATCTTTACTATTTAAAAAGAAGGAGTTGGTAGTTGTTGTCACACCTAGAACTCTTTTAACCCTATATAAAAGTCTTTAACCCTAAAACCCTCAACAACCCTGTGCGCTGTTCCGCCTCTCTCCATCGCTCCTTGTGCCGCGCCTTCCGCCTCCTCCCTGCGCCGCGCCTTCTGCCTCGTCCCTGCCTCGTTTGTTCCGCCTCTCTCCCGCGGCCCTCCGCGCGCGCCTCCCTCGCCTCCTCCCTCTGTCCCCCGCGCGCGCATCCTCCTCCCGGCGCCGCCTCCTCCCCCAGCCGCGCCATCGCCTCCTCCTCTACCCCGGACGCCTCCTCCCCAACCCCCTCCTCCCCTCCTCGCCCTCGCCCACGAACCCGTCGCCTTTCTCCATCGCGACTCCGCCTCCGCGCCGCCCTCGCCTCCTCCCCTCCTCGCCCTCCCCTCCCTCGCCCTCGCCACCTCCGTCCCCCCATGTGCCGCATCCTCCCTAGCCAGCGCGGCTGCCGCCTCCTCCTCTACCCCGGGCGCCTCCTCCCTACTCCCCAACCCCCCCCACGCCTTGCCCTCCCCTCTTCGTCCTCCGCACCCTGACCTCCTACTCCCCACTCCTCTCCCTCCTCCGCCGCGCATCCTCCACAGCGTGAATCGCGCGCCACCATCGACCCCCTCCTCCTCCCTCTATCTTGTCATTCTTTGGTGCCTTGCCGGCCCACGCCGTCCACGACGAGAGCGAACCAGGTAAGGCGGTTGGGTGATTCATCATCAGCGATTTTTAGCCACGGGCGCCACCATCGACTCCTCCTCCTCCTCTATCTTCATGGCGGTGGTGCACGCCTCGGCCACGCCGTTCCGACCACAGCGAACCAGTGCGACGGTTGGGTGATTCATCATCAACAATTTTTAGGTATTGCAAGTATTGGAAAAGCAATGTCAAATTGGTAATTTGCATGTTTTCCAACGGCACACATCTTTGGTGGAGGATATATCTTGTAACAAAGTATTTGCATGCATACTATTGTAACCTAATCTTTGTTCGTGTAAAGGTTTTGGCAAGTGGAAATTAAGTAGAGAGCGATTCGAGGTTGGACTCACGTTATTTGCTTTTGTCTTTGTATTATTTATCCTTCCCAAACTGCATTGATCTATGTTTAACGGCTCCGGTGAGCAAGCTTGGTTCAATATAGCTCCGATTGTGAATGTAGTAGTTCACACTTGATGCAAGCATGTCAACAAGTGTAATAGGCCTTTGAGCTTGTTATTATCAGTTAGTCACGTGTGAGTATCGTGGATGAATGAATTGACATCTTAAGTTTTTGGCGCAATTCATTACGAGGTTATTACAAATACGGGCTTGGTGGTAGTTTGTTGGCAAAAATTTCAATGGTTGCTATGTGTATACATTGTGCGCGAATTTGGCGTTGAAAATATGGTGAATATGGGATTGAAGGTGGAGTTTACATTAATGTGGACTTGGGAGGTACATGGGTTATGTTTAAGGGCCTAATTACATAGCTTGATTGAGAAATCATACCATTTCATGGGGTGCCTAACTGCATGAAGGCTTCAATATTTGAATCTTTAATACACAGGGTGATGGTGCCTGAGACAAAGAAGTTAATGCTTATCAAGGAAAGAAATATCTCGTAATATTGTGTCTTTGTTCTCTGCAATCATACTACTTTATTTGTATTTTTTCAATGAACCTATCGTTGTGTTGATTTATTGTGAGAATCTTTGTTAGTTTTGGTGTTTCCAGTGGCCTTTTTTCTTTTTGTTGTGTTGTTCTTTGGGTGTAGTCTCGGATGGCTACCCTCATGTTATTTTATCCTCTTGTTCCTTAATTTGATCTTGATATAAGGTGTATTGGACATTTGCGAGTTCTTTGCTTCTGATCTGCCATCAAGGGAGGAGGTGACAAGGTAGTGAATGCATATCACAACAAGCGCCGCGCTTCACAGGGTATGTGGACACAACTCTGCTTGTTTCACTGTATCTGCCGGGTATAATTTAGCAAGCGATCCTTTGAAGGATTCCTTCTTTACGGATCGGGAATTGTCGAGACCTTTTGAATGTTGGGTAATAATGATATAGTTGGCGGTGGATAATCGAGGAGTGAATGCATGTTTATGATAGTCTAGCGGTATAGGTGGGGTTAAGTGAATCCTTAGTGTGAGATTCCTAAAAGTTGGTGCTTTATTAGCGTCTGTAAAAATTTAGGCGTGACTATGTTACTAGCTTTGTGAGTATCTTTGCATTTAAGTAAGGTAGCCATTTTGAAGTTACCATTGATTGATAGGTGAACAAAAGGAACATGTTAAAAAGCGTCTTGTGCAATAGCGGAGGCTTTGTGAGGAAGCGTCTTGTACATGAATTAGTAAAGATGATTCTTACTAGCTTTGTGAGGAGGAAATCCATTAGCATGCTCTTCTTACTCCAACAAAATCCATTTGTAACAACCTTGAATGTGTCTTGTGCAATACAAGATTAGAAGAAAGCGCTGCATCCCATTTTTAGTTGTACTTTTTCCAAGCAATGTGGCGGTTCTTGAAGATCAATGGCCTCAAACCGAGGTGGTATCGCGAAGTTGAAATCAGCAAAGCAGGATTTTGGAAGTCATTACTCCATGGACATTTTATTAATGGCAACATGGCACATTTGGAAAAAAATCTTTGAACATGAAGCGCCATCGTTTCAAGCTTGGAAGAGAGGTTTTAGAAATGAGGTCACTCTATATTTGAATAGAGTGAAAGGTGAACTTCATGTCAAAATTATTGCCTGGCTAGAAACACTATAGTGCTTTTTACGGATTGAAGCCTTTTTGTATCTTTGTAACAAGCACCCCATTTGTCAACAATAATAAAAGTTAGGCACCCCATGCGATTCTGATATACTTCAATATTTGCAAGACAACAAGACAATGTTACTTTGCAAGTCATGTATTACTATTTCCGACATAGAAGTGTATTGATGTTTCCTTTTAGTAGCATTAATGCTTAGGACATGGACTTGCGTAGAAGTGTATTTTCCTTTGCAGCCCATTTAACATTACAATGAATATGTTCATGCTTCACTTTTGGTTAGTGAATAGTTGAGGTAAATGAATCATTGATTTTTTTTGGTTAGTGAGTAGTTTAGGCTCTATCATGGTGGCTAGTTGTTATGCTGCTCATGAAATGCATTGAATGGCTGCCTTCTTGTGTTACACATGCGAAATTTGTGCTATTGTGAGATCAAGCATGTTATGTTTCTCATGTTATGTTTGTTTCTTTGGGTTTCAGAAAAGACCTACGTACAATATAGCTTAAATTTTTTGCGACTTGGATCACCAATCCGATGCGCAGCTTATGCGCAACTCAGCTCACAAAGTGGTTTCTTGTGTAGTACTTGAGGTAATCTTGCTAATTTTTCTTCTTTTTAGTGGAAGCGCGACCCGACACTAAGCTAGCGAGCGACAACGATTAGCGACTAGCACCAAGTTGTTGCTTCTCATCTTGCCGATTTTCTTTGTGTGCTACGGTAGTATTTTTGTTACAATTTTGTAATGTGAAATCATCTGTAATAACTTCGTGCACGAGACAACATTAAGCGCAGCACTCTGTAATTTTGCTTGTACAAGTGCTCGCAAATGAGCTATTGAATGCAAAATGGTTTGTTTGGCACAATCTGCTGTTGATGTATTGGTGTATTCTTTGGTCGATGCTGCTTTGCACAATTGTGTAATTCTTTTAACAACTTTGAGAATACAAAGCACTAGGATTGAGTTGAGAACAAGCTAAAGGATTGATCGGCACATGTGAGTGATTGATAAATATAGAGGAGGGGGACTTTCTATTTATTCAAAATACCATTTGTTGTTTGCACAATTGTGGCTTTAAAATAATTCTTATGTGCATTAATTGATTCTTTTAGGTAGTGGCTGCAATTACTGTTCATAGAATAAACATTTCAAATTCTTTGCTAGACCGGTATTAGTTTCTTGCTCTATGTTATACCATTAAGTGCATGTACTCCTAGAAGTATTGAACCATTTTCTATACACACACACACATACATCTCTTTTTAGGAAATGGTGGAATTTTCCCATCTTTTCTTCTGCTCTTAAGTCTCTAAATTGAGAAAGTCTATTACAATTCGATATTTTTGCACTTCTCTTTTTCTATTATATAATATATTCATTTGGGTGTTACATTAATTTGTGTGTCTATTGCAGTTACGTGTAGTACTACAAGCATATTTAGGAAGTGATGCGATAAAGAGAGGATTATCTTCTGCAACAACAGAATATACCTAAGGTAATTTATTACAACGAATAAATTCTTAGCAAAATAGTAGCCTTTGTTGAGTGATGGTTGGTAGGCACGCTACACATTTTTGTTCACTTTTAACTTATTCTTAGTATCTTGATGGTAGAATTCCACGTTTCTGATATATATCTTCCTATATATATACTTCTAAGTAGTAAGTATCACTAGCCCCTCTTCTCTAGGTTGAGTACGGATCCTTGTCTTGCTGCAAGATTGTCCAACCATTGGTACTTCGATGGGTATGCTTTTTCAAAAGCAACCTTTCTAACACCTTACATGTATAGGGCCAGTGATGCACTAATATCCCTTTCCACTTTTCACATCGGTTTCTCCATAGATCACAAAGTATTTTAGTGAAGATGTCGCATCATCCAAACCAATCACGAAAGGAAAAGAAGGTTGCAATTTTCTTTGGGCCTTTGTAATATTGCTTATATTACAACAATCAGTGTACTAAATAAATGCGTGTGGTTTTTATGGATTAATAGTAGAAGCAGATGGTGGATGGGCGTCGTGGTCCAAAGAAACCACGCACCAACAATACACGAGCAAAGGCTAGCAAGCCGAGAGCGTCAAAGAGCACGGCGTCAAAGATTAACACCGAACAAAGGAAGAGATTAATGCCCGTCAAAGAGCTCAGCGTGAGAGCACGTGTCCAAAGTTTAACGGTGGAGGTGGAGTGAGATTAATGCCGTCGAAAATCAGCGGCGAAGCATTACATCGAGGAGAGGCAAGCATTGCTTCATGAGCGTAATGCAAGCTACGCAACGGAGAGATACCCCATGCACGAATCAATTGCAATGCAATGCCCACATTTAGAAGCTTCATCGGATGTCAATCCATCATTGATTTATGCGGCGTCGCTCTGCTGATCTCTCGGCACAATCATTTATTACGGATGATGGTAATAACTATATTCATATTTATTGTCCCAACTATAAAATTGAACCATTATTATCCTACTCACACAAAATAACGTGTGATCTAGAAACCACCGTTGAGGGCGATATGGATGAGAGTACTACATGTTCCTTGGTGGAGGTATTTGAAACATTGTTTCTCTCTTATCTATAGAATCTAACACATATCATCACCCTTCCCTTTAAATAATTGCAGATGGAGACACAATGGAAGACAGCGACTTTGATGAGCCAAATAATGCATCCGTCGGATCAAATGTCCTAGATTCCTACGATCATGTATACAGCAATATACCCAATAACACACACGTGTTGAAGCCTGAGCCAGACTGCGCGCACTGCCACGCGAAGAAGTTCCAGTATGAGTCAAAGGGTTTTTGCTGCCGAAATGGTCAAATCAGTTTATCGAACCAGAGCCAACACGGATCTCCGTGAGCTCTGGTCAAGTGCAGAATCGATGCGGGCATTTTCAAGACAACATTAGATTCTTTAACGGTCACTTCTCCTTTACTACTCTAGGTGTGAGTCTTGATAAGAACTACACCAACATGAGGTCTGGAGTATACACATTTAGAGCCCATGGACAAATTTACCACAATGTACATTCCTTTGGTTCGAGTGACTCTGCTCCAGCGCATCTGGAGCTCTATTTCTCGATGGCGACCCCACTCTCGATCACGGTTTCGTTACTCCCTAGCCTCGACCGAAGTCGTGAGGGCGGCTTGTCAACATTCTTGGGACAACCCTTACTCGCAGACTTTCCGGAGCCTAGGCCAAGTTGAAAACCTCAAGGAATATCGTGTCTCACTAAACACGGACTTAAAGATGGACCAGAGAGTCTACAACAGGCCGATAACATCGGAGGTGGCCGCTGTGTGGGTTGAAGGCAACGAGCTGCGCAAAGATTTCAACCGTAGCGTAATCCTGTACGGTAACAATAATGAGAAATATAGTATCAAGCCGTACTACGGATGCTACGACCCTCTGTCGTATCCAATGTTCTTCCCAGGAGGGGAGCTCGGCTGGCATCCACATATTCCAAAGAATGGCGTGCCCCTTGAAGCTGTAATCCAAGCATGTGAAAATAGTAACAACGAGGGTAGTTTCGAGGATCAAGGTTAGTCTCATGGTGAACATGGCATCTGGTCATTGTTGATATCTTGCTTAATTATGCTTGACCTCACATTTTGTCCCACTCATGTGCGTAGATACAAATAATCGACTTTGTGTGTCTGTAAGAGACTACTACTGTTACAAATTCCAAATGCGTCACGGGATATTCAATGCCTTATTATCACGACAGCGCCTATTCCAGCGATATCACGCGATCGACATGTACATCAAGGAGGAGGGTACAAGAGTGGACTACTTTAGACAACACGGGAAGGAGATCTGCGCAGACTTGTATAAAGGCTTGGTTGATAGCATAAGTGCGGAGAGGCGTGCGCATGTTGTAGGCAAAAAAGTTGTGCTCCGTCATCATTCATTGGGCGATAAAGATATGAAACGAAGGTTCATGAGCGCTATGGCCTTGGTGCAAAAATATGGAAAGCCGGACATCTTCTAACTATGACCTGCAACCCAAATTGGGAAGAGATAAGGCGTGAGCTAGAGCACAGGCGGACCCCATAGGATCGCCACGATCTCATCGTTCGGGTATTGAGCCAAGCGGAGGACCTCAGGAGCGATTATTCAAGAGGCATATCCTTGGCGTAGTAGCTGCTTATGTCTATGTCATTGAGTTTGAAGAGGACTTCCTCATGTTCACTTTCTTCTTATCATGAAGGCAAGGTACAAGCTCACGTGTCGGCGGTATGGTATCTCATCTCCATGAGCTCGGACAAAAACAAGTACCCGTAGCATGCGAGATGGTCGTTAAGCATATGATGCATGGCACTTGCGAGTCCTAAACCCCAAAAATGTGTGCATGCATGATGGTAGATGCAAGAACTACTACCCACGCTCTTTCAACGTAGCTACACTACAAGGCAATGATTCGTACCCAATATACGGGAGGCGGGACGATGGCGCCGTGCAAAGGTTCGACAACGGATGCTTGACAACGGTGGGTTGTGCCACACAACCCTTACCTCTTGAGAAGTATAACTACCACATAAGCGTTGAGGTTTGCTCAAGCATAAAGGCCGTGAAATACCTTTTCAAGTATGTTTATAAGGGCCATGACCGAGCATCTGTTTCTCTTGATGAGCCCGATAGCAGCGGGAACATCGATGAGATCAAGCAATACTGGGATGCTAGGTGGGTTACTCCACGAGCGCTTTGGAGGATCTATAGTTTTGACCTCGGCAAGATCTCCCCACGGTGTTGCGGATCATTTGCATCTATCGAACATGCACATGGTCTCGTTCCACGTGGGTCAAGATCTTCATGATGTGGTGCGCGGTATGGCATCGAGAGGTCCATCTTGTGAGTATTTTGAGATGAATCGAACAAATGAGGAGGCTCGAGGCATCTTGTCTGAGGATTTTCAGGACATTTGTTTGGCGGCGGGCTTGAAGAAGTGGAAGAAGAGGGCGGAAAGAACACAAGTTGGCGGATTGTATGCGCTTGCCGAATGAGGGGAGCGGTACTATCTCGGTGCTACTAAACCATGTACTGCGCCACCTCCTTTGAAGACCTCGGGACGGTGGATAGTGTAGTCTACCCATTCTTAGTGATCTTTGCTTGAGAAGAGGGGACTTATCGAGGCGACAACACCTAGAAGAGTGCTGGCGGAGGTGAGCTATTCGGATGCCATCCTCGCTCGAAGGCTCTTCGCAATTATATTGGTGTTACGTGAGCCAAGCGATGTGCGTGAGCTATGGGACCAGAGCACCTTGAGGAATGTCGGGCGACTACGCCGTTCTCATGTATGCCCATACGATGAAGCGGATGGTGTTGTTGGACATCGAAATATGCTCGATCGATGGGTAAGGACATAATATCATTCCCTCTCCCTGCTATAGATGAGTCGAGCGAAAGCAACGATGGAGAGGCTAGGAAATCTATGAGGAGTTAACGATTGAGGTAGACCACGACCATATTTCTCTGTTGTCCTCTCTCAATCTGAGCAAAGGGTAGCATATGACGAGATATTATCTGCGGTTGGCGGCAGCGGAGGTGTCTTCTTTGTTGATGGCGGGAGGCCGAGAAAGACATTCTGTATAAAGCTTTGCTCGCAAAGGTCAGGCGATAGGAATATTGTAGTGGCAACGCGGCGTTGGGTGTAGCTGCCTCCATCATGCCGGAGGTAGGGCGGCGCACTCGAGGTTTAGATCCCACTCAACATTAGTAATGGGGCAATCAGTAACTTCACAAAGTAGAGTGGGACCGCTAAGCTTCTTCAGCGGTATCGCTAATAATATGGGGCGAAGCCTCCATGGCGGCGGCGATCGGTCGAGCCCTACGATACCATGCAAGACATCATGGATCGAAACCACGACTTGCCGATTCGGTGGGAAAACGATCGTGTTCGGTGGAGACTTGACGAGTGCTTCGATTGTTAAATAAGGGACTAGGCCACGAATAAGCGATGCGATCTTTGCGTAAGTCATATCTATGGGAATGCATCGACGACTAAAGGCTTATGCGTAACATGAGGGCCCAAAGTGATCACGAGTTTCAGAGTACATATTGCGTGTTGGCAATGAGTGCGAGGAGAACAATGAAGATGGTGTGTGCGGCTTAGGACGAGATATGCGTGCGTATACTGAGGAAAGGACACGAGACCTCGATAAACTTATACAGTGTTTTCCTATGTTAGATCATAACCTATCGGATGCCAACTATATCACATCTCGGGCCATCTTGTCAACCGAAATGAGTATATCGATAAGATCAATATGAAAATGATTGACCTATTTCGTAGGGAGGAGATGGTGTACCATAGCTTTGGTATGCGGAGGATGATCCCCACGGCTACTACCCTCCTGAATTCTTAAACATATTAACCCTAACGGGCTACCTCCGCATGTACATAAGCTCAAGATTAAGCGTCGTGATCATTGCGGAACATCGATCCGCTAATGGACTATGCAGCGGG
Source organism: Melocanna baccifera (assembly GCA_036346265.1). Classification (NCBI taxonomy): domain Eukaryota; kingdom Viridiplantae; phylum Streptophyta; class Magnoliopsida; order Poales; family Poaceae; genus Melocanna; species Melocanna baccifera. Next base: position 9,592,795 of record CM070680.1, on the reverse strand, counting down.
GCGAGGCGGTAGTCAAGGGTTCCAAAGAATGCGATTGATGCCAAGATTGTGCTCGGTCGATTGCAGGAAGAGGGTGTTCCTCCCTCGGATACCTCTATGTCCCTCGATGGCGAGATGTTCCGTTTAAATTCAGAGGAAGCAAATCCCGGTCGAGCTCGACCATGATGACAATCAACAAAGCGCGGGGAAGACCATCACGAATGTTGGTGTCTACCTCCACGATCCGGTCTTCTCTCATGGGCAACTATCGTCGCGCTATCTAGGGCCACGCGAAACAACATAAAGGTCCTTGCCGTTGCAGATAAGGAGGACAAACAACGCATGTCTAGAAATACCGTGATACCTTCACGAAAATGTCTAGAAAGACCCATGGTACCTTCACAAAAAACATCATCTACAAAGAAGTACTCACATCATAGATGAGGTATTAATCACTCGATTGTAAATTCATGCTTGCAATTACTTAATTCTGTGAAGTTCCTAAATGTATTTTCCAAATGTAAAATTGTTTTCTTTGTTATCCTTTGTTTTTGCAAGCGACATTCTTGTGCGGATGTATGTTTTATTGGAGCGTTTAACACAAAAGATGTACGTCGTATTAGATTTCCTTCGATAAACTATTTCTTTGTGTCGGTATGATGTCGGTTAGGAGCCTTTCTGTGAAGAGTCTATGCTCCCTTTGATGCACACATGTCATTCCGGTCTAGGTAAGTGTTCTTGAAGACACATTTATGTATATTCCTATTTTTTCTGTAGTTCATTCTTTGTGTATCTTAATGTACATTTAACATAAAATGTAATGTCGTTGATGATTTACCTTTTATAGGTGCATCCGCTTTCATGAGTTGGGCCCAGACAGCATACATTACAAGTGGAACTTTCGTGTACACATAGTGCACAAATTTTCAATTCAAGAGATTATGACTGGATCTATACTTCAGCTAATAGTTGCTGATGAGAATGTATGTATCGATATTTGCTTTAATATTCATTACACCATATGTTCTTGTAATTGTCAACCTAATATTATTTCGTGCAATGACTTATATGCTTTTCGCATTTCTATTATTAGGGCATGAAAATGAAAATATTTTGCTTTGGCACACAATCTCATAGATTTGACCGATTACTTGCAGAAGGAGTTCGTATGAGATCCACTCGATAACCGTTGACCCAAATCTACTTGAATTTGGTTCCTTGGAAAGGAGCTTGAATTAAGGTTCACATACCAAACTACGGTTGAGCAATTGAGCAATATCATTCAATTTTTGATCTCCTATCAATATACACATTTTGAAGATGTTTATTTAAAACCAAACAAGTCAATTGTTGGTAAGATCTCCACTTTTTCACATATGTTGCCTCTTATTTGATATACTTTTTTTTGCTGCTTTGAATAATCCTTACAATTGATGCAACTTTGGTAAGATGTGGTCGGTTTGGTTGTACATGTCGGCCCAATATGGCACATCAACAGCTTTCCACGTCGTATACCAATGAGGGAATTATGCCTCATGGATGACAGGCAAGTTGCATAGAATGCTTCTATTTATTTGAAAACAAATATTATTGATTGAGTCCATTTTTAATGTACATCAGCAAGAACTTATTATTTGTGCGCGTTTGGGATGGACTTATTGTGCGATATCTAACACAATGGAGACTTGCGGGGGAACAAAACTATATTTTAGCTGCGACAATGCTGAAAAAGAATAATCGATATGGTATGTGTGCAACTAATATGAATACATCATCATCTTATATCTTATTCCTGTTCCTCATCTAATTGATACATTATTGAAAAGGTTGCTTAATGACAATGGATTGTACAAATTTCATATTTGGACCACAAGATGATAGGCTACAAGAGCTTGAAGGTAAAAAATAAATAATGTATGCAAGTATGTATTCTTTTATAATTTAAATAATGCTCTCTTTATCTGAATCTACGCGGAAGTGTTGCATGATTTGAATGCAAGGAACTTTATCATGAATACCGTTGACATAAAGAACGATACACTTGATGAATGTTTCGACATTAAATAACGTAAGCGATTCACTAATTCTTTTAGTATCTTTTTAAATAGTAAAGATATATACAATGGATTTTTGACTAATGAATTTTTATTTGTCTAATGAATTTTTATTGTCCTATCAGGTTCTTTTGTTCACATGGTCTTTGGAACTTCAAAACTTGGTGGATCTGAAATAGTTGAATATTTGAAAGGCCTTGTGTATACATTGCTTGCAATATAGTAGGGGATATAAGATACGATAGATGCCTTGGACAACTCAAATTCTGAGAGAATTTTAATGTGTTTTGCAGTTTGAGTTGCATAAAATTACTAATGTTTTTGGACTTGCAAGTGGATTCTTGTACACAAGTTTTGGTTTTAACATGATGATTTTGCCGTTCTTCCTGTTTAACTCCAAAACTTCTTTCGTTGATCAATTGTTTTAACCCTAATCCTGTTGACACTGTGTTGCGTCTGAATGCGCTAATTGTGTGCCAGAATCCATAGCTCTGTCTACGCACAAGGGTCTACTGTTGTATAGTATGCATCATTTTAATTTGGTTTTCCGTTGCAACGCACGAGCACCTTACTATTTTATATAAAAACCCCAGAAGGAGTAAAGATCCTGGATCCAAAATTGAATCAAAATATGTACAACATCAAGCTGGAAAGGTCATTGTACAGATTAAAATAGTCCAGAAGAATGCGTTACAATAGGCTTAGTAAATTCCTCTTGAAGAAAAGATACACTAATAGTGAAGACTGTCCCTGTGTGTTCATAAAGAAATCCTAGAATGGATTGTGTATTATTTAAATATATATCGATGATCTGAATATCATCGAAACGACAGAGGACAAAAAGGAAGTAAGTTCCTATCTTGTTAAAGAATTTAAAATGAAGGACTTGAGCTGAACCAAGTTTTGCTTAGGCCTACAGCTGGAGCATCTCCCTAAAGGAGTTTTAGTACACCAATCCTCTTATACTAAGAAGGTTTTAGAGAAATTTAACATGGATAATTTATATACAGTGAAAACCTTGATGGTGGTTAGATCCCTGAAAGCGGATAAAGACTCTTTTAGACCAATGTTGAAATATAAGAAAATTCTTGAACTAGAAGTTCCATACTTAAGTGCCATTAGGGCACTAATGTAACTGGCTACCTACACGAGACTGGATATTGCCTTTGCAATAAACTTGCTAGCCAAATACAACGCAGCTCCAACCCAAAGACATTGAGCTGGTATTAAAACTCTACTTAGGTATTTTCAGGGTACACAAGATCTTAGATTATTTTACCCGAAGAACCAAGACTTGACTATAGTTAGATTATAGATGCCAGATATTTGTCTGATCCATATAATGTGAAATCCTAGAGAGGATTTGTATTTCTTTGTAGTGGTATAGCTATTTCTTGGCAATCATTTAAGGAGACCTTGGTAGCTACATCTACCAACCACTCAGAAATAATCACATTATATAAAGTCTCACAAGAATGTGTTTGACTTAAGCGGATGGTTAGCCAAATCCATATGTCGTGTGCATAAATATCATTGATGACCTCACTATTATCTATGAAGATAATGCCACTTATGTTGCACAGATATAAATGAGTTATGTTAAGAGTAATATCATGAAGCATATTGCTCATAAGTTCTTTTATCCTTATGAGCTCTAGAAGAATGGAGAGATAAAAGTATTAAAAGCTAAGTTTTGTAATAATCTAACAGATTTATTTATAAAATCTCTTTCAGCCTTTAACTTCTCTAAATATATTCAAGGCATAAGCATGAGGTGGCTAAGAGAATTACAAAGTTCAATGGGGAATAAATCTCTGAATCATAGTCCTTATATAAGACCAGAAGACCTACTTGATCTGGAGATAAAAATGTTGCACTCTTTTTCTTTTTGTGAGTTTTTTCTGAAGTTTTCTCACGTAAATATTTTTAATGAGGCAACAAGTGTCACAAGGAATGGATGCGATATATTCTTTTCTCTATCCCTTTTTTCATACTGGGTTTTTAGGAGAAATTTTTAATGAGGCATATGTATACCATGGTATCTGTCCAAGGGGTGTGTTACAAAACCTAGAAGGTTCTAGTGTGGGCAAATACCAAAATTGTCCCTGATGGACTTAGATTATAAATAGAGTGGTCATTGTACCATGTAATTAAATCTGAGAATTAATAAAGACTATGTTCCCTGGTATTCTCGCTCAATTGGTGTCCCTTCTATGATTGATCTACTTCGTCTTGATGATTGATTGATTGCGTGATTGCATTGCCGTTCATCTATTCTGCATCAATTTTTTAACACATCCAAATTCACCTGCGCCCATCTCGTGTTCAACCTGTAAAATCTATTTCCCCTAACTCAATTTATCATTTTGTGCATAGGAACACCTCACCATTGTCATCTTCCTCATCTTTGACCAAAGCACAAGAGCACCTCCTAGCCATGCTGCCTCACCCGCGTCCTTGTTGATTCCAACTTGCTCGTGCATCGACATTCGTGTCATGAGGTGTGTCTCATTGTTGTGAAGCTAGTCCTTGCAACCACCGCAACCTCCTCCGTAGGAAGCTCGTTGCTGCTAAGCTTCACCGCCTCGCCTTGGATCTTGCCGCCACCAGCCTCTGACAATGTGCCTTGGACCAAGCCACAAGCACTAGAGGATTGTCGTGGCTGCGCATCGCTTGTGCACCCATCATCTGGGCCCGAAGATTGCCGAAGTTTGCCACCCGCGAGTTTCTTTCTTTCACGGTCGTGCCTATAGCCAACCGTTCCGACCACCATAGTCCTACCTCGACCTCTAGTGCCACCAAAAATGTATTCCCCATGTCCGGGAACACAATGTGCTCTACCCCATCTCCTTTTCTTCTTCAACACCGCCGTGCTCTTTTTTCTCCCCATCGGCTCCACTGTCGGCCGCCACCACGCGACTTCACTAACATAGCATGTGTGCGTGGTGCCTGTTTCATTGCATGTCAAGCCTAAACGGCATGATGTGGCACCTGTTTCATTGTTGATTGTGCTCTACGTGGTTGACAAGTGGGCCCAGGTTGTTAGGTAGGTGGCAATGTGATGGAGTTATAGTTTTGTGACAATTTTTTATCCTAAGTATGTAGTTATGTGAAACTCAAACTCAAATGTGTAGTTCTTTGATAGTTTGCCCACAAAGTTGTAATTTTGCGAAATTTGCTCCTGGTAAAATGATGCATTCCTCAAATTTTGAAGCAGCATGCATGAGGGAGCTAGATCGGGACAAGCATGACAAACAAAGAAAGGAAAGAAACAAGCAGCTAGCCAAGGTCGCGCGATTTTGATGATGCACCTACCCTTGGATTCAACCTTGTAGTACGCACCATCTACCGATGTGATTAACTGATGAGGAAACGCCATAGGAAACATGCTACAGGTTAGAAGCCAACGGTTGGTGACACTCGAGATCTTTTCCCCGACAACAAAAGCTACCTCCGCTCGTACGTACACGCGCGCACGCGTACGCAGGTCCCATCTGTCATACATAGACGCACTGAGCTAACTAGTAATATAGTGCCATATATAGCGCATGCATTCTCTCAGACACGGCGGAGTCCACATGCCGGCCGGTGGTCGCTCGCCTCCACCGTGCCGGCGGGAGTCGATCTGCACCGGGCCGGTCGCTCGAGACAAAACTGCATCAACGCCCTGCTATTTTTACGCGCAGCACTGCAGAGACGAGGACGACAGAGACAGATCGATCATACGTGCAGCAAGGAATCCTAGACCGACTCGTCCAGCCATCGACGCATATATGCACATCGCGGCCGTACGTCGTGGACCACGCGCGCGCGGCCGGGGCTCGCGTCAACATTTCGTGGCGCATCGATCGCCGCGGCAGCGCTATCAGCTGTGCTTTGACGCCAAGTATGCGCATATGGAGGCGAGGGCGCAGGACTTGGCGGGACGTGCATGGAAGTGAGCCGCCGGTGCATGACGCCATGCACGCAAGGCCAACGGCCCCAGGCCGCGGGGTGTCGCTGCGCGCGTTGGCCCACTTCCAGTGGGTTGGGTAGATGGATTCGTATATATGTATGGGGATATAAAAGAAAGGGTCTTGGTATATGTTGGGATTTGTGCTCAGCTAGTGGCGGGATCCGGATTTCCGATATAGGTGTTGGAAGTTTAATAAAACTAGCAGATTTACTTGTGCAGTTGTAATTGTCTTTAATATACAACTATACTACGATACAATTATCTTTTAATATATAACCATGCTTTTTATAATTGAATTACAATTGTATTTGTTATATAACTCTAATATCTATATGTGATTAAACTTTATTATTATAATCTGGCATTGTCAAAATAAGTGGTAGAGATTCTACTATTTTTCTTTCGATTAATGTGAGAATTTCTAAGTTTTTTTCCTTTTTTTAGGATTATTGTGGAATTTTCTTGCCTTCAAGATGAAGGAGATGCCTTGAATATCACTGGCTGTTTTTATTTATATATATATTGCTCAAAGGGAAAAGAAAAGGTCCTCAGTGGGAAAAAAATTCAAAATACAAATTGTTTCAAACAAAAACATCTCAAAATAATGTAGAAAATTATAAAATAATTAAGCAAAATACAATTTAAACTCTACGTACACCCCTTCATGCAATTTTAGGGACAACTATTTCATTGTTCCTTAGAGCTACCTTGCTAAATTGTTCAATTTTTATGCTATCTAACCAACACTACCTATAAAGATTTCAAATATGAAACTTCTTCTTCATTTTTAAAGGTTCTAGAATCTACATTTCACAAAGACACATGTATTCAATGAACTATTTGGGATTTATCGATTTCGAATTGGGAGGGAGAGTAGGAGGCCGAACGCAACTCACTTGAGAATGAGATCTCACCGCATGCCATGCATTTCATACGTCCCTGCTCGCCACATCATCACCCAACTCACCGTGTCACTTTCCTGCTCACCCGCATCGCCTCGTGCCCTCACTTTGCTCCTAGAGTGCACCTGTGGCCTTGATTTAGAAATTTGTTTGCCTTCTCGCCGACTTGTTGTCGCTAGCCACCATCGCACGCCACGTACTTCCTCTCCCTTTCCTTGCCCTCTATCATGTGTGGCTATTGTGGGCTTATGCGCATCTGCAGCCCTACCTTATCCCTCCTGTCTAACCGGCTCCCTCACCCTCCACTTGCACGTCACCGCCGTGTTGAGAGAGAGAGAGAGAGATGAGCCAGTTAGGGTTAGGACTTGGGTAGCCTGTTGGGGCCTTGGGGAATTTTGGCTATGGTGAGTCTGGTGGGTGTAGATGGATCTCTAGTAGGATGAGAGAAGTAGGTGTGGGTTGGATTGGACTAATTTATTTTTTTTATACAAATATGTAACATTTTGGCCTAATTAAGAGTATATGTACAATATACCTAGTATAAATTGTATTTTTTAAAAAACAATGGGTGTTCAGCTAAACACCCATGAACTCAAGAGGGTCCTCCCATGTGCTCAGCGTCGTCATCTTCCTATCCAGCGAGGTTACAACATAGGTTCATTAGAGTTAGGGTCAAATTCACGGATGATCCCTTGACCTTTGATTTTGAGCAGATGGCGTCGATCGTACCGGTGACTATGCGGCATAGTGGCGATGGCACCACCAGAAGAAGAAGAATGGAGGTCGGTGATGGGCGATGCACCCCAAGATTAATTTTTAGGTTGAATGGCACAAACTATTAGTCTAGTAGTATTATCCAATAGCAAAGCAAGACATACACAATTCACATTGCAATCACAATAATAAGAGCATACGGCACTAAGTGGTTGTTTGGATCACGTGGATTAGAAATCAGTGTTTAGAAAATCGGTTTTAATGGAATTTTAGGAAGACCATTTTGAATTATTATTCCATTAACATGAGTTTATTGAATATTTTGCTAATATCTTGTTTGGTTGAGATAAAAAAGCATTCGAACCTTAATTTTAGAAAACTATGAAATGAGTACAACATATATGTTTTGATAAATACAATGCACAGTAGTTTTGTTAAAGCATAGAATTTTTGGGTTAGAGATAACTGGTTTTTAGCCAACTCGTGTTAATTAGAATGGGGTAGAGCCAGAGGAGTCACTAGGTTGGTCTCACTATCTACTCCTTGTGCATGTGCAGATGAGCTAGTTGACACTGGTGAACTAGGTCTCACGTAGCTAGCAGCCCAATAGTTGCCAGGACTAGTAGCCATTGCCTCCTGGCTTCTTCTTCCTTGAGACAGAGGCCGAGTTGCCCAGGCCATGTCAGGAGAGGAGCAGTGGGGGTGTACCGCTGACAAGCTACCTTGGGTAGCCTCCCAAGCTTGCCCTATTGCTAGGTCTGCCCTAGCGATGGGTGCATGGAGTAGGGAGGCGGCATCGGTGATACAGGACCAGTGAGTTAGGGTTGGCGGCAGTCGATGGTAGTGGCCCCAGTGGTGATGGTGCCATCAAGGCCAGCCACAAGGAGGCGGGAGGAGGTGGATTGAGATAGGATAGGTAAGGGAGGGGATGGAACGACAATAGGCATGACAACGATGGGTAGGAGAGAGGACATTCATCATATCTAGATCCAAGGAATAGGAACTTGGATGATTGTTTGCACAGAATCTCTGACTAGATGCCACAACTTTTGGATTGACGTCTGTACAACATGTGACTAATTCAAAATGAAGCATGAATTGATAGCAACCGCTGGTCAGCCATACGGTTGTGAATCTATTCCTAGGCCTTGTACACACTGCCAGTCACACTATAGGAGCTGGCCAAATTATTACCTATTTCACCTATCTCAAGCCACAAAAATTAGGTTCAAGAATTCACCTAATCTCCTTCCTCCTCCACTATACATTCTCCCCCTCCTTCTCACCCCTCAATCTCTAACCCAAACCATAGAGTCGCCACCACCCAAGCTCACTGCTTGCCGGTGTTGGCAAGCAAAGGCTTGCCTGCTCTCTGCTACTGCTTCCTCTTTTCTTCCTCCTCATCTCTTCCTTGCCTCTAAAATTTTTCAATATAATTTCTAATTTTTAAAACCAGTATACTTTCTAATTAATTAGGGGACAAGTGTGCATTTCACCACTTAGCATATTTTAATGTGTGGTCTATGATTGTGCAATTCATTTCCTACAAATGGCAAAACCGTTACTATCACACCACGCCATCAATGGGCCCCACACGTAGTTTCGAAAGCTCATAAACGTTTCATGAAAACAAGTCTCTTATATATACACGTGGCACTAGGGAAAATCATTTTTATCCATACGGGCACATGAACCCATTGTTGGAGTTTGAGGGCCTTTTGGTAATTTCTCATTTTGAAAAAGGAAAAAAGAAAAAAAGAAAGGTCGGTCCTACCAGTCAGTGGGACAAGAGAGTGATAAGGCTGGAGACTTGGTCTCTAGCCCTAGCACGCATTTGGTCGATGGACTTGGGCGGTTCCGTTGGGGCATGGAGACTTGAGGTGGCGGTTGCGCTGGAGGCACCAACGGCCCCAGCGCTTCGACATCGGCCGTTGATAGCAGCCGTGTTGAATCATCACCCCCTCCTATTTAATGGTCACCTCTTCCTCTTGTTCGGCATCAACTCAGTGAGTCCCCTACTTCTGAATATCTTCCTTTTCCTCGGTTGGATCTCTATTTGGGCAGTGAAACCTCTGCTCCACCGTGTTCTTCACTAGCTCCAATAAAAGGGAAGTCCAGATTTTTCCTCCTCTTGGACGTTTCCCGATCGCCTCCTTGCGTTGTTTTTTCTTTGAAATAGCTATGAAGAGTTTGGGCTTTGTCCTTGAGGGTTAAATCTGGCCAGCTCTTGATTGATTTGATGGTGAGGAATGGTGTGCTTGGTGCTTGGTGTTCTACGGTGCTCTTGGTTTGAGCACCTTGGTTGATCTTGTGTGGCATACGCCTGTACCTCTCCTCCGTAATTCAATGTGTGTGATTTGTGAAGATTGGCACTGTATCTCTGTCAATCTTGTCTCATATTCGCGGCACAAGCGAGGCAATCAATTTTCTTGGACAACACCTTTGGCGTGCCTTGCCTGGTTCTACTCGATGGCTTTGATTGTCACCGATTTGTGAGTATTTTGGTTTTCATCTCTTTGCATTTTATTGTTCTGGTTGGAGTTGCAGATTGTGAGTAACAATTGTGGTATCTCCACTAGAATAAATTGCAAAATGATGTTGTGGGGCTTTGTTAATTGCTCAATGATGATGATTGTCTAATATTGAAATTGGTTAGATATTCTAAGTTTAGATTTGATATCTAGACACTTTGGTAATTACTGTCAATTACTCGTCAACTTTTCAAGCTATTACTTTCAGTTGTACATAGATAATATTGTTGTCGTTCTCAAATATACAGCTTTTGGTATTTGATAATGTGCATTTCTGTTGGTCAAAGGGCTTTATAACTAAACTTGAATATATGATACCCTTTCATTGTGAATTATTCAAGTTTGATGGTTAATTGAACTGTTGCATATACTCTTTGTTGATCTTCTTTTGTTTGTTTGAAAGCGATTTGTAGTTCAAAGGTATATTGACAGTAAAACATTGTTTAGAGCTCAAAGTCTCACGGGAGGATATCTTGTTTAGAGCTCAAACATTGTTTAGATCATCTGGTTTATATGTTGATTATGTCAATTAAAGGCTGCTGGAATTATGTTTTAAATTTTAAAGTAGCTGCTAGAATTAAATATGAAAAGTTGCTAAAACTATAAATTTTTCAACACCCATCACTTCCACCATCCATTTGCATTGAGATTCATGCATGGGCCATGTATTTCTTTTTTATTGTGCTTTTCAAAAGCACCGTATTTTTATGTGGGCCCAGAGAGAAGGGACCATGCATGTGTCTGGGAGCATGGGGTTGTATTTAATTTCCAAGCGGTTTTCCATCCTCAAGAATTTGCAAGATGTTTGATTTTCGGATTTCATCTCCTACAAATTTAGTCATATTTGTCAAGATCCAGTGCAATTGATCATGTTCATGATGAACACCAATTTGTTGTTCCCGAAGGCAGAAGAAGAATTGCATTTTTGATTCATTTTTTCATTTTCTATGTTCAAGAAAACGCAAACTGATGAAAATGCAAGAGAAATTGCATTACATGGAATTTTATATTCCACAAATTCATCACCAAAATCATCTCTTTTCCACAACAAACTGATCCACCAAAACTTTTTTTCTCATCAAGACAAAGTTTACATCTTTTTGGATTGAACCAAGAACTACAACATGAACCAAATTAAACCGAGAATCACAAAAATCATTAAAGACATTTTTTTGGGTTAATTGCAATGTCTTCCATCTCTGCACACGACACATGTTCCATCCAAGAAAAACAAAAAAATGGATCATCTCAACTTGCAAGAAAGGGTAGAAAAGAAAGAAATTGGAACAAGATGTCCTTCGCTCTCACAACAATGAAAATCAAATTCCAAAAGAAAACAAAACATGGACCCATAGCTGGGTCGCACGCATCATTGGCTCTAGACAGTAGTCATACGACGTTCCGTATTTTAATGGGTACAAAAGATGTATTTACATTGTATTTCCTTTTTACCTAATACATTGCGTGAATTTGGAGATGGACTTGGACGGTGGATAGTCCAGGTGCATACGCCCTACGGGCAGAGAATCCGTCTCTCGTGGCAATACTCATTTCGAAATCTATCGCATATTTAACATTATAGCTATTTTTTAAATTTAATCTGAATAACTATTTTTACAAATCTAGTCTCTCCCTAAGCTCGATAGTCGCGACAGATGACACATGTCTCCTGCCAGGTTACCACAGCTTATAGGACCTACCGAGGAACCAAAGCTTGATAGCATCTGCCGAATAATCACAGCTCGACAGGAGAGTTACAGTGATTAACTTAAGCATGGTTACCACTAATTAAGCATTATATTGCATGATTAACACTGATTAATCGCCTATCATAGCCGGTTAGTTCACCACGTCGTCTTGCCAAGCTGCGGTAGCGCGGTATGTGATACATATTATCTGCCGTTGCTACTGAGTTTGGAGATATAACTAGATTTGTAAAATGGGAGCTTGGAGATCAGATTTAAAAAATAGCTACAGTGGCAGATATGCAAAAGTGTCCTCATTTCGCGGTGTTAAGTCATGAGCACCCAAGTGCATCTCTCAATCCCCTTGTTTCAGAACGTACGTAGTGGAAGGTCTAAAGCGCTCTACAATCTCTCTCTCGTGGAGTCATGGGTGGCGATGGCGACTAGTTCCTTCGGTGCATCCATCATGGTGGTGAGCACGCGCTGTCGGCCCCTCTCCTCCCGCTTTGACGAACCTTTCAAATATTCAGAACTCAGGCCCTAGAAAACACACTTGGCATGTATGCCGCCATGAGCCGGCCGGCACTGACGACGAGAGATCGTTTTGGGTCAGCCCCACCACGATCGGGCGCGGGAACTATTTCCCGCGCGGATCCACCCATCCCCGCACGTACGCACGCGCCGCCGACCGGCGCTTGCCACTGTCGGTCGCACGCCTTCCTCTCCGATCGATCCGTGGTCGCGATAGTGCTTATTGCTGCCGCATTAGTCTCCGTACGTGCCCGCCTCTGCCTGCACATATCAGACGAGATTGATCGCCGCAACTTGAGGCCATCAGGCTGCATGGGCCCTGCTTACGTGCGCGCGCGCGTATCACTTGTATGTCGTCCGTGATGATGGAACCGTGCCCACACGGCCGGACGGGGCGACTCTGAATCCGGGAGACGATCGGTCTTTTCCTTACATCTTTCTTTCCTTCTTCCTTTCCTTTCTAACAGCTTTTGACGCTTGCTAGCCTAGCTAGCTGCAGTGTCGGTCTGTGTGTGTCCCTTCCCTTGTAGCCAGTTGCTAGCAAGTTTGGTCTGGTCTGGTCAACTCACCAATGATTCGCCTTGATTGCATTGTGTGTATTTATGTATGGCACCAGTTGACAGCTACCTCAATTATATTCGGCAGTGCTTGGCCCATTTTCTTTGGCTTTTCGTTTCTTCCAAATTGAAATAAATAAAACGATTTCTTGAAACACTTTTCAAATAGCTTTTCGAATCAAAAACTATGTACGTATTTGTGTCGATATCTTTATCATTCACTATTATCTAAAAAAACATAGACAAAAGACATGAACCCAAAAAAACATAGCCCTTGCTGCTAGCTTCTGTACGCTTCAAACAGATTGAGTTTCTAGCTTCTTAATTTTGTCTTTTTTCGCTTTTTCGTGCTTTTGGGTTTTTTCTTTTTGTCTCTTATTCTTTTGTATTTATATTTTTTATTTTAATTATATAGAAAAAGCTTATAATTATTATAATGTATTTTAGCCATTATAATATTAAAAAAAGCTAGAAACCGCATTTAGCAGGACTGCCTCGCGTCTGCTAATGGAAAACCGTGCGTGGCGATACGATGTTGTTTATGCCTTTCAGTTTCTCCCGGTGATACAGCAAGTAGAGATTTCCAGGGCTTTAACGCCCTGGAATCCAAATAAACGCAATGTATGCATGATGTATATATGCATGGCGGGAAAAAGCTTTTTCTCTCTTAGAGCATGTACAATACAGGAGTTTAGCAACAAAAATTGATTTTTCTTACCACACACGATAGATAAGATACTTATTTTGTAGTATCGATGGTTAATAAGACACCGGTGCTTAACATGTGCTTATATGTGTTACTATATATGATAATAGATAATATAACATCTAATCACCCACAAAAGATATGTTTTCATTTGAGGAAATGATTTTTACATAGGTGTTTGATGACATGGCTATACTCTCTCTCACACACAATCATGTATACGAATAAACATCTTATATTGTACATGCCTTTAAGGCCGATGACACCTCTTCTATCTTATCTATCATCTATTTTGTCTCGAGATTCACAATATTTTATCCTAATCTTGAGGTAAAGTGGGACAAATTGAACGATGAATAAGATAATAGGCTTCCCCTTAAGAGGTAAAGAAAAGTTCCACTTCCGTAGCACTGGCGCCAGAGATTAATGAGACCGATGTTGGGCGCTGCTCTCTGGTCTAATCACCACGCGAGAAAGCCGCGACACTGTAGCATCGTGCCTTTTCCTTCCTAAATGCAAATGATACAAAATTACAAGCCCGACCGACCATTCGCAGATGGGCAGGCCTTGGCGCCTTGACCTTACACCCTAGCAATCATTGAGTTATGAGGCTTTAGAACGGACGAATTGGCAGATGATGTTGTTACCTTCTTTTCCCTGGCGCGCCAGTGGTCTCTGCCTGGTCCAAGCACCCATGTGTTCTGCAAAGTATAGGATATGTTTTTTGCTGTTACTGATGGTTTTTTGTTATGTTTTTTTAACATGATAGATGATGGAAACGCTGATGTGGATGTCAACCGGTGAGCTTCAGAAGCCATTTAGAAAAACAACTTCAAAAAACTGCTTGGAGAAGCTGTCCCGCTTATTTTGGTTTCTGGACAAACCAAAGCCAAAAGACATCCAAAAGATCAGGGCCATAGTAGCTACTGTATGTGCATGTATGCTGCTTGTATTCATGCGTGGATCATTATTAGTGTCGGACCTAGATTTAGCCAATCTAGAATCATCTATGAATCTACTGTACTATTCCCTGTATCAGTAGATAGTGATCATAGATACATTACTGAATTATTTTATACAGGATATAAACCGTACCAGACATTAATATTACCAAATATTCAAAGTTCAAATAGACTACATCGGATCAAGTTTACAATAAGGCCGATTAGGCCAAATAAATACATTACATAAACTGCGAAAGTGGTAGCAGAAGCAAAAGGGCAGGCACATCTTGCCACAGAAAAAGCGATTGGGGTAACCTGTGTGCAACCGATATTAACTAAGCACTTAGATAATATTGATCATACAAACACGAACTTAATCGAGTAAACTAGGGTGAGACTTAGACTACTAGAGCCTAATCTAATTCCCTCCATCTTCATCACCATCAACTCCTAGGGCATCATAATATGTGTAGTGTCCTTGGTTTACGGGCTCTAAGGGATTATGTGAGCGAGGGTGGCACAAGCATCACTGCTTCATGAGCCAACACACAAAATGCAATATTTATACATATAAGGTTCAACAAAGGTAGGCTCGGATTCTTTTATTTGTTAAAGGCAATATTTTAAAACTATAATAATTAGAAATTCCTATGACTTAGCATTTTAACCAAACCATGTTTTGCTAAAGGAAGTGAAAGTGTGCAATATTTATAGCGGTGCAAGTTCTATCCAACTGCTACATGGTTCCATCCACCGTATGCTTAATTTTGGTTACTAGCGTTACATCTACCCAAATAACAACGCTGGGTTATATTCACCTAGAAAAAAAAAACTAAATTCAGGATTACATCCACCTGACGAGTTTTTATCCCACTCACAAAGATTTTTGAAATAGAAACTAACTCAAGTAAGTTACCATGCCCTCCCTTGACCATGGACACGACTATTCGAACAGTTTAAACTCTGAAGAGATTGTACACTTTACCCACAAGAGATAATTAACTTGTTATATTTTCACATATTTTCTTATATATGTGAATCAAGAAAATAATCATAAGATCTTACAATACATCTTTCAGTATAAGTTACACCCGCTAAGATTTTATCTAAGGGTGATTACATTCCCCACACCCAAACCCCCTCTTGTGCTATACAACAGCTTACACCAGCGACACGACATGTCTAGACAACTTAAAACTAGTGACACGACTCGTGGGTCACTTCAATGGTGCAAACTCACACTGGTGGATACAAATTATTTAGCCAGGTCAACACCATTATAGACTTGTGATTGTACTATTTTACTTTGGGAGGTCATCACATGTTAAATCCTTAAGTTATCTAGATGGTGTATACCACAAACCACCATTTCTCGTGCTACATCTGCACCAGCCATCGTACCAACTATTTGGACATGGTATGTAACAACAAGTTTTAGGGTTTAAAAAACACAAAACTAAGTTATTTTAAAATATTAGTCATTTCCCTTCAATGACTGCCCAAAATAAGTTTTATGATTAAAAGATAATGATTAGGGCCATTTAATGCCCTAGTACGTAAGCAAGACTAAGCATGACATTTAAGTATGATCTATAGCTAGTAAAGTTACCAATAATTATCTAGAGTGACAATGATCATGTGCTTCAAGTGTCAAAGAATAGTATAATAATACTACAATATCAAGTAGGCATGCATCTATCTTAAATTTAACATACATTTGATCGTTTAAATAAATATAAATTTGCACAAATATAGATTCAATATGATCAAAATATTGACTTACTTAGCTCACAAGTAGGTTGGTCTTAGAATTCTTATGTTGCCTCAAACTTAAGTTCTTCCACGTCTTCATACTCTACTCGGACGATCGCATCGAACAACGAACAAATAGGCAAGCAAAGCCAATAAATACCAGTGAAAATTGAAATGAACTTCAAATTGAATAAATCAACTATCATTAGATAGATCTTGAATTTAGAAAATTTTAGAAATAAATTTTATTAAATTTGTAGCTAAAATGAGCGAGAACAGGATATTCAAAGTTTAAATTTGGATTTAAATCCAAAAATAAACTAAGGACGCATAATTTTTCTCTCTGATAGTGGGGTTCACTGGTTTTAAATTCACTTTTGAATTAATTGTCTATTGAAAAAGGCCACTAAGGTTGACAAAGGGATCCCATGGGTTTTAATTTAATTTCGATTTATTTCCTAAAGAAAAAAGGTTAAGTGACTGACAGGTGGGACCCTTTTACTATGCAAACAATAACTTAAACCCACTTGTCAGTGGCTTTAGTTCTTTAAAACGGTTTTAAATGGGCTTTTAAACCGGAGGGGCCCACTGGTCAGTTACTCACCGGCTTTAACAGAAGAGGGGGTCTAACAAGGGATAACGATGTTCATTAAACTAGTTAACCTTGCGTGTTAACTCTAATCAAATTACTACAATTGTCTTCCTCCCACTGAGCACGGTGCAGCTAGCCGATAGCAAGAGGGGTCATAGTGGCTGGAGGGAAGGGCCAAAATGGGACCCTTGGCCCAGTGCGAGCCTCTAGGTAGGGTGGAGCAGGCTAATTTGGAGCCTTAGGTTTCTGGTAGCGAGCTTTGGTGGTGATGAAAGGCGAAGCATGGCATGGCGGTGCTATAGGGCACTAGGACTCAATTATTTGATATGGGAGCTTCTACGGGCTACGAGGAGCTTATCGGAAGCAGTGGTCGAGCTCGATGATGATGAGGTTGGGCTAGCGACAAAGAGCAAAAGCGGCGGAAGAGGGCCAACGCGGAGAGCTCATCGGGGGAGACAACAGTGCTTGCTGAGGCTTAGGGAAGCTTTGGGGTCATCGAGTAGTGTTCCACATGCAATGAATTGGATTAGGTCACCGTGGAGCGTTGGATTGCCTTTGGGTAGTGGAGCGGTGGGCGGTGAGGAAGAAGCACGCTCAAGGACTCTCGAGTGCGATTGGAAGCGAGGAGACGTGAGTAGGGACGAGGGGGAGTTGGTGTGGGGCTTTTATAGCCACGAGAGAGGGAGACAGTCATTGATGCCATCAAGGCTTGGGCGGCAGCCAAGGAGGAGAAACGCTGGTGCACGGCGCGACACAGGAGGGGAGAACTAGCGAGCAGTGCGAAGGGAGAACAGGAGTTAAGGCGCGCGGGCGGTTTGGTGGTAATTTGCGGATAGACATCCCAGGCACGTGTGGGTGATGTGGTTGGCACAGTATGGATGCGGTGGGCGCATGGAGAGAAGAGGGAGAGGGAGCTAGGCTAGGGAGGGGAGGTGCTAGGCACGGGCGACGGCTACTGTGCACTATGGGTGCACAACGAGGGCAACGTCGAGTGCGGACACGGCAGAGATGGGTTAGGCGAGCACGCCAGCATTCCAGGCCAGGCCAGGGCCAGGTTGGGCTAGGCCAGAGCCATAGGGCTGGGGAGAGGCAGGGGAAGGGCTAGGCTTAGCCCAAAAGTTGAGAATTTTTGAAATTTGAAATTTGATTAAACTTTTTGCGAATATGGCTTTTGAAGTCAAATTTGAATTTTAAAAATTTTCATTCAAGCAAGATTACAACTCTCAAAATGGGATGTTACAGTTAGTGCTTCCGGTGCAGAAGATCCCACAACCCTGATGACTTAAGATTGACGACTGCATGACGTACGGGCAAGCTACTGCGCCGATTAAGTGTTAATTAAGGTTTCAAGTTAGTAGGCCGGTGATCATACGCGCCGACAAGTGATTAGCCTTGGGGAACAAAATGATGGGCATCATTGCTCCCAGCCACACCGCTACCTACATCCTACGTATATATAGGCGGGGCACACCCGCTAGCTTGACTGAGTCAGCTGGATGTTTCACAAACATTACACTAGCTAGCTCGTTCGAGGTAGTTAGAGTAAATCAAGATTGGCGTGACTTAGTTTATCTTTTACATAGTATATTTAATATCATCACAAATAATATAAAAAAAGAAAAAAAATAAAGACAAAGAAAACAAAAATTCAAAAAATTGAAATGAAAAAACTAAAAACTAGAAGTACAAACGCATTAGAGCATGTTATTAATGTGATCCCTCAAGTTTCGACGAGAAATCGGGTCCAACTGACTGGCAGTGACAAATCATCATGACAACAGGCCGATTACGTACCATTGGGAACCGCATATGGAAAACTTGAAATAACTTAAAATATTGAATTTGAATTGCAGATTAGTAATTTCAGGTAGTAACCAGTCGAATTTATTTAAATTTAACATGATTAGATGAGACTGCCTGAAAGAAAACTGATTCCTGCCTGTAATCGATCGATATGCCAATCCAGAACTTGAAACCCTGGTTAGGACCAATCAATATCATAAAAATAAACTCAAGCTACAAAAATGCCAGTCGTAAAAAAATGGGATTCTACATGCATGGATTTCGTATTGGATAAAAACACAAAGTATTTTCTAAATTTAAGAAAATATATAGTCTAACTGAATGTCTCGGTTCCTAAGAAATTCGGATCTCTTGAACAGGCCTTAAAACTCATCGTGTTTATTTGCTAAAGGAAATTAGCTCATCGCTAAAATTAGTTGTCCCTATCAGTGACAATAAACAAAGATATGCTGCTAGCAGAATGTGGTGTCGCGCATGCGTGCATGCCCACAAGAAAGCACAGAAGGACTGTTTAAACTAATTTCTCCTTAAAATATTTTTAGAATTCTCTAGGTCAGCATCCAATCACTCTTTCCTAATGCGACATAACATATATACAACAGGGAATCGTAATTAATTTGTGATGAAATTAAAGCTCATCATGCAATTATAATTTGCATGTCCACGGTCCACCTATCGGGCGGGTAGACTCCTGACAAACACTATCATGGTATTCATGCCCAAACAGACCGGGAAGAGGAGGAAGTAGTTGAAGGGTTCGACGAGCCCTTCTCTTTTGATTTTTTATTTATTTAAAAATCGAAATAAGTAGAATATTTTTAAAATATATTCTTTAAATAGCTTCTTAGTCTAAAACTATATGTTCGTACGACGTCTCTCATCTGCTATCATATTAAAAATATCTATAAAAATTATTAGTTATAATCAAAAATTATTATCCGTAGTTAAAAAGAACAAAGCCAATATAAAACATTGGGAGACTGCAGTGTCCCTGTATCTTCTCTTTTTAGCGCCTATATTTTCGCCCGATCGAACAGCAGGCGGCACGGCGATTTTTCACCGTAGCGCGCATGGTCGAGCAATGCGGCGGCGGCGATTTTCTTGTAGCGCGCATACGCGCTACTGATGAAAAAAATTTCGTTTTTTTTATTTTTTTTAAAAAATTTGCTTATACGTTTTTTTTGTTTTTTATTTTCGGTTTTTTTACATTTAATTATACCCAATAAACCAACTCACTCAATGTTTTTTTCAAATACAGTGTTTTTTCAGCAAAAATCAAAAACCATCGCTATTCCGATCACCCCCTTTATCTGATGTGAGAAAGCCAACTATATATTATGTTTTTGATGACTCGTACTCTTTTGTACATATATGACTATTTCCATGCTAGTAGTACTGCCCCTCTCCAAAAGAGCGCATAGCAATACCAAGGACATAGGCCGGCCGGACAATGATTTGGTACGGTCTCGATCTCATCAACAACAAAAATTATAGTCGTCGATTCCACCCCTAAAATCCGCAACAAAATGGCTCGGTCTTTAAGGTCTTTAGTTTATGCATCCCCAGGCAGAAAAGAGGAATGTTAGGAAAGCACAGATCAAAGAAATTAAACGCTGTTGCAGAAGGATAAGTTTAGGCCGTCCGGTCTGGGAGAGCTAGCAAAGCTAGGAATTGAAAAGATATACCTATCAGCCAGGTTGAACTTAGCCTCGAAGCAACCTAAAGGCATGTCTTATAGTATCATCTTAAATATCTCTGAACTATTTTAAATAAGTAAAATTTTATACAAGGAAAGAAGAGATGAGGAAAGATAGAGAGTTCAGAATGTCATTGGTTTATATTTTTTTTATTGTAGTTGGTTTATTTTTTACTATAACTGAGTTAGCTTATTTGGTATAATTAAATTTTTTTAAAAAATAAAAATAGAAAAAACATGTTAACCCATCACAGACAATGCAAAGGAATACGAAAAAAAGAAAAGGCAAAAAGCCTAAAAAATAAAAAAACCAGAAAAAGATGAAATTAATGAATAGTGAAAAAAGCAGAAGACAGAAGTCAAAAGTTAAATTGAGTGGTGCCATAATATGATGTCTCTTATACAAGAGACGACTTGCATCCGCAAACCAACAAAAATAGTGAGATGGTATGAGGCATGAAGTTATAATGAAAATAGTATAAAATAGTTAAAGGAATAATTTACTGTTGGAGATATTGTCTCTAGTGTTGTCTTTAGATGAGATGGAAAGCTTATAAAAACCTTAAGAGACATACTATCGTACCTAATTAGGAGCTGTAATCAATGAAGCAAAATTTTAAAACTTAGGCTTATTGGTGCCAAACAGATGTCAAATTAATTTTGTTCACGACATATGTAATACAGTGAGTGCGATACCTATAAAAGTGTAAATCAAATCAGCATTCAAATGATCCAATTGATTTAATTAGAAATTTGTTTTTTTCGATCTTGTAACTTCCAACAGTATTTTTGAACCACCATTATGATATCATTTTCCCCAAAATTTATGAAATTAAGTAGGGATCTATCTATATATATATACACAATATTCAACTGAATTTCTTCCCCAAAATTAATCAAAAATTGAGCCCTTGGATCCAAGAAACCATAGAGCTCGCTAACAATAGAGTTGCTGTCGGACCAGGATTTCAACAATCCAAATCCCTGTGATTTATCTGCACTATTCCTTGGATCATTAGATAGTGCTCACAGATACAACACTGGATCATGTCATACATGATACACTCTTATTACAATAATGGAGATAAAATAGTCCCATACATTAGGCCGTCAAGCCAAATAGTTCATTATAACAAAAGCAGCGGAAAAGACAAAAGAGATAAGAAGGCACATTTCCCTACAGGCAGCGACTGGGGATAGCCCACGTGAATTCAACATTTAGTCAACATGACCGTAGTGGATTTCAATTGTTATCTAGAATGGTCGACTGATTTGTGAGGGAAGGAGAACACTAACTACTAAGGCTAATTATCGTTGTTGCTTCCTTCATTTTCTTGGTCCTGCTCCACATAGTAGTCACAATGGCCTTGCTGCTCCATTTCTGGGAGGGGTTGAGAGTGAGAGTGAGCACTTGCAACTGTGCCCTGCAAGCCAACACACAGAATGCAATAGTATAAAATGCATGGCTTTCCAACAAATGGCTTGGGGTTCAATTTTAGTTGCATAAAGCGATATTTGACCAATACATAATTAAAATCCTATGACTTAGCAGGTTTTTCGATAATGCGAAAGTTATTTGAATGTGCTGTAAATATATTATAGACGGTTCCATCCATCGATTACATGGTTCTATCCACCAATGCTTAATTTTTGGTTACTGGGCTATGTCCATCCTAATTAGCCAACACTGGAGTACAACCCTCTAGGAAAAATTTAACAAAGTGGAGTATTTCCCTCCACTTAGTTTTTGGTTCCCACCTCAAATAGATTTTTGTAAATAGAACTAACTCGAGGAAATTCCCATGTTTGCCCTTGACCATGGGCACGGCTATTCGAATAGTTTAGACTCTGCAGAGTTGTACATCTTTACCCACAAGAGATAACCAAATTGTTATATTCTGCATGTTTCCTTAGACATGCAGATCAACCGGATTATCACATGACCTTTACAATGCATCTAGTAAAGGATAGCACTCGCTAAGGTTTCGTCTACAGGAAAGCCCATTGGGCCCCAGCTAGACCCCCTCTTGCGCCCGCCTCTATCCAGCGACACGACCACATCCAAGACGGTTTGCGTCCAGCAATGAAAATCGTGAGTTCCTCCGTAATACATTCCTTTACTGGCGAGTGCAAATTATTTAGTCATGCCTACACTTTGCCAGCTTGTGGTCTGTACTATTTTACATGGTGAGGTCAACACAGGATTCAGTCCTTAATTTGTCCAAACCGGCGTCCGCAACCCAAATTGTTACATCCACCATCCACTCTTACCATCCGCCCAGACAGGTAAGTAAAATTTTGAGGGTTTTGAGAAGCAAAAGATAAGCTTTTACCAAATTATGAATCATGTACATCCCATGATTGCCCAAAATGAACTTGTGTTTATTGAGAAGATATGGCTAGGACATGCTAGTGTCCTAAGGATTACTTAGACTCGCTTGGTAATTTAATTTATCTTATCTTAAAAATGCTTTTAATAGTAGTACCTAAGGCGACAATGGTAAGGGGTAACAAGATTACAAGGAATAGTGTAGCTGTTAGCGCTAATAGAGCAATCTGGATAAGTAACTAATGAAAGAAGGTAAACTAGTGTACATAAAATAACACATGCAGGTTGAGTATTTTTAAATAATATAAACGATTTAAAACATAGGAATTCAACATGGTCAAAGTGTTGACTCACTGATCTCGATCTTTGGTAGGTCCATGGATCTGGTGAAGCGTCAAAAGGCTGCTCGGGATTATCCTCGTACTCTATTTGCGCGAGAACACCAGAAAGAAACAATAGGAAAGAAGACAATAAATACTCAAATAAAATTCAATTGAACTCCAAATCAAGTAAAACTTGAACCAATAGAAAGAGCTTGAATTTAGAAAATTTTAAAAACAAGTTTCACTTAAATGAGAGTTACGACGAGGAAGAACGGGCTCTCCAAAGTTTTATTTCCAGGAAAAATCCTAAAAATAAAAAGAGGAGAGAGGGTTCTCTCTCTGACATGTGGGTCCCACAAGTTTTCATTAATTTTATTAAAATCTTAGATTTTTAAATGGGTGTGAGTATGACATGTGGGGCTCACGGATTAATTAAATCTTGAGAAAATCAAGAAAAGGGCAGTGATTGACATGTGGGTCCCAGGCGCACTTATCCGTACGGTGGGGTCCACTTGTCAGTGACTCCAAGGTTTAAATCCGGTTTTAAATTAGAGGGGCGAGTGTGTGTGGTGTGAGCTGAATTGAGGCACCTTGTGCGATTTATAGCACGAAGAGGGGAGTGGAGGGTGTTGGCGCCATTCAATGGTAGTGATGAGGCGGCGGTGCTCGAGTGCGCTACGAGCTAGGCGAGGAGGCGGAGGCAAGGATGCACTCGCAAGGCCAAGCTTCAATGCACTACAGTGCGGCACAGTAGAAGCACTAGCGGGGAGGGTGGCGCAGAGGCTGCAGATGCGGATAGGGCCCGAGGCACGACGGCGACACGGATGCGACGGAGGGACAGCGGTGATGAGGCGACGGCGACTGAGTACAGCAGAGGAGCCGGGCGGCGAGGCTAGAAGGGGAGGGGCGAGTAGCTCGACGGGGAGGTGCACGGGGCTGCGGTGGCAGCGCCACGTGGGAGGAGCTAGCACCGGGTAGGGAGGAGAGGTGGGGAAGATGACGGAGGTGGGGGTCAATGAACACGCGGAAGGGAAAAAGCAGGGCGCGGCGTAGGTGGTCTCGCCGAGAGAGAAAGGGCGGAGGGGAGAAAGAAAGGAGAAGGAGGGGGCGCACGGGTGGGCCGATTGAACCGATGGGCCTGGCTGGGCCTACCCGAGAGAGGGGAGGGGGGTTTTCTTTTATTTTCTTTCCAAATTTCTTTTCTTTTCTTCTGAGATTTTTGCGAAGAGAAAGAAATAGAATTTTAGGAAAACTCAAAATCCATAAACTCCCAAATAAATTTCTGAAGATCCCAAAATTTTCACAACTGGAAACTCCAAATTAACCGTAAAATGCAGAAAACAACAAGAAGCGAAAAATAGGATGTTACAAATCCCTACCCCCTTAAACAGAATCTTGACCCTGAGATTCGACTAAGCTGGAAACAGGTGGGGAAACTCTTTCCAGCTTAGCCGAATCTCGGCTTTGAGCTGGTCTTCACGCTCCCAGGTGGCTTCTTACTCCGTGTGGTTGCTCCATTGCACCTTGCAGAGGCGAAAAGTCTTGCATCTGGTTTGCTTCTCCATGGTGTCAAGAATCGTGATTGGATGCTCTGGGTATGTGAGATCTTGCTGAAATTCAAGGGTTTCCAAAGGCGCTTGCTCTTCCGGAACTCGAAGACACTTCTTGAGTTGCGAGACATGAAAGACGTCATATACTTCTGCCAAGATTGAAGGTAGTTCTAGCTTATAGGTGACTTCTCCGCATTTAGCAAGGATGGGGAAAGGGCCTATAAACTGGGGTGCCAACTTTCCTTTTACTTTGAACCTTCGCACTCCTCGAAGGGGAGAGACTTTGAGGTAGACATGGTCTCCAACTTGGAAGGTAAGTTCGCATCGATGGTTATCGGCGTAGCTCTTCTACCGCGATTGGGCAGCCTGCAAACGATCTCTGATTAACCTGACTTTTTCCTCTACCTGTTTCAGGGTATTTGGCCCAAAGTTATGTCCTTCACCAGTTTCTGACCAGTGGAACGGGGTTATACGCTTTCAGCCATATAGAGCTTCAAAAGGTGACATCTTGAGACTAGATTGATAGCTATTGTTGTAGGAGAACTCTGCATAGGGTAAACTTTCTCCTAGTCTAAAGTTGATTCCAAAGCACAAGCTTGAAGCATATCTTTGAGGACTTGGTTAATCCTTTCAGTTTGCCCATCTGTCTGAGGGTGATAAGCAGTGCTGAAACTCAAGTGGGTTCCAAGGGCATTATGCAGACTATTCCAAAATTGCGAGGTAAATTGAGAACCTCAATCTGAGACTATCCTCTTAGGTACTCCATGTGAATATATGATACGGGCCATATACAACTCTGCTAGCTTGTCCCTTTTGTAGGTAGCCTTTACCGGGATGAAATGGGTTACTTTTGTCAGTCGGTCCACTATGACCCATATGGAGTCATATCCGATCTTGGTACGAGGGAGTCTGGTTATAAAGTCCATTCCGACTTCTTCCCATTTCCATTGGGGAATCTACAAGGGTTGGAGTAGTGCGGCTAGTTTTTGATGTTCAACCTTAACGCGCTGACATGTATCACAACATGCTACATGCTCTGCAATATCCCACTTCATACGAGGCCACCAATATAAAGTTTTCAAATCTTGGTACATTTTTGTGCTTCCAGGATGCAAAGCATAGGCTGAGCTATGTGCTTCCTTAAGTATCAGCTCCTTGAGCTCTTTCTGGTGAGGAACGAAGAATCGTTTTCCAAACCACAAGATTCCTTACGAATCCTTCACCATTTTCGGTGCCTTTCCCTTACCCATCAGATGTTCAAGCTTTTGAGTTCCAGGGTGTCCTTTTTGAGCGGCCTTAATTTGCTCTTCTAAGGTGGGGTGTACCTCTAATGCGGCCAGGGTACCTTGTCCCATAATTCCCAAATTGAGGGAGGCAATCTCCTCACATAGCTCAGGTGGAGCTTCTTGGGCTATGAGGTGATTACACTTAGGTTTCCGACTTAATGCATCAGCCACTACATTGGCCTTGCCAAGGTGGTAATGGACCTCTAGGTCATAATCTTTAATTAGTTCCAACCATCTCCTTTGCCTAAGGTTTAGATCGGTTTGGGTGAATATGTATTTGAGGCTTTTATGATCCGTGTATATATTACAATGGTTTCCAATTAGGTAGTGTCGCCAGATCTTCAATGCGTGCACTACAGCTGATAGTTCCAAGTCATGGGTAGGGTAATTGTCCTCATGAGGCCGAAGCTGTCTGGAGGCATAGGCCACAACTCTCCCATCTTGCATAAGTACACATCCCAGACTTTGTCAGGAGGCGTCACAATACACTTCAAAGTCCTTGTGAATATATGGCAGAACCAAAACTGGAGCTGTGGTAAGTTTTGTTTTCAATTCTTGAAAACTTTTCTCACAGTTGTCTGTCCATTCAAACTTCTTTTCCTATTTAAGGAGATTAGTCATAGGCTTGGATATCTTGGAAAAACCTTCTATAAAGCGCCTATAGTAACCTGCTAATCCAAGGAAACTACGCACTTTGGTAACCGAGATTGGCTGCTTCCATTCTAGAACAATGTCTACCTTAGAAGGGTCAACTGCTACACCTCCCGAGGAGATAACATGTCCTAAGAAACTGATTTCTTGCAACCAAAATTCGCATTTGCTATATTTTGCCTATAGCTGGTGTTCACAGAGTGTCTCTAGGACTACTCGCAGATGGGTACATGCTCCTCTGGTGTCTTTGAATAAACCAGGATGTCATCAATAAATACCACCACGAATTTGTCTAAGTATTTCATGAATACTTTATTCATAAGGTTCATGAAATATGCAGGGGCATTGGTGAGTTCGAAGGACATTACTGTATACTCAAATAATCCATATCTGGTGGTAAAAGCTGTCTTTGGGATATCTTTTGATCTGATCTTTAATTGGTGATAGCCTGACTTCAGGTCTATTTTAGAGAATATGGTGGCTCCTACAAGCTGGTCGAACATGTCATCTATCCTTGGCAGGGGATATTTATTTTTGATGGTTACCTCATTAAGAGAACGGTAATCCACACATAATCTTGTAGTACCATCTTTCTTTCTGACAAAGAGCACGGGAGAATCCCAAGGAGATGAACTAGGTCGGATGTATCCCTTTTCCTATAGTTCTTCAAGTTGTAATTTCAGTTCTTAAAGTTTATCTACTAGCATCCTATATGGTCTTTTGGCAATTGGGGCAGTCCCTAGCTTTAAATTGATTACAAACTCCACATCTCTATCTGGAGGAATTCTAGGTAACTCTTCTGGGAAAACGTCAGGGTATTCTTGTACCACTGCCATTTTCTTTAAGGATACTTCCTCAAGATGATGGATCAAGGGTTTAGAAGGGGAACGGTCCACTCTAATTTGTATTTCCGTCCCTGGTTCTTTGGTTAGCACCACTTTTCTGTTTGCACAGTCTATCATTCCTTGATGTTTAGCTAACCAATCCATCCCTAAAATAACATCCAAGGTTTGGGATGGCAGGACTAGAAGATTGGCCAAAAACCTAAAGCTTTCCATAGTGATTTCCACCTCAGGACTTACTAAGGTTACTGACAAAGGTCCTCCTGGGGAACTAAGTAGTACTGGCTTGACTAGCTTATAGGTTGGTAGCTTAGCCTTGGCAACGAAATTCCCCGCAATGAAAGAATGTGAAGCCCTAGAATCAAACAAAACTTGAGCAGGTATGGATTTAACTGAAAACATACCCATTAAAACTCCTAGGGCATCCTGAGCTCCTTCTGCTGTCACATAATTGAACAGCCTTGGCGATGAGATGATGCAGTTATGGAAACTTGAGATGCTTGACCTCCTTTACTTGGTGCAACTGATGATCCCTTTGCTGGAGCAACGCTTATGTTGGTCCTAGCTGGGGCAGACTGACGATCTGGGCATCTATTGGCAAAATGCCCTTTAGCTCCACAATGAAAGCAATGCAAGTTGGCAGCTGGATTGGTTGCGGAAGCTTACCCTACTGGATGGAGTATCCTGGCTGTGCTGCCACTTGAAGGTTGGGATGGAGCTGGAGCTCAAAAGCCGGAGGTTGATCCTTGCTTGAAAGGAGGTCTGCTTTGGTATGTTGACCGAGATTGAGAACTGCCCTGAGATCATTGAGCGGCCCATTTCCTTTTTCGACTAGCCTCCAATTGCTTCCTTTCATTCTCACAAATGAGAGCCTTATTGACCAAATGATGGAATGTAGGGTGATCATGGAGGATCAATTGTGACCTCATTCATCCCTTCTGAAAATTGATCAATTTTCTCTTCCTCCTCAGCCACATCCTTGGGAGCATAACGGGCGAGTTGATTGAACTTTGTAAGGTATTCACCAACCGTCATGTTCTCTTGCTTTAAGGTTCGAAACTCATTCTTTTTCATCCTCATTATTCCGGTAGGCACAAAATTTTGCCGAAACACAGACTTAAATTCTTCCCAAGAAATAATGGTTTTGGGCGACTTGCTCCTCGTTCACTAGTTTCTTCTTTCTTCTTCATCTTGACCTCAACATCCGGTTGGTCTGTTGGTCGATCTGAGTGTTAGAAGTAGGGTCTCTGCTACTTCCTCCTCTTCTTCCTTCATTCATCTAAGATCTCCTTTTGTGTGGATCTCAAGAAAATTCTCCCACTAGGCGGTGTGGCGCCCTTGAGTGATGGGAAGCAAAATCCACTTTATCCTCATCTGAGCATCTTGCTAGGTGAAGCTTCTTGTTGGTATCCCTTAGCCAATCATCTGCTTCTAAAGGCTCATTAGCTGACGAGAAGGTTTGAGGTCGAGTTCTGAGAAAATCAGCTAACTTTGAGCTTTTGTTGGATGCACCCGCTTGTTGAGTAGCCATCATGGTATGAAGGATCTGCGTCTGTTGAGCCATGATTTGGGTCATGGTAGGAAGCGCAGGGGGTGGAGGTGATAAGCCTTGGCCACGACCTCTGCCTCTACCATGGCCTCTGCTGCGACCTCAAGCTCGGGTGCTAGCTCTTGGTGGTGCCATCTGCATTCACAGAAAATGTTATCGAAAGAGAGTAAGGACGAGAGGATATATAAGAGGGTTTACTACCCCTAGTAGCACAGCAGAAAAACCCAATAAATCTTAGAAAAGCAATGCAATAAAA
>CM070680.1:9363508-9563508 GCA_036346265.1 Melocanna baccifera | reverse complement strand
TTTTTTTAATGCTTCCAAGATAGCCATAGCTTCTTTGTCATAAATGGACATAGCTGCAACCCTTGGTCCAATTGATTTGCTCATGTAAGAAATTGGCCTACCATTCTGCATCAACATAGTTCCCAGTCCAGTTCCACTTGCATCTGTCTCCAGGACAAAGGGTTGTTTAAAATCTGAAAGTGCTAACACAGGTGCATGTGTTAAAGCCTCTTTAATCTACAAGAATGATTTTTACTACTCTTTTCCCCAATGAAATACATTCTTTTCAAGGAGTCAAACATTGGCTGACATATAATCCCAAAATTCTTGATGAATCTTCTATAATACCTAGCCAAGCCTAGAAATCCTCTTAATTGAGTTGTGTGATCACAAGCTAGCCACTCTTGTACTGCTTTAATCTTTTCAGGATCAGTTGCCACTCCTATTCCACTGGCCAAACACACATTTACTTGCACTGGCCAAACACACATTTACTCCTTTTTGTATACAACTGATTCTTTCTCAACACTTCAAGAACCTGCTTTACATGCTTTTGATGCTCCTCCAATGTAGCACTATATACTAAAATATCATCAAAGAACACCAAAACGAATTTCCTCAAGAATTCTACAAGGATCTTATTTACAAAGGCTTGAAAAGTAGTGGGGCATTAGTTAATCTAAATGCATTACCAAATACTCGTAGTGACCTACATGTTTGCTGAAAGCAATCTTGTAGATATCTTCTAGACTCATTCAGATTTGGTGGTAGCCTGCTTTTAAATCTATCTTGGAGAAGTATTTGGCACCATGCAATTCGTCCATGGTCTTCTATGACTGGAATTGGGTACTGTTCTTAATTGTGTTGGCATAAATTAGGGCACCTACACACCCTTTCCCAAATTGATTAGGTCCGATTTGGTTTAGATTTGGGGAAGAAATTGGGGTGGTCGGATTTCATCAAAGGGAAAGAGTAAAGCAAACAACAAAGCAAAGAAAAGAATAAGTAGTAGATAATAACTAGGGTTTTATTTCACACATCATCAATACAAGTGGCGGCTTCAATAGCTTTGCAAGAAGCAGATAGCTCTAGCGACAAAAGTACTGAGCGTGATCGGGAGCAGTAACATAAAATAAGAGTAATGAGTGGTCAAAGTGTAGGATGCGTGGTCGCGCTATCTGTGGTGGTCGGCGCTCTCTTTGTGTCCCACCATCCAGCCTTCATAACTTCCTCGCAAGCGATGAGAACAGACGATATCATTAGATGAAAGGGTATGTGTTAACTTTGGCGTTAGATTGTCGTTTCCTCTCCCATCTAAAACCATCTCAAACATCGGGTTTTCAATATTCGACGCCGATGCCGTGGTGGCGCTAGCCACTTCGTCCGTCCGCGAGATCTTGTTGTCGGTTGGCTCCATCGACCGATCAACCCTTTATCTGCGCAGCCACACGAGTCATGCTTTAGATCGAGGCTTTGCCGGCCGTGCCTTGTCGGACTCAGACTCAATGACTCACCCTCCTCCTCTTCATCCTCACACG
This sequence comes from Melocanna baccifera, assembly GCA_036346265.1. Classification (NCBI taxonomy): domain Eukaryota; kingdom Viridiplantae; phylum Streptophyta; class Magnoliopsida; order Poales; family Poaceae; genus Melocanna; species Melocanna baccifera. The sequence goes on along the minus strand of CM070680.1, from coordinate 9,561,991 downwards.
ACGGTGTTGGATTCCTCACTCTTCTGCGGCAGCGACGGCGGAGGGTTCTTGGGGGTAGTGGGAGGGTTCGCGTGGATGGGCTCCTCGTCTGACTCCTCCTCTTCAGATATCCCCGATTCCATGGAGGTGGGGGCAAGCGATGTGGGGGCGACCTCCTCATCTGACTAGTCGGATCCCGAGCCGCAGGTGATCTCGGTGGAGCAACCGGGCAGGGATGGGGAGGAGGAGGCCATACGGGGTGGGGAGGGAAAGAGGAGGAGGAGGCGCTGTAAGTTCAAGTTTCATTAAGTTGATTTTGGTGATAATAACAAATACAATTATGAGACTAATTTATTTATTAATTATAATATTGTCTAGTCTCTTTTAGATGTAATAAATGACAAATGCAATTACGAGACTAACATGATTGAATGATTATGATATGGCTTAGTCTCATTTAGATGAAAAGGTGAAATCACAGAGGTATGCATTCGATATCTCATTCTTATAACTTAGTTCATTCCTTAGATCTAAAATATAGATTAAACTCCTCCAAAAGTCTAAGATAAATATGTACATATATTTTTCACTATGTATTCTTCTATGCACACATTTAAGGAAAGTTCAATCTATACTTTATAGTTTCATTAGTCTTGATCCATGTTCCTCTTTTCACATATTAAGGATCTTTACTTTAAAACACATCTTTTGAGTATATATATATCTTGTGTAGTTCATATATACTCATAATCGGGTTGTTATCTAGTTCCTCCATTATGTGTTAATGGTTGCATGATTAATGACAACCGGATGAGTAAGTTTTGGTAGCAATTAATCTCAAAGATAAATACACACATTCAAATGAGTTAATTGCTTAAGAAAACTTATTCTAAATTATGCAATTGTTGTGTACATAGTGTATACTCGCAAATTATTTTATATTTCATTATTTATTGAGATTGTCATAAATTACAAAAAATAGAAGATTGTAGATCTAGTCCCCCCATTATGTGTTAATGGTGAAGTTTTATTAATTAATAATAATTGATTTGTGGACTAATATTTTTCATGAGCTGGATAAATAGGTTAGTTCCACAAGTGAGGATGACTTGGAATGACTTCATGTGTTGAAGATCATCAAGTCAAGATGATGGAGGATGATTTCATATGTTGAAAATTATCAAGTTAAGATGATGAAAGATGGTTTCCTATATTGAAAGCCATAAAGAAGCGAAGATGACCATGAGTTGATCATCGAGTGAAGACAAGATCCATCATATATTGCTGGAGATCAAGAAAAAGATGCATCATGAGTTGATGTGCGTCAAAGAGAAGATAATCATGTGTTGATCGTCAAGTTAAGTGAAGACCCATCATATGTTGGTGGAGGTTAAGTGAAGGATGCATCATTATGGGTTGATGCATATCAAGACAAGGACCCGGACTTGAAGTGGTGATGTGTGTCATCAAGCTTCAAGAAAATGCTCAAGGCAAATGTATGACTAGCTGGGGCTAAGGATGTGTTCCTAATCTTTTACCGTAATAGAGTTTAGTTAGAAGATCGGATTGCTAGTATATGTATTGTACTATTAAAAGGGGTCATGTCTAGTAGCTTCAGTCTCATCATATGTTGATAGCTTAACTTCACTTGCTCTAGCTCTTCTTAGCATAATGTTGATATTTGCGAATGTGTTTTATAAATAGTAGAAGCTCATGTGATGAATCCTTGTGACATAGGACTATACATTGCAAATATTTTTTCGAAGTGTTTGAAGTCCATATTTCCTATTCTTTATGGCATGAGGCTTATATTTGTAAATATATTTTACAAATGGTTGAAACTCATAAATTATCCTTTTCGCATGCGACTTAGGCTTCCAAATATATTTTGCAAATGTGTTAAGTTCATGTACCAATTTCTTGTGTCATAATTCCAAAAGTGTGTAAATGTATTTTGCAACTTGTTAGAAGTCATGTATGATCCTTGTGTGTTTGATACTATAACTTGCAAATATATTTTGCAAGATTTGTTGAAATATATGCACTTGTCAGAAAAATCAAGACTACCAACATGTATTTCGCTGTATGACTGAAGATCGGAAGTACCGGCATATGTTCCATGGTACTACTAGGCGTAGTTCGATCGGAGTGGTCCGATCAGCTTTGTGTGAGCGATCTGATCAGCTTACGGTACTATCGGCATGTGTTATACGGTACTACCGGTTTGTGTGGCGTGGTACTACTGGAAGTCGAAAGTACCGACTCTGTGTGAGTGGTACTACTAGACTTCAGAAGTTCCAAAAATCCTGCACTACGTCTTTTTCTAGAGAGACACATTTGTGGCGATCATCTCCTCTTCGCGAGAGTGGTAGTTCCGCATGTGTGGCGTGGTATTTCCGATGATCAAAAGTACCAAAAAATGAATGGCGGAACTACTGATTTCACTGATAATGGCTAGCTTTTTATTGTTGTGAAGAGCGTGGTATTTTTGGTGTTATAATGGCGAACTACTAGAAATCCTGGTTTTTCGGGGTTTTGCTTCAACTGCTAGTTTTGTGGTGTAGATATATATACCCCTTGTGGCGGTGTTATAGTGAAGAAGTATTTGTAAGTCTCCGATTCCTAACTCTAGTCTCTCTCTTAGACCGGCTACTCTAGATCTGTTCCTTCCCCTAACCGGTGCCCTCCTTCTTCTAACATCATTTTACCTCAAGTCATCATCGTATGACCTCTCTGACAGATGTTTATCCCATTATGAACTAATGTTCATGACATGATATGGACACCTAAGAAAAATGTGATTTGTTTGATTTGCTACAATTTGATTGTTCAATGCAGATTACCCCCACTAGTGCAAGTATTTTATGTTTGTTAGGGAACTGCTAGTTTGGGTTTGTCGCCTTGTCTTGTTCATTTTTTTTTTGCAAAACAACTAAACAGGATTCCCAAGTTGAACTTACGGGAGTGTATTTTGCTACCAAGTTGTTGAACTAGGCAAAATTATTGGATTTTAGCTTTTTTAGGTCTTATGAATACCGCTTGATTAGCCAAGATCTTGAGTACCTTATTTCTACAAATGAACTTCGAGGTTTTTGTTGCCTACTAAATCATTTGCTAAAGGAAAATGTTATTAATTGTTACGTGCGTGGTTACTGTAGCACGCGTGTACTGTTCACTCATAATTGGTTTCCTTTCTTAGGGATTAGATTGATTTGGTTAGTTTGGTAGTTTATCTTCAGTTAGTTTGTTTCTTTAAGTTAGAGATTACTTCCTAGATGTCAAGTCATGCTATCCCTATAAAAGGGACGGTATTGTATCTTCTTTAATCAAATAAAGATGAATAAACAAGTCCCTAGTCCCTGAAATCCAGTTATGATCGTTCTCTTGACCAGCTATTCTAGATCCATTCCTTCCCCTAACCGGTGCCCTCCTTCACCTAGTGTCATTCTACCTCAATTCGTCGTCGTCCGACTTCTCTCCAATGGATGTTTATCCTTTAAGAACTAAGGTTCATGATAATTAGTATCAGAGAGTCGATTCCTTCTCATGACTTCTGCTTACTATGAAACACACAACTCCTTTTCCACATCGGTTGTCTTTGTTGCCGGCAACTTCCTACATCGAGCAACGCTAAGGCCCTCGTGCCTTCACCATCAATCGTCACCCACACACTATTGATCTCCCATGCAAGGCATCGCAATTACTCGCCAAATAGGGTCTACGAAGGGCTACAACCATGGCCGCCGTCACTACTTGAGGACAAGCTATTGCCAAAGGGGGGAGAAATTGTCATGAGCTGAAAATACTGTTCATGCGCACTGTTCACGTGTGCGTGAAGCGATTATGTATCGTATGCTTAGCAGCACGCATGTGAGCTTAGATTTATTAGGATAAAGATAAGAATAGTTAGTTTTCTTATTAGATGAGTACTACCTTAAAGATATATTCTATTTATTAGAGATAGATTTTCTTAAAAATAGAGATTATTTCTTAGAGATCAAGTCGAGCTATCCCTATAAAAGGGCCAACATATATCTATTACCAATCATGCAATAAAGATGAATTAATCTAGTCTTTTCCTCAAGTTCCATCATCTCACTCTATAGTCAAATCTCTTATCCTACCAAGCCGACGCTATCTGGCCTTCCTTCCGACGATGTTCATCACATTTGGTGTCATTGATGTCACGTGCTAAAAATATTGTTCATGTGCACTGTAGTAACATGCATGGTAGGTTTAGATTGATTATGATAGATATAAGAATAGTTAGTTTCCTTATTAGATGGATTTACTACCTTATATATATGTTCTATTGATTAGAGATAAGTTTTCTTAGAAATAGAAATTATTTCTTGAAGGTCAAGCCGAGTATTCCTATAAAAGGGCAAGTATGTATCTATTATCATCAAGCAATGAATAATAAAGAAGTATTCTAAGTTCTCAATTCCTAGCTTTGGTCTCTCCTTTAGACCGGCTACTCTCACAGACAGTTTTGGAAAACCGTCTGTGATATACACTATCACAGACAGTTTTAATTTGGTGACCGTTTATGGTGTTCGTGGTGCAAAAAAGGAGTATCACAAATGGTTCTTACTGATGAACCGTCTGTGATACTGGAATATCATAGATGAATTTTTATTTAAAATCGTTTGTCATAATTCTAGATTATCACAGACCATTTTTAATACAAAACCGTCTGTGATATTCCAGTATCACAGACGGTTTTTATTAAAAACCGTCTGTGATAATATGGAATTATCACAGATGGTTGTTTATTAAAAACCGTCTGTGGAACAAAAACCGTCTATGATAATCCGACTATATATTTATTGCGCCGCTCAGAGCGCATCCCTGTCTTCATTTCGATCCAAATCTAGTCGGCCGGTGCTACGCACCTGGAGGAGGCGATAAGGCTTTCGGCCATTTAATTTGGTGGAAGGAGGTTTTATTTGGCAGGAGAGTTTTGAAGATTCATCTAGTTCTTGGTTGCGCTAGATATGGTTAGTAATGAAATTTCTTTTTCGTTGCATCAAAATGTAGATCAAGCTAATTTTCGGTGACTGTTATATATATACTTTAAAGATCTAGCTAATTTAGATTTAGCTAGCCTCAATGCATGTGATATATATATGTAGTAGTAATTAATTAATTTAATTTTTAATACTAAGTTGTTATATATATGCATAATATGGGACCGAAGCTAGATGTATGCTGCAAACCATGTGAGTGAAGTACATTGATGACGTATCTGCTTTTACAAGAGCTGTCGAGGAGGATATGTTGAATAACGGGGTGGAATATATGTATTGTTCATACAATGACTGCGAGAATTTAAAGATGTTTAAGAATTGAGAGCAGATTGAAGCGCACTTGATTCGGAGGGATTTCAAAAAGGGGTATACGTGTTGGACCAGTCATGGCGAAGTCAATGATATGCCGCTGGATGACATCGCCGGTGAAGTCAATGGTATGCCATCGGATGACATCGTCGGTGAAGTCAATGATATACCGCCGGATGATGTCGATTGTGGTTCGGATTCGGATAGGCTGCACGATGACAATCTGGATTAGATGCTTTGTGATGTAAAAGATAACTACGATGAGAGAGAGTATGTTAAATTTTGAGGCTTAATGGAGGACTCAGAGAAACCTTTGTTCACGTGCTGTAGGTCAAAGTACACGAAGTTGTCAGCTGTGCTTGAACTATTGAAATTGAAGGCAATCAACGGTTGGTCTGACAAGAATTTTATGGCATTGCTAGGACTTTTAGCGGACATGCTTCTGGAGGGAAATGAGTTGCCTAAAATCGTGTATAAAGTCAAGAAGGTTCTTTGTCCATTGGGAATGAAAGTAGAAAGAATACATGCATGTCCGAACGACTATATCCTTAACCATAAAGAGTATACAAACATACATATCTGTCTAGTGTGCAATGCATCCCGATACAAACGTAACAATTAATTAGATGATGATGGCGAGGGAACAGAGATGAAGAAAGGACCTCCTGCAAAGGTGGCATGGTATTTTTCCTATAATTCCCCGTTTGAAGCGGTTTTTTGCGAATCCAAAGGAGGCAAAATTGTAGCATTGACACTCGGAGGAGCGCAAAAAGGATGGAATGCTGAGACACCTTACTGATTCCGTCCAATTGAGAAACATCGATAGGAGTTTTGCAAATTTCGGTGCAGAATTGAGGAATATAAGGTTTGGATTGAGTATAGGTGGAATGAATCATTTCAGTAGCATGAGCAGTCGACATAGCACTTGGTCCGTGACTCTCTACATCTATAACTTTTCTGCTTAGTTGTGTATGAAGCGAAAGTATATTTTGCTGTCGATACTTATCTAAGGGCCAAAGCAACCTAGGAATGATATTGATGTGTACCTGGCACCATTGGTGGAAGATCTAAAAGTACTATGGAATGAAGGGGTACAGGTATGGGATGCATACAAAACGAGAGAACTTCACCTTGCGCTCCTTATTGTTCTACACCATAAATGATTATCCTGCCCTTACTAACCTGTCGGACCAGAGTACAAAAGGTGCCAAAACTTATACTCACTTCTTAGATAGTACCGAGAGTGTGTAGCTGAAACACTCACACAAAACCGAGTACATGCGTCCCTGTCGGTTCCTTCGGAGGGCTCACCCATACCGCAAGATAAAGAAACAATTTGACGGAGAGAAGGAGGACGGTTTAGCTACAAGGCATTTAAGCGAAAAAGAGGTTTATAATATGGTTAAGGATTTAGATGTTATCCTTGAGAAGGGACGTAAATTGAGGACTCATGAGAAGAACATCTGGAAGAAGAGATCAATATTATGGGATTTACCTTATTGGGAGTACCTAAATGTTCGGCACTGCATTGACGTCATACGTGTAGAAAAGAATGTATGTGATAGCCTAATTGGTCTCTTACTGAACATTCGTGATAAAACTAAAGAACAGCGTCAAAGCACGACTTGACTTGGCTGATATGGACATCAGGCCTGAGTTAGCATCGACAGAAACAGATAATAGACGAATGTACCTTCCCCCTGCGTGTTACACTCTGTCCAAGGTCGAGAAAACAGAACTGTGCCAGTGCTGTCATGGTGTCAAAGTTTCGTCTAGTTACTCCCGCAACATGAAGAAAATTATTTCGATGCAAGATTTGAAGTTAAATGGCATGAAATCTCATGATTGTCATATGCTGATGACATAGATGCTCTCTATTACAATTAGAAATATTTTGTCGATCAAAGTTCGAGAGACAATCATGAGGCAATGTTATTTCTTTAACACAATTGCTCAGAAGGTCATCGATCCCGAAGGACTAGATACTCTGTAGGACGAGGTGGTGATGACTCTATGTCATCTTGAGATGTATTTTTCTCCTTTGTTTTTCGATATGATGGTTCATCTCATTGTTCACATTGTGTGAGAGATAAAAATATGTGGGCCCATATTCCTACGTAGCATGTACCCGTTTGAGAGGTTCGTAGAAATTCTCAAGTCCTATGTACGAAATCGATCTCGGTCAGAGGGCAGCATCGTCGAAGGTTATGCAAGTGAAGAAGTCATTGAGTTTTGTGTCGATTATATGGTTTAGATTGAACCAATAGGGGTGCTTCAATCTCGTCATGAGGGGAGGCTCAAAGGTATCGGAACTATCGGAAGGAAAGCAATCATTCTAGATATGGACGCGTATGCTCAAGCCCATTTCACGGTCTTACAATATATGACTGAAGTGGCCTCTTATGTTGACCAGCATAAGGATGTGCTTCGACAACAGAATCTGGAGCGGTCGGATGTTTGGATCATGAGACAACACAACAGTCGGTTCAACCAATGGTTGAAGGAGCAAATCGCTAGGAGCTCGTTAAGTGAGATGCTGATATGATTGGCAAAAGGGCCAACATTTACAGTTATGACATGGCAAGGATATGACATAAATGGGTACACATTCTATACACAGGCTCAGGATCTAAAAAGTACTAACCAGAACAGCGGTGTCCGCATAGATGCGTTCAATACCGATGGGTTGAGAAACTTGTACTATGGGGTTCATAAAAGAGATTTAGGAGCTCGACTATGTGGTATTCAAGATCCCCTTATTTCACTACCGTTGGGTGCATCTCCCACAGGTGAAGGTTGACAAGTATGGTGTCACTACCGTGGACCTCCAATGTGTCGGATACAAAGACGAACCATTCGTACTCGCTAACCAAGTTGTTCAAGTTTTCTATGTAACCGACCCGGCAAATAAGAAGCGCCATGTAGTTCTTTATGGAAAAAGGAGAATTGTTGGAGTAGAGAATGTAGTGGACGAGGATGAATACAATCAATTTGACGAGTTAACACCATTTGGAAATGACATAAGGGTCAACGACGAACAACGTAACAAAACTACTTACATACGCATTGATTATCATGAAGGGCTAATTTTTAAATGAAATGAGTAAGTGGAATGAGATTGTGTGATATATATGTGGGCATTTGCATTTAAGTATATAACAATGCATGTATGTGATGTATATGTGAATTTGCATTTATGTATATATGAAAATGTGTGATATATCGGTGAATTTTTTAGAATGAGTCATACAAATGTATCTCTATGTTCATTGAGTTGTTGTAAAGAAATATACTAAGCTGTTGTAAAGTAATACACTCTGTGAGGTCTTATTATAGTGCCTGCTGGTTGGTGTAGGTAATAACTCAAGTGAGAAGGAAAGGCTTATTACAGACGGTTCTGTTTTAGAACCGTCTGTGATATCTTTATCACAGACGGTTCTTAGCTAAGAACCGTCGTGATAAAATATCACGACAGTTCTAAACTAGAATTGTCTGTAATAATCCTTCTATATATACCGAAAGTTAGGGTTTTGTGCGTACCGCAATTATAGCTATACCAACCAGCACTTGTCGCGCTCTCCGATCGAGCGATCGCGCCTCCGTCCCTCGATTACGCTGTCGGCCGCCTTCCCGAGCCGCCGCTAGCACCTTCCCAAGCCCGACACCGCCGTCCCGAGCCTGCCGCCACCGTCCCGAGCCCGCCGCCGCCGTCCGAGCGATGGCGCCGCCTTCCACGAGCCCGCCATCACCGCCGCCGTCCCGAGCCCGTAGTGTAGTCCCCGCAAGGCGCCATCCCGAACTCGTCGTGCGTCCTCCTCGGAAGGTCCGTGGACCAAAATGCATCCGTCGTGCTGTGATTCATGTATAAGTTAGTATGTATATATTTATGCTGCGATTCATAAGTTGTGATTCATGTATAAGTTAGTATATATATGTATGCATGTTGTGATTCATATGCTGTGACCCATTGTGATACCCATGTATAAGTTAGTATATATATGCTGAGATTCATGTATAAGTTAGTATATATATATGCATGCTGTGATTCATATGTTGTGATTCATGTATAAGTTAGTATATATATATATATATGTTGTGATTCATATGCTGTGACCCATTGTGATACCCATATATAAGTTAGTATATATATGCTGTGATTCGTGCTAGGCGAGCCGTTGATCGTCCCGGAAGAGCGTCTACTAATCCTAGAACTTAGTTGCCAGAGATTACACACTTGGTATATAGAACAGGCCAATAAGACACAGGAAGAACAGCGCTTAGGTATCACTGTCAAATTCAGGCCTGATCATTTACATCACAACATTCATGATTGTATCTTTGCAGTTACCTTTGAAGATTTATTTCATCTTTACACGCTCAACGCTCTCGACGCCTCACTCATTCGATGCTGGACGCTGTAAGTGTGTACAATCACAGTCTCCATTCATGTCATACCGATAAATGTTATATATAATTTGTTACTTTTGTGTGTACATATATAGACACATGCTGACTGAAGCTAGATCATCCAAATCATCGGTTCGTTTCTTGGACCCACACTTGGTCGCCATGCATACCATCACTAAGGATGCATCATTCGTCGAGAGGTACATTACAACAGCACTGCTGGCTCACCGCGATAAGGAATACATACTTATGCCCTACAATCAGGGGTTCCACTGGATTTTAATAGTAATTATACCAAAAATAGAACAAGGTAATATATCTTGATTTCCTATGTAAGAATAAAACCGACTACACAATTATCAGCTAATTAATCGATAAGTAAGTACATTTTCTCTATACATATCTATATTGTTCTCTTTCTTTCCTTTTGAATGATTAAAGTTAACTTTTTCGAATCACGTAGATTGTTCGCCCTATACGTTGCAAAGGCAGGTCTCTCGACGCAAGGGGCTAACGGCCTAAAACATGTTAAAAAATTTCTAGTATTCACTAGTACACATTAATTAATCCTATGCAACAGTTGGTAGTAATGCCTCTTAAATTAACACATTCTATTTTTTTGCAGTGCCACCAGCAGCCGCAGGGCAACACATGTGGATTCTACGTTTGCCACCATATGAGACTGCTCCTCGATTCCTCGAAGATCACCAATTCAAAGGTTTGTTAATTTTTTCATAATTATTTTATACTTATCAGGTTATATATATACGCACATTCATATTCCTATCAACAGACTACGTCCATCCCGACAATTGCATTGCAACAGATCGACCTTGCACAAATTCGAGGAGAGTGCGCGTACTTTTTGGTGACTCAAGTCATAAACTCAGAAGGAGAGTTCTACAACAAAAAATGATTTTTTATTGCTCTATCACTCTAGAATCGAGGTCTCGCGAAAGAAACAATCTATAATCAACGACTTGTCAGGCTGCATAAGCAATACTTGGATAGCAATCATGCACCATCCAAGTATTGCTTGTGCAGTCTGACAAGTTCGTTGATTATGGATCTATTCCTTTTGCGAGACCTAGATTCCGGAGTGATAAAGCAATAAAAATGCAATGTTACCATCTAAGTGCAAATGCAATGTAGATCTTTTGTAATTGTGTATTTGTTAATGGATATTTTATTTCATTTCAATTAATTGATTTGCCAAGTGGATGTTTTATGTTTGTGAAATGAATTGAGATGTGAATTGGATATTTTTTGTTTGTGAAATGAATTGAGATATGAATTGATGTTTTATGTTTGTGAAATGAATTGAGATGTGAATTGGATGTGTTTATGTTTGTGAAATAAATTGAGATGTGAATTGTATGTGTACATGTACATATTGATCTGCTTGTTTTAGAGGGCATGGCTAGCATTTTCTGATGCTAGACAGTAAACAGAAATAGATTTAGGGGTAAAAAAAGAATATCACATACGATTTTTAACCAAAAATCATCTGTGATATTTATATATCACATACGGTTTTTAGTTACAAACCGTCTGTGATTATCAACTATCATAGATGGTTTTTAACGACAAACCGTCTGTGATATGGTTTTAACAACAAACCATCGTGATATATAAATATCACGAGGCGATTTGTTGTTAAAAATCGTCTTCGATTATCACCGTCACGATTTATTTTTAGTTAAAAACCATTAGTGATATTTATACCACAGACGGTTCGAAAGCCATATATGATGACCTCGTATTATCACTGACCTATAAATTCAGACGGTTTAGAAAACTGTGTCTGATGACGTTTTTGAACCGTCTGTGATAATGATTTCTGTAGTAGTGTCTAAATCCGTTCCTTTCTGTAACATCTGTTTTTCTGTCAATTTTAAAGCGTGGTTTTAAAATGAATTTTCTGGAATTTATTGAATTTAATTCAAGCTTCAAATGAATTTTCAGAATTTTCAAAGATTTAATATGATTGAAATAAACATTAACATAAGCTGAAAATATTTTATTTGGATTCTTCAGGTCTCAAGGAATTTTCTGGTATTTTTGGTGAATTTTTGGGATTTATTTGCTATTTTCTAGAGCCTCTGGAAGTTTATTTGAATTTCTGGAAAAAGAAAAGAAAAAGAAAAATCTCCCCGCCGCCCGATCCTCCTTCCCGCCACGTGTCGCGCATCGCCGCGCCCGCGCCGCCGACGTACGCCCATTCCCGCGCGCGCGCCTCCGCGCCGCTCGCGCCCGATCCGCGCCGCCACGCGTCGCGCATCCGCGCTAACACACGCGGCACCAGCCGCTTCGCCGCCGCGCCTGCCGCTGCCTCGGCCGCTCGATCGCGCGCCGCGCTCGATCTCCGCCGTCGCCCGCCGCGCTCGCGAACCCTAACCCTAACCGCGCGTCGCGTCCGATCCCGCCGTCGGATGCGCCACGCGCGTCTCAATCTCACCGTCCAAACCGTTTCACGTTCGCTCCGAGCCGTCCCGAATCGTACTCCTTGGTTCGCATGTTTTAATCGCCGCCGCCTCGGTTCGCGTGCCGTTCTCCCGCCGCCAAACCTAGCCTCGCCGCGCGCCCTCGCCGGTTGCCGCCGAGCGCTCGCCGCCGCCGCGCGCCGCCGCCTCGCCGCGCGCCGCCGCTGCGTCGTCCGGAGACCCTCGCGGTGAGTCGCCGCCGCTTCACCGCCGTCGTCGCCTCGCGTCGCCGCCGCCGCCGCTCCTCGCTCGCGCCGCTGACCGCTTTCGCCGCCCGCGCCGCCGCCAAGCGCCCGCGCGCCGCCGCCGACACGCGTCGCCGATCCACCCCGCACCGCGCGATCTCCACCGTCCACCCGCACCGCGCGCGCGACTCGCGCCAAGCGCGACGATTCGCGCGCGGCGCGTCGCCACGCGTCGGCCATCCCCGCCGCCCCGCTCCCGCGCGCGCCAGATCGCCGCTGTTCGCCGCATTCGAGCCGAGGCTCGATCCGGCCGCGTCCGCACCCGCCGTCGGATCCCGCGTTCACGCCGCGCCGCGTCAGCGTCAGCCGAGCCACGTCAGCCCTAGCTGACGTGGCATGCCACGTGGACATGCCACGTCAGCACCAAGCCGTCCCCGAGCCACGTGGCGCCCACGCCACCGCCACGCCACCCCTATGACACGCGTGGCGGCATATGCCGCTGCCACGCCGACCCTAACGCCGCGCCCGCCGCCGCCGCAGATCGTTTGGTGGACCGCGTCTCCCGTGCGCCCGGTCCACAGCACAGTAACTTTTTCGATTTTCCCGATTTAATTTAGGTTTAATTTTTTGAGAGCCCGTTCTCCTCCGTCCTAGCTCCGATTGACCCCGTTCTTTTTTCTAAATTCATCTAAAATCGAGCTCTAGCTGTTGGTTCTAGTTTTTGAATTTTGGAGTTCATTTGCTTATCATTTTATATGTTTCTTTATTTTCGGTCGTTTTCTGTCTCGTTAGATTCGGATTTGGAGGAGCGTGTTTCGCGCTCAAGACCAGAGTACCTACCGAGCATAACCAAGGCAAGTCGTATCCTTTGATCATGTTGGACCCAGTTTACAACCTAGTATTTAATTATTTTGTTTCAATTACATTGCATCGCTACTTTTACTCAAATTTCAGATCGTAGTTATTACCCAATTGAATCTATCCTCCTTGTTAATATTGAATGCCATGTTACCTTTGTCGCCATAGGTTGGGAAATATATTAGTGATGCTAGATAATTGTCACCGGTTGTTCGACTAGATGCATAGATTTGCCCTTAATCGCGAATGGTTTCATCATCACATGTGAATTATTAACTTGACTTAATGATATATGCAACTGTGGTTGGTGCCACCTTTATTAAAATTTGTGCCTTGACATTGGTGTGTCATTGGCTTGGTGATACAAACTTGGTTTTTGCACTCGGGCGAGTGATCGTGCAGTACAGGGGGAAGTGCAGGTTCACTTCGGGGGATGTGGTAGCCTCGCCCGGGTGGAGTTAAGGACTTAACTTTGTGCGCCATTGATCTGAGCCTAATCGTGCAAACCACATGTCTATTATGGGATGGACCTGGTTGATTAATTTGTAATATTTCAATTCCAATTCTGCCATCGTGATGAACATGGTTGTTGATTTCTATGTGGCGCAAAGGGGGGTGTGATGCGAAACCCTAGCGGGCAGGTTTGGGTTGAGGTAGAGCATTGTAAAGACCTTGTTGTGATTTCCTGAGATCGAGGCTAATCACATCGTGTGGGTACAGTTGTGCAACCTCTGCAGAGTGTAAAACTATTCGAATAGCCGCGTCCTCGGTCATGGACATTGCTCGGGGATTTCACACGAGGGTTAGTGTTTCACTTATAACTTGGTGGTTCATGTTGGGAGTGGACAGGTAGTTCACTTTGGGTTTAGCTTGTGAATTGGTGTTCACAAGTGGTGCATGTTTATACCTTTGATTATTTGTTATTACTGTTTTCAGTTAACTTTCGCTTTAAAGTTATTTATTATATTTCATTGTGAAATGCTATTATGCAAATTAAACTTTCAGCCTTCCTTTGGTAAGCCTTGCATATTATATTGCATTCATTTGTTACAAACGACTTGCTGAGTACCAATGTACTCACGGCTTTACGCCTATGTTGCTCAGTTGAGGGAGAGGAGTACTATCAGCAGGAGGTTCCAGAAGGAGAGTACTACGACGACTTCACGGATTAGGCTTCGTTCTCCACTCGATAGCCTGTGGGCTTGTCGATTGGCCGCTACGCTTTATTTTGGATTTCCGCTGCTATTTTGTTAAGCCCTTCCGGCTAGAGATATTGTAAGCTTGGCCATAAGGTCGTATTTTTGATATTTTATCGATATTCGAGTTTTCCTTTATTATTGTCGTGTGTATGACTGTGATGATATCTATGTTTGACTGTGTGCACTGGCGTGATCCTGGACTAGTGCAGTTTACACAGAGAGACCGAATTTGCATATTCGGGTCTCGACACTTTCCCTCAATCGTTGCCCTCCTCCTAGTGTCATTCTACCTCAAGTCGTCATTTGACCTCTCTTTGACAGATGATTACCCCTTTATTGTACTAGTTCACAATAATTGATATCAGAGCCAACACCATGGCTTCTACTACCAAGTTATCTCTACTAGACAGCCTAATGGTGCAGATGATGATGATGTTGAAGATCATGCACCAACAGATTCATCCACCCCCATCGGAGGAATTTGTCGCCCTATGTTACAGCTTGAGGACGAGCTGTTTCACCGAGAGAGGTGTAATGTTACGTGTGCGGTTGCTATAGCATGCATGTACTGTTCACCGTGGTTACTACAACGCGCATGTATTGTTCACCATGGTTACTATAGCGTGCGTGTACTATTCACCTGCGGTTAGTTTCCTTTCTTAGGGATTAGATTGATTTAGTTAGTTTGGAAGTTTATCTTCAGTTAGTTTATTTCTTTTAGTTAAAGATTATTTTTTGGAGGTCAAGTCAAGTTATCCCTAGCTATAAAAGGGATGGTATTATATCTTCTTTAATTAAGTAAAGTTGAATAAACTGATATTATTAACTCAGGGTGCCATTAGTTTCTTCTGATCTATATCTGGAAAGTGGCCTGTTTCTTCTGCATTTAGAAACTGAAGGTTGAAACTCTTTGTGAAAGATTAGATCATTGATGCGTAAGTAGACCTAACCTCTATGATATGAAGTGGATAAAGAAACACCAGGATATGACATGCATATCTACAGTGCTATGTAAGTTCACCTACAACTACAGTGCTGTTTCCTTGTCAGAGCTTATCTATGGAGGGTTTTGTTTTCATAATACAATTTTCCAACTTGAGGATAGCCTTTGCTGAAAGCGATTCACCTTCAGGGGTTGCATGTCCCATACATGGTGCAAGTGCTACAATGCTGACTATTACTCTTTTGGCTTGTAATGTTCACCTCCACGTCATCACAGAGTAGAAAGTGGTAATTTTGCTGATGCAGTTGGTCCACGTTATGTGCACGGATATAAACAGGGAAATAAGGGTGTTATTGTAACATCATGATTTTCTAAAATTTATAAAGCCCTAAATTTAAAAATAAATTTTCTGAAATTTTCTAGAATTTAATCAAGCTTAAAATAAATTTTTAGAATTTAAAATGATTTAATATAATTAAAATAACCTTTAACATAAGCTAAAAATATTTTATTTTGGTTCTTCAGGTCTCAAAGAATTTTCTGGTATTTTTGGTGAATCTTTAGGATTTTTCTGCTATTTTCTAAAGCTTTTAGAATTTCTGAAATTAAGAAATCGGGAAAAAACCCCAAACCCTAGCGGGCTGGACCGGCCCGCCCACCACCCTTGCCACGCGTCGGTCGCCGCCCACTCCTCTCGGTCGCCCACGCCGCTCCTCGCCTCACGCGCCCCATTGCCGATTCCCTCGCCGCCACATGTCGCCAATCCATCCGCGCACCGCCGCGCCGCCTAACACTAGCGCGCCGCGCCACGCCGTCCGATCCTCCGTGCCTTCATCTCGCCGTCCGCGTGTCCCAACCGCGTCGCGTCCGCGCGCGCGCTGTACCGTCGGGACTCTCGGTTCACATGTTAAATATCACGCCGCCGCCTCGATTCGTGTGCCACACCATCGCCGACACCGATCCCGCCGCCTCCGCCGTCCGTCGCGCCCTCGCGCCGCCGTCCGTCGCCCTCGCCGAGCCGCCGCGCGCGCTCGTCGTCCCTACCGCGGTGAGCACCGCCCCGAGCCTTGCCGCCGCCAGAGTCCCCGCCATCATCGCCATCCCCACCGGTGAGCCGCCCTGCCCCGCTGTCTCCCCTCGCCGGTGATCGCAACTCTGGCAATAGCCTCCAAGCAGAAACAGCTTGGAGTATCATTCATCGGACACCATGGAGTTGACTCATAGGTCCCGCTCATTTATCGGTTAAAATTGTATGTAGGTGTCTCTCTATAAATTTATTTATAAATTATTACTATGTATAAATTAAAATCAAAACTAAAAGTCAATACGAGCAGCAACGTTTTCTTGTTCAATATTTCCGGCCGACCGGCCCGCCGGCTAATTCAATTCCGGCGCCGCCCGCGTGCCTTTTCAACGTTTGCGGCTGCGCCTCCTCGTTCTAGGTTTCACACTGCACGCGTACCAATGTTATCTGTCTTACATGCATGTAAGTATGCACACAGTAAGTGAAAACTATCCCAGCTAGCTAGCTCAGTTCAAGAGATCGATGCACGGTGCGATCTATGGAAGTATGCATCACGCGGCGTACATGTCTCCACGTTCGAAAGGGGCCCATAAGTAATTGGGAATTACACACTTTCATTGGACACTTCTGCGCAATAAGATAGAACAAAAGAGAAAACAATTAATAGATGGATATTGACAAATAGTAATATTTTGCATCTTCTTAGTCAAATAGTAATCTTTTACGACGGTAAAAAATCATTTAAAAAGGATGCAGGGAGTACTAACAAGAGCTTGGAATGTCTGTCCGCTCATCTCAGTCACTTCGAGGGCATCCCTTCGAGGCTAATGGGAGATCAAATCCACTTCGGTTTCTAGTGTTTGTTTGACAAAATCAAAAGGTCTTAAGGAGATCACATGCTGGTGGTCGACCACGAGTGCTGAAGACATAGAAAGTTTGGGGGGCGTTCCGAATAGCGATGGTTTTTAATTTTTTGAAATTTTATTGTAGTTAGTATATTTTTTACTGTAGTTGAATTGGCTTATTAGGTATAATTAAATTTTAAAAAATAAAAAAATAAAAGCGGCATACTAATCTAGACAGATGATGCAAAAGAATACGAAAAAAACAAAACACAAAAATACTAAAAAAACAAACAAATAAATAAAAATAAAAGTGCTACAGTGTTTTCGTCGCGTGCTGCCGTTCATCGCTCAACTAAGCGGGGCTTTAGTCATTCATACTGTCAGCATTACCTGCACCAATGCGGACACTTTCACCACACATAGGATACATTGATGAAAATCTTAATCACTTAAGGGGTATTCAGAATGGCGTTAACTTAATATTTTTTTGCTATAATTGATTTATTTTTTTACTGTAACTGAGTTAGCTTATTTAGCATAATTAAATTAAAAAATTTAAAAATAAAAAATATATTAACTCATCACAAACAATACAAAAAATACAGAAAAAAGACAAAAAACTAAAATAAAATAAAATAATAAGAAAAAATAAACAGTAAAAAAACGCTAAACGTTGACGCCGAACGTTACTCCGAGCAGCACCTTAGAGATGTGAATCAAAACTTATAGGTGCTAAGGGCATTCGAATAGCGATGGCTTTTGATTTTCTTTGAAATTTTCATCAGAGTTGGTGATTTTTTATCAGTAATTGAGTTGACTTTTTGGACATAATTAAATTTTAAAAAAATATAAAAATAAAAACGATACGTTAATCTAGAGTGGACAATGCAAGAATACGAGAAAAAACAAAATACCAAAAATACCAAAAAACAAAAAAAGAGAAAAGAGATAAAACGCTACCGTGTGCTACAGTATTTTTGAAGCAAAAAGCCGATCGCCACCGCGCCTAAAAAAAGCTAGATTGAGCGCAATTCCCATAAGTTTGTCCCTAGAGACCTGATCGAAGCTAGTCAGGAGGGATGTTTGTCCCTAGACACCTGATCGAAGCTAGTCAAGTTTGTCCCACAAGTTTGCTGCTGGCGGCTGAAAAACAACGAAGCGAACAGGGGGGGAGAGAGAGCAGGGGAGAGGGAGAGAGATGCAGGCTTCGGTGAGCGTCTCGGAGGGTTCTCTCGACGCCGTGCTGGAGAAGCTCCACCTGCTCTCCGCCGAGTTCTCCCGCATCAAGGGCGTGCGCTCCCAGGTCGGCTTCCTCAGATCCGAGCTTGACAGCATGCGCGCGCTTCTCCAGAAGGCGGCGGCCATGGAGGACCCCGACATCCAGGTGAAGGCCTGGGCGCGGGAGGTGAGGGAGATGGCGTACGACATCGAGGACTGCGTCGACGCGTTCACGCACCGCCTCGGCGGCGACGAGCCGCACGGGCAGGGGCAGGGCGGGATCAAGGAGTTCTTCGGCAAGTGTGCCCGATTCCTCCAGACGCTCCGTTCTTGGCACCGATTCGCCGACCAGATCGACGAGCTTAAGTCTCGCGTGGTGGAGGTGGCGGAGCGCAGGGAGAGGTACAGGCTTGATGACCTTGCGTGCGGGAATTCCAGCAGCATGGTGGTCGATCCACGGCTATCTGCTCTGTTCGCCGATGAGGATCACCTTTCGGGTATTGATGGACCGAGGGACAACCTCGCGCGATGGCTTGTAGAGGGCGAGAGTGGGTTGGCAAAGCATCGGAAGGTGCTATCCATTGTAGGATTTGGTGGCTTGGGCAAGACAACACTTGCCAATGAGGTGTATCGCAAAATCGGGTACAAATTCCAGTGTAAGGCTTTTGTATCGGTGTCTCAAAAGCCTGACACGAAAAAAATTCGCACGGATTTTCTGCTCCAATTGGCTGATCATGAACCGAAGTTCATAAAAGGTATTGGCACATGGAATGAAAAGAAAATCATTACAAAGATGAGAGAATTTCTTCGAGATAAAAGGTACCCCTTATCATTGTAGATAACTTGCTTATTTTTGGAGATTTTAGTATTGCCCTTTGAAATCATATCAACATAATACTAGAATAGGGGTAGCTTCTACTTTTATTTAAAGTTTCACAAATATTTCACCTTTTGTGTTTGTGTTAGTACTAATCTGATTTTGACTTGAAATGATATATGACGCTAGGTCGCACTGAGGATTTCCTTTCAATCTTTTTTATAACATTTCAAGTTGATTATGCCAAAACAATAAAGGTTGATGGAGCAGGACAGAGTAGGATTGGCGCTTGAAGTTGAGTCTGTCCCAATGGATTGGTGTTTCTTTTGTCCTCTCTTTGTTAGGGAATGCCCTGACCTTTCTTGCTGTCTTGAACCCCCTTTTGGTTGGTTATGTTGGTCTCAGTCTGTCAAGTCTAGTTGCGCTAGAACCCTCAGTGGCTACTCTCTCATTTTAATTCCAGTTGTTTGGTGGTTTCTTCTCACTGTGCATGCTGTGCTTGTTGGTATGTGGTGGTTGTTTTCATTCCTATACCCTGACACAGTGATTCTCCCAGCTGCCATTGTTCATTTTGTTTTAGGTCCCAACCCAATGGGCTTATTCTTAGTTCCCTCTGGGATAAGAATTTTGTTGTTAAATTTTTATCTGTCCCTATGAACAACATTGCCATCAGCAATAGCCTGGGCAACAGTCCAACAAGATGGAATATCCTCAATTGGAATATTAGAGGAATCAACTCAGAAGACAAATGTATTGCCGTTAAAGAAAAGATTGATGAAAGTGCTTGTGCAATCTTCTGTATCCAAGAAACTAAAAGGGACCACTTTGATCACTTCTTCCTCAAAAAATTGGCTCCTAAGCGCTTCAACAAATATGCTTTTTCTCCTTCCAATGGCAGTTCTGGAGGCATTCTCATGGGATGGAACAGTTCCATCTTTAATGGTGAAGTTATTGAAATCAACAAATTCTCCATCACGGTCAATTTCTCCTCCATCCACAATGGTCATAGCTGGTTCTTAACCACGGTTTATGGCCCCTGTCAAGGGCCTGAACGAGATGAATTTATCCAATGGCTCAATAATTTGCACATTGAGGATGAGGCCAACTGGATGCTGGTGGGTGATTTCAATTTCTATAGATCTCTCTCTGATAGGAATAAAAGTGGTGGCAACATGAATGATATTATGATTTTTAATGAAGTCATCAGCAATTTGGGACTTCTGGAAATTCCCCTCAAAGGAAGGAAATTCACTTGGAGCAATATGCAGAATGATCCTCTCCTGGAACAACTAGATTGGGCTTTCACCTCTGCCAACTGGATTTCTGACTACCCAAGCACTTTCCTTCTTCCAATGTCCAGACCAACCTCAGATCATATCCCTTGCAGGATTCAAATTGGCACCACAATCCCTAAGGCCAAGATTTTCAGATTTGAAAATTACTGGGTTGATCACCCGGGATTCATGGATCTGGTCAAAACAGTGTGGGATACAAATGTCTGTGCCTCGAACAGTGCCACTAAAATCACGGCGAAATTCAAACTCCTCCGGGCAGCCCTCAAAAATGGAGCAGAAGTTATCAAACCTTAACGGGCTTCTCGAATTTGCAATGACACTCTTGAAATCTTAGATGCCCTTGAGGAACAAAGGTCTCTTTTATACAAGAGAGTAACTTTGAAAGGTCTTAAAAGCTCACATTCTCAGTTACAGATTCAAGAAAGATTATTGGAAGAAGAGGTATCTTGTTAGATGGACTAAATTAGGAGATGAGGAACAAAATTCTTTCATGTTTGCAGACTACGGAAAGATACTGAATTAACACCATCTCCGTCTAATCATCGATGAAGGTTTCCTTATTACAGAGCATATTGAAAAAGCAGCCCTTCTTCTTGAAGACTTTAGAAAGAGAATGGGCCACTCGTCCAACCCAATAATGCAGTACAACCTCTCTCAACTTATTCAAACAAGGGATGATTTAGATTCTCTTGCAAGGCCTTTCTCCATCAACGATATTGACAATGTCATAAAGCAAATGCCCCCTGACAAAGCCCCAGGACTAGATGGTTTCAATGGTCTTTTCCTGAAAACGTGCTGGGACATCATCAAAGAAGATATTTACACTCTTTGCTTTGACTTCTTCAATGGCACTTTGAACCTGGAAGCCATTAACAGCTCATACATCACACTAGTTCCTAAAATTCATAATCCCGCAAGTGTTAATGATTTCAGCCAATCTCTCTATTGAATGGCATTATCAAAATTATCGCAAAACTCTTGGCAAGCGGACTTGAGCAAGAATAATACCCTTGATTCATTCTAATCGGTATGGTTTTATAAAAACAGGACAATTCAAGATTGCTGGCACGGGCTTACAGTACATCTTTCAATGCCGGCATTCAAAAAAGGAAATTATCATTCTAAAGCTGGATTTCACAAAAGCGTTTGATACAATTGAGCATAACACAATTCTTCCGATGATGAAACACTTGGGTTTTCCTAACCAATGGATTGATTGGATTGAGAGAATTCTTATTCAGTTCTTCATCCATCCTACTCAACGGAGTCCCAGCAGTCATTTTCATTGTCGCAGAGGGTTAGGCAAGGTGACCCCTGTCCCCACTTCTTTTGTGCTTCTGTGATCTACTTCAATGTATCATCAATAAAGCTTATAATCAAGGTCTCTTCGAGTGCCAATTCCTCTTATGAGCAAGATCAATTCCCAATTGTTCAATATGCGATGACACGCTCCTTGTTCCGAAAGCCTCGCAGATGGAACTTTTCACATTAAAAGGGTTCTTTGGAATCTTTTGCACAATCAACTGGTCTTGAGTTAACTACAAGAAATCTGCCTAGTTCCTTTAAACCTCTCTTTGGAAAGGGCTCAATCCTAGCTAGAGTTTTTGGATGTAAACTGGAATCCTTGCCTTTCACTTATCTAGGTTTACCTTTGGGCACCACAAGGCCCCGAGTAGATCATTTTGGTTCCATTATGAGTAAAACGGAAAGGAAGCTCACTTCCACCTCAAATTTCCTGTCACATGCAGGAAGACTTCAACTGGTTAATTCTGTCCTCTCTTCTTTGCCTACATTTGCCATGTGTACTTTACAAGTTCCAGCAGCAGTTCTTGATTATATTGATAGAGCAAGACGTCATTGTCTTTGGAGAGGTTCTGAATCCAATGCCAAAATGAAGCCCTTAGTAGCCTGGAAAAAGTGCACAAAACCAAAAAACAAGGGAGGGCTGGGAATTATCAATCTCAAAACTCAAAATAAAGCACTTCTTCTCAAGCATCTGGATAAGTTCTACAACCAAAAAGATATCCCATGGGTCAAAATGATTTGGAATGCTCACTACCCACAGGGCCAAGTTCCTCATGCAACTACTAATAGAGGATCCTTTTGGTGGAGAGATGTTCTGAAACTCAGTGATCTTTTCAGGGGCATTGCTGAGTGCAAAATTGGTGTTGGCTCCACGGTTCTCTTTTGGTCTGACCTTTGGAATAACAATATTCTGCAAACCAGGTTCCCACGTCTTTTCTCCTTTGCAAGACACAAGAATATTTCTGTAGCCAAGTTTCTGGCAAGTAATCTTCTGGAAACTCAATTCTATCTGCCTCTCTCTGAGCAAGCTTTTCAAGAGTTCCAAAGTCTGCAAGATTTCATCCAAGCCCTGCATGTCAATCACAATTCAAAGGATTCTTGGCAATACTTATGGGGAAACAAAGTGTATTCTTCCTCAAAGTTTTATAACTTTCCCTATAAGAATTTTACGCCGCCAGCTCCTTCATCTGGATTTGGAAGTCCAAATGTTGCAATAAACTCAGAGTCTTCGCTTGGCTGCTCTTCATGGATAGATTAAATACAAGAAATATATTGAGAAGGAAAAAGCAAAAGATTGTCGGAAATAACTATAACTGTGCCCTCTGCAGCAACAATATTGAAGAAACTTCTTTCCATCTTTTTTTCGGCTGTCATTTTAGCCAAACTTGTTGGCAGCAGCTTGGAATTAATTGGGATTTCACAAGAGGCTTTTTCGAGATGATGCAGCAGGCTAAAACACAATCTCAGAACCCCTTCTTCATGGAATTCTTCATCATTGCGACTTGGCAAATTTGGAAGCAGCGTAATAAACTCATATTTGATAACAGTCGGCCTTCGTTTTCCTCTTGGAAGAACTTCTTCTGTGAAGAAGCTAGGCTCCAGGCTCATAGATTCAATAATGTTAAGAGTCTAGAGTTTCTCTCCCGTATAGCTCTTCTAGACTAGTTCTCCAGCCTTTCCAGGGCTGGCTTCTTGTTTAGTTCCTTTTCCCTTGTTGTTTTTTTCTTTTTTCTTTGTATAGTGTTTTCTTCCTTTTTTGCTTTAATAAATTCCACAGTGGGGGCTTCCCCTGCTGTATTTCCTCTCAAAAAAAAATAAAGGTTTGTATGAAAGCAATTGTTGACTGGTTTGCGCTCTTTTACTAGGATTATCCCTTCAGATTATATTGGCCCTAGAAACACCAGTGGAATTCAGTTTTACTTTCTACTACATAAAATTAGATCCGGTTTCTTATATGCCACTGAACTTTAGTATATGGTACAACCTACCATCTAGCCTTCGTCATTTCTGTGCATGAAACTAAAATTTTTAAAACAATACCATTGCAGGCCCAGTTATATTTTTCAAAATTCGTCAAATTAATAGAGAGGCTACTCGATGATGACCGTAACTTGGTTTAAATAAATACTGTCATTTAGTAATATTCGTTCGACATGCATTACTCGATGACAACCGTAAATTCAAAGTTACATGAATTTTATCTCTAATGTTGGCTGATTTTGTACTGCGTATGTTCTTGTCATCACTTATCATTTTTGTAACAGGTACCTCATTGTAATTGATGATGTGTGGTCCACATCTGCATGGGATGCTATCAAATGTGCCTTTCCAGAGAATACGTGCGGTAGTAGAATTATAACTACAACGCGCGTTATCGATGTCGCAGGCTCATGTTGTTCATGTACAGATGGCTGGGTCTATCAAATGGAACCTCTAAATTATCATTACTCTAAAAGGTTATTTCTCAAAAGAATTTTTGGTTCTGAAGAGTGCGATAATCAATTACAAGAAGTTTCAGATGAAATCCTTAAGAAATGCGGAGGTCTTCCATTGGCAATCATCAGTATATCTGGTTTGTTGGCAAATAAACCTGCTGTGAAGGAAGAGTGGGAGAAGGTGAGAGACTCAGTTGGTTCTGCATTAGAGAAACATAAAAATCTAGAAGGAATGAAAGACATATTAACTCTGAGCTACAATGATCTTCCACATCATCTCAAGACTTGTCTGTTATATTTGAGTATATTTCCAGAGGATTGTACGATAAAGAAAGATCGATTGGTCAACCGATGGATAGCAGAAGGGTTCATTCCTCAGGAGCGAGGACAGAGCCTACAAGATGTTGCCGATAGCTACTTCTATGAGCTCATCAACAAGAGCATGGTTCAACCAGTGGGTATTGGCTATGATGGAAAGGCCCGCGCTTGTCGCATACATGATATAATGCTTGAACTTATCATTTCAAAGGCAACTGAAGAAAATTTCATCACTATAATCGGTAGCCAAGCAGCCATAGCATATCCACAATGCAGTATCAGGCGACTGTGCATCCAACATGCTGACCAAGAAGTTGCATTGGTTCTAGTGGGAAAGTCCTTATCTCATGCTCGGTCTCTAACAGCCTTTGGTCTTCTGAAATACCTTCCTCGTCTTGTTCGGTTTGAAGTTTTACGGGTTTTGGACTTTGAAGGTTGCAAGGGTTTGGACGAGTATGATTTGAATAATATAGATAAACTCACCCATCTCAAGTATCTGAGCCTCCGTGATACGTGCATATCAAAGGTACCACCAGAAATTGTGAAGTTACATTATTTAGAGACGCTAGATCTTAGGGAAACAGGCATAGTAGAGTTGCCTTCTGGAATTGTTCATCTCGCAAAACTACAGCATCTACTCACTGCAAATGGGCATCATGCGCCAACAATGGTACCTGATGGGATCGGGAACATGAGGAATTTACAGGTGCTCTCAGGCTTTAATATTAGCAGGAGTTCAGCAAGTGCAGTGGAGGAGCTTGGCAGCCTGACCAGTTTGAAGGAACTCCATGCACAGCTGGATGGTCTAGGATCTGACAACAATAGGCATGAAGAGATCTTGCTATCCTCACTATGCAAACTTGGCAGCTGCAAACTCCAGTCTTTATGGATTCGTAGTGCTGATTCTAGACCCCTCGCGTTCTTAGATTCTTGGTCCCCTCTTCCATCTTCCCTCCAAACATTTCGGATGACAACCAATTACTATCTTCCGAAAATTCCAAAGTGGATTGCACCCGCACTCACCAGTCTTGCATACCTAAACATTAATTTAAGTGAAGTAACAGAGGAGGATCTGCGCATACTTGGAGAGTTGCCAGCCTTACTTTCTCTGGAATTGTGGTTCAAAACAAATCAAAAAGAAGGGCTTACTGTGCGAGGCAGAGGATTTCGATGCTTGAAGAAGTTCGTTGTTCGTGATTGTTTTCGAGGAGCGCAAGGTTACCTTTTGTTTGAGGAAGGGGCAATGCCAAAGGTCGAGAAGGTTTGGCTGCCATTCTTTGTACCCTTGGCAAAAGCCTATGGGTTCAACTTAGGTATTGAGAACCTCCCATGTCTAAAAGATGCAGAAGTTTATCTTTACAACGGCAGCGCCACATCTTCCGAAAGCAAGGCTGCAGCAGTTGCCATAAGGAATGAAGCAAATGTGCATCCCAACCGTCCGAGAGTGACCATCTTTGGAGTAAAGGAACACAGTGACACAGTGGCACTGAGGAGGATGAGAATGACACTGATGACGAAGTGAGCAAGGAAGCTGACGAGAATTGAAATGTTATCGTCAGCTCACAATATTCTATTCCTTGTTACCAAATACCAATACAAAAGGTACTAACCACTGTTACCTAATTTTAACAACTAGAGAAATTTGCCTGCGCTAGATTGAGCACATAATGTTTTCTTTTTTTCCTAAACATTCATAACAAATATTTTTCGTTTTTTCCTAGATCTACACCCTCTCTTTTGAAACAACACCTCCACTGTCTTATCCAATAAACACCTCTTTCTTCCATGCACGTAAAAACTCTCACATGTTCTACCCTTTTTACTCATTACAAGTGCAGGTTGATGTGCGGCTTTCTTGCTTGGAATGTTGTGCTAAGGCCTGAAGCTACAATTCTCTCTGACTGTTGTTGCGTACTTTTGCTGTCACTACTAACTAGATTGTATCATTGTATGGATCAAGGAAGTCGTATGTACTACATGTGTAGTACTATGAATTAATTTGTGCAGCAACAGTCTGCACTAATATCTGCACATTACATCAAGAGAATGCCGATTTGCAAAAGCTTCGTCGCACTGCTGACGATGATTGTTTTGAATTAAAATGGTAGGGGAGAACAGCACTGGGATTACATCAAGAATGTAACAATCTAGAATCACATTATGAAAATTTTGCTTGCATGCTTTAGTAAGGTGAACTTCACCTAAATGCCAGTCCAGTGAATCGTTCTGTGTCTCATTTTTATGAGTACGTGGAGGAGACACACCCTACTCATGGTGCGTGCTCGGAAATTTTGCGAGATACAAGGGTCTCACCGTGCGGGGTATACTTTCTCATTGAACGTAACATGTGCCGTGTGTATAGTGAACGCGTACACTCATGCACACAGCTCTTTGGCTCAAGAGCTGCTTTCATGTGTTACTAGTTTTGTGTTCCTGCGTTGCAACGGAAACATAAATTATAGAACCAAGTACCCCAATAAGTCAGTCTCCTGTTTTATCTATACAAAAATAAGTGTTGGAGGTTGCTACAGTTAGACAAACATGTAAGCTACCATGAGAAGAAGTCTTCAAGCTGTAAGAGGTTTTGGATGACTATAATGGAGTTGAGTAGGAGTAGAGACGAACTGGTTTAAGATATGAACTGCATGAGAAATGTTAGAACAAGTGATGCCAAGATAAACAAGACTCCCAACAAGATGACGGTATCGAGTGGGATCCTCAAGAGGCTCGCCATCGGTAGGTCGAAGATGAGCACCAAGCTCTATAGGAGTATCCACTATACGCTGATCAGTAAGACAAGCGCGAGTAAGAATATCCTGAATGTAACGCTCCTGAGAGAGATAGTAGCCCTCAGGGGAAGCAGTAACCTCAATGCCAAGAAAGTAATGAAGAGGACCCAAATCAGACATCAAGAACTGCTCACGAAGACGCTCCTTCACAAAAGCAATATAGTGAGAGTCATCACCAGTAATGATCATATCATCAACATATAGAAGGAGAAGCGTCCGACTCTGAGAAGAGGTGTGAACAAAAAGAGCAGGGTCATGATTACTGGCAGAGAAACCAGCGGCAGGTGACAACAGATGAGAACCGGGCGAACCAAGCACGAGGAGCTTGTTTTAACCCATAGAGAGAGCGACGAAGGCGATAGACCATACCATCAGGAACAGAATACCCAGGAGACGGCCGCATGTAGACCTCCTCGCGCAGCTCGCCATTAAGAAATGCATTCTTGACATTTAACTGAGAGATGGACCACTGTCGAACGGAGGCAACCGCAAGGAGAGTGCGAACGGTGGTCATATGAGCGACAGGAGCAAAGGTCTCATCATAGTCACGATCATGCTCCTGCTGAAAGCCACGCGCCACAAGACGAGCCTTGTAGCGCTCAAGGGAACCATCCGAGCGAGTCTTGATCTTGTATACCCACTTGCACGTAATGGGAGTGACATGTGCAGGTAAGGGGACAAGATCCCAAGTGCCAGTGCGCTCCAAAGCAGCAAGCTCCTCAGACATTGCAAGTTGCCACTCAGGATGATTAACAGCCTCACGATAAGTCAGAGGCTCAGAAGAGGTAGTGGCTGCAAAGCCATAGCGCTCAGGTTGCCTAACAGTGTGGCGATCACGAAGGTCATATCTGGGAGTAGGATCAGATAATGACGGAGAAGAGGAACTGGGAACAGAGCCCAGCGAGGAGGGAAAGTCAACTGGAGAGGGAGGAGGTCGAGGATGACGAGAGTAGTGCAAAGGAAAAGGTGAAATCTCAACAAAAGAGTGAGAAGAGTCCTCCGACGTAGGTGGAGGAGGATCAGTCGAAGACGAGGCTGAAGGAGGTGGACGAGGCGAAGCATTAGTGAAAGTAGGTGGAGAATGAGGAAAAGTCAAAAAGGAGACCGACTCAGTAAGAGAATCAAATCTGACTGGAGGAGAACGAGGGTAGTAAGGTCGAGACTCGTCGAAGGTGACATCTCGGGAAATCCTCATCCGGCGTGCAATAGGGTCGTAGCAGCGATAACCCTTATACTCAAGACTATAGCCAAGAAAAACACACTCAACTGACTGAGCAGTCAACTTAGTGCGCTCACGAGATGGGAGGAGAACAAAGCAAACACAACAAAAACTGCGAAGGTGACCATACTCTGAGGCTCGACCAAAAAGACGCTCGACAGGAGTAGATCCCTTAAGGGCGATAAAAGGCTGCATGTTAATAAGGAAAACAGCAGTGGAGACAGCCTCAGCCCAAAAATGAGGGGGAACAGAGGAAGCAAGCATGAGAGCTCTAGCAGTCTCAAGTAAGTGACGATGCTTACGCTCAGAGACACCATTCTGAGTATGAGCACCAGGATAGGAATACTGGGGAAGAGTACCCTGTTCAGCGAGAAAAGAGCGAAAGGCTGTAGAGAGTACTCGCCAGCAGAGTCAGCACGAAGCACACGAATAGCCACATCAAACTGAGTGCGAATCATAATAGCGAAGCGCTAATAAATAGAGAGAATCTGACTGCGAGAGGACATAAAATAGAGCTAAGTATAACGAGAATAATCATCAATAAAGATCACATAGTAACGATGACCCCCTTTCAAAACAAAAGGGGCCGAACCCCAAACATCAGAGTGCACAAGATCAAAAGGACGAATAGAAATAGAGTCACTAGAGGGATAGGGGAGCTGCAGCTGTTTGCCAAGCTTGCAACCCATACATTGTAAAGATGTATCCCCAGAAACAGACCCAAGAACACCACGACCAACTAGTGACGAAAGATGGGAACCACAAAGATGACCGAGACAATGGTGCCACTGAGCGAAGGAGGTAGTGGACGTAGCAAACCCAGAGGGAGTCGTGGCGGCTGACTGGCTGGCGGAGAGAGCGGAGGGCAGATGAAGTCAGTCGAGCTCCTAGAGACGCTGCGAATCACGGCGGCGAGGGCCAGTGCCAAACAGAGTCCTCGTGCGACGATCCTGAACAGAACAAAAGTCAGACTCAAGAAAAACACGACAATTGTGATCAGTGATCTGACCAGCAGACATAAGCTGCAAAGTAAGCTGAGGAACATGAGAAACTGCAGGAACATGAAAGGAGGAGTTAGACAACGTGCCTCGACCTACAACAGACAAAGGGGTACCATCTGCAGTCTGAACAGTAGAAGAAGAGACTGTGGGTTGTATGGAAGTAAGATGTGTGGAATCTGGTGTCATGTAAAAAGAAGCACCAGAGTCTAAGATCCATGGAGATAAAGTACCTGATGAAGGAGGAGGCGGAGGTGGGGAAGACTGCTGAGAAGCAAGAGTCAGACGAGCTGAACCCGAGGAGTCTGAGGATGAGCCGACACTGAGGCGCTGGAGAAGCGAGAGTAACTGCTGTGCGGCATCATTGGTGGAGCCCTAGCGAGAGGAGCTACAAGAGCCCTTCGGGGGACGTCCACCCCGACGACTCTGATCCCTCTTCCACTTGTAGTAGTCCTGATACCTGTGACCATCACGCTGGCAGTAGGTGCAGTGAAGACCTGTAGTAGAAGCAGCAGCTACAGGGACGCTGGGAGCTGGAGAAGAGAGCTCGGCCGATCTTTGAAGAAGCAGTGCGAGGCGCACAAGGCGGCTCATCTCGAATCAGCCACGAAGACGAGTCTCCTCAGCACGCACATCTGTGAGAGCCTCCACTAGGCTCGGGCGCGAGTGACGAGTCAGGAGTTGAGCCCGCACAGTCTCGAACTCAGGCCGGAGACGCGTCAAGAAGTCATAGAGACGGTGAGTCTCCTGATGAGCACGGAGCCACACACAGTAGGGACAGGTGCAGCAAACATCCAACCCCCGAGAGTCAAGCTGACGCCACACCTCCGACATCTGCTGGTAGAAATCGTCAACGGTGGCATCAAGCTGCTGAAGAGAGTGCTCCCGATGCACAACTGAGAGATACATAGCATCACTCGTCGGCTGATAGTGAGCTCGGAGACGCTCCCACATAAGTTGTGTCGTCGGCAGCTCCGTCACATCCATAGAGATGGCCACGGTCATGCTACCTACTAGGATGGCAGTAGCGCGAGCCTCAGCAGCCTGCCATAGCTCATAGGCGTGCAAGGTAGACTGATAGAGCTCCAGGGCCTCCTCCAACGCGGCATTGGCCTCGTCCCGAGCCACCTGATCTGCATCAGCAGGGAGAGCAGGCTGGATGGGCGGTATAGGACGAGGCGGGCAGGGATCCTCACCAGTGAGATGACCCCACAGACGCTGACTGTTGAGGAGAATCCTCAGGTGCACCGCCCACTCCCAGAAATTCGTACCATCAAAACGAATAGCGGGGAGTGGGATGGCAAAAGAATCACCATTGGAAGCCATTTTTCCTTTTTTTTTTCTCTTTTTTTTGCTTCCTTTGTTTTTTTCTTTTTTTCCTTTTTTTTAAGAATGGAATGACAGAGAGCAGACCTCATTCCAGAAACACGAAGCAGCAGGCGGGCGGCGATGGACAGCGACCTCGGGTGGCGGCGGGTGGCGATGGACAGCGACCCCGGGTGGCGGCGGGCGGCGACCGCGGCGGCGGCGGCGGCGGGCGGCGACCGGCGGCGGCGGCGGCGGCCGAGCAGCGTAGCCCAACACGAGCGGTCCGGCGGGCGGCCGAGTTGAGGCGGCGGGCGGTGGCAGCGACTGAGCAGAGGAAGCCCAGCGCGGCGGCGCCCCAGTCGCAGCGCGGAGGCGACCCTGCGCGGCGGCGCCGACTGAAGCGGTCCGGCGCGACGGCCGAGGTGGAGGCCCTAGCGGCGGCGGCGATCCCAGGCAGCGGCGGCCCCGGGCTTGGAGGAGATCTAGCCGGAGGTGAGAGGCGGCTAGATATGGAGGAAGGGGAAGGGGTGGAGGAAAGGACGGAAAGGGGAAGGGTTCCGGCGGCAGCGGCGGCGCCAACCAGAAAACCCTAACCCTAACCACCTTGCTCTGATACCATGTAAGAGGTTTTGGACTTGGTATTGCAAGAGGGCCAACAGGCCAATATATACATCCATTGTACAAGTGCAAATAAGCCCCTATACTATACACATATCTAACACAAGCAAGAAATAGAAAAACGAATTCTATTATAAAATCTAATATATAAATTATATATCTTACTGTTAAACACACCGACATATTACTTTTGTAAAAAATATAGCAGGTAGCATCTCTTCTCTCAATCAGAGACTCAATTTTCTACATAATTAGGTAGGTACCTCTGTGTTTCATATCAATAACTATCTGGCAGCATCCTCTACAAAGCACCAAGCAGAAAATGCAAGGGCTCCTATCAAGTAAAACCATATGAACTTCTATCATGTACATCATGGTATCTAAACTTTGCTTACTAAGCCGACATCTTGCAAAGGAGTAGTATCCAAAACCGTACAATGAACAAAGTAAGAAAAAGCCCAAAAGATAAGAAAAAAAGCAACAATTACGACCATTACAGAAACCCGCTCCTTATTTAGGACCGTCATCCTCAGCAAGATTCCCCTCACCATCTTTGCCCTGCAGATGCATATCAGCATCAACTTTCTCATTTTTGGAAGCACCGTGGCCAACATCACCCTCCTTTGAATGATCACCATCTGTACTTTTACTCTGGCTCAGTTCCCCTGAAATTGTTGACAAATAAAGTTTACTTATTTGTTTATCTGGCATGGAAAGGGCAGTGGAATGATAAGTGAAAAATATTTCAGTTCCTTTGCAACACTTGCGATCTAAAATACAACAACAGGGAATCAGAGCCGTTAGTACCTATTCAAAAGAAAACATAGTTTTTCCCTAAAATTACTGCAACCACAAAACTAACCTTTTTCCTTCTTAGTCAGCTTCCCCCTTTGTGTTTTTGATTTTCTGTACGCAATCCAGTTATTCTTCATATATCCACTGAAGGTAGGCATTCCGACAGGTTTGACACAAACAGTACAGTAATTTCTTTGTGAGTAAAGAGCCGTCTTTGCCAACTCTGTTGTAATGGACCTGCAGTAGTTATATGTGCGTTACATTAAAAATGATGATGACTTCAGCCAAAATATTTCATAAAAAATGCAGTGACAAGCGAATGGAATTCATTATTGGGACAAATGCTCTGATCTCATCCTCTGGAAGCACATACATCATATATAAGTAGGGTTCAGTACCCAGTTGTAACCGGCCAGTTACCAGTCATACTGCAACATGGATAGATGGCCGTTTTCAGCCGAATTTTAGCAGAAACCCTCTAGAATATTGGTATTAGGGATAATGGAAAGATTAGAATGCACAAATATTTGCGAACATATCGATAAATTAAAAGAAAAAAGCGAACTGGTTGGAAACGAGCCTACTATCTCCAGAAATCCGGAGGGGACCACTACATTTCCAACGGTTTTCTCAATTCTGGATATAATGTACTGGTTCAAGTGCACTACTCGTTCCTCAGTACTTCTCAACGAGGTTACGTCAGCAAAGGCACCATTGCTCATGCCACTCATCAAAAGTACCTGCACAAGATCACATGTGTAAGCTAGTGAAAAATGACTTTCCAATGTTTTGAATTTCTTAAGAAGTACACACAACAAAGTTAAGTGCCCTGCTCTCCCATGTGAGAATGTTGTGCTCCCTGCCAAATGTCTAAGTATAATAACTCAAGCATGGCATCAATACCAGGTTACATTTATCCACAGTCCATACAAACCAAAAAATTACTCAAGTAGCAATTCTGACTCAGAAAAGGGAAGGCCATTTTAGTGCCTTTGGATGACGTAGGCCAGCAACACAAGTTATGCACTTCATGTATTAGCAAGCTACAACAAATTATCTCCAAATTCTACAAACATGAGTATCAATGCCAAAAAAACAATCTACGGCATGTTTCCTATCAAGGTTCGAATCCGGAACCGGGCAATTCCGGCACCAAGGCGGTACCAGAACCGCCTGCATCTGCCAAGAATCGAAATCCCGGGAAAAAACCGGAGAAAATTTGGAATTTGAATTTTGGGTTCGGGACGGTAGGAAACCGGTAACCGGACCGGTTACCGGAAAAACCGGTAGAAAAACCGGTGGAATTAAGACCCAAAGATTAGAAGAGAGTTTTTGCACAAAATACAAGTTAATACATTGTGCTCCAACGCGAAGGTTGTGCAATGTACTTATTGTCATCATTGTAGACAAGTCCTTCATAATGAGCCAGGTGGTAAAGAGGATAAGAGATGTCTGAGGACGAATGAGAATCATCAGCAGAAGATAGTAAGTTGGCATCTCGACGCTCATATGTCGGCAAAAAGTATGAGCTACCTTATGATGCGTAGGAAGAAGAGTCTTGTGGTTGAGGATGATCTTGTTGGCGGTTCTTAGCCCTTATGTAGGTCTTTGTGATTATTCTTGATTCATGACAACCATGGTCTTCATCCTGAGTAGCATGTGTGAAAGTTTTCTCACATGTGAATTCCAATGGTTGACATGTGTCTTGTTGGCCTTGTACCCCATCGTGAGATGTCCCACCATTAGCACCATCATCAGATGACGAAGAGGAACTATCGTCAAACTCTTGGTACTCCACTGCATCAGATGGAGTTTCTGTCTCTTCATCACTTCCCACAACATCCTCATCAATGTCTTTTTTCTTCTTCTTACCAACCGCTTGTGTAACATTGATGGCAGCACGAAAATAAGGACACTCTGCCTTATTTCCAGGAATGTCATTACTATGGAACCACTTAGCCCAAACTTTTCCAAGTTTTGACTTCGCTTCTTTCTTAAGAGTTGTGTCAATGCGGGGTTGGACGGGTGCCCGACTGCGCAAAATATCAGAATCAACCCTCATAGACCTCAACCTACCAAATATCCTTGAAAGAGCATTACTTCCTGTACTGCTTCCTGTGCCACTTCCACTACCTCCCCCATGTTCAAATGTTGCACCCCGGGCTCTTGCCTTCTGCTCGAGCTGGTGCAACTCCAACGACTCTCGGCGAGCCCATTCCATCTGCTTTTCCTCATTATCATCAAAGACATCTTCACGCGATGGACCACGCGCTACACGCTCTAAAGCAACTTGCTCCATTCTCAGGCGCTCATCTCTAATAGATTTCCTCTTGGCCTTCGTTTCTTCTGTACTTGCTACCATGAGCCTTCTCACTTCCGCCGGAACCCCACTGCAAGGAATAACATCCCCGTGCTTCCCAGCAAGATGTTCTTTCAGGCGTGTTACACCTCCGCCTGACTTCGTAAGCTTACAATATCTACACTTCCAACCAACACCTCCTAGTCTCTCTCCATGATCCCAAACATTGATACTTTTACTAGCTATCACTACAATGTCATACATCAACAAACACATGCATCGAGAAGGCATAAACACATGCTAATATTGCTCGGATCCATATAATAACTAAGAAACTAGCAATTGCTCGCTGCTGGCATCGCATCGTCGTTGCTCATTGCTCTCGCCGCCGCTACCGCTACCGCCGCCGCCGCCATGCTATCGCCTTCTTCTTTGCTTCTTCTTCTTCTTGCCATTGCTTTCTTCTTGCATTTGCTTTCTTTCTTCTTTGCTACTCTCTCTCCTCTCCCTCCTGCTGCTGCATGCATAATGCTCCCTGGTTCCAAACTTCCAATAATGCCTCACATGCAACACAACAGAAAAAGCACTACTTCATAGCATCCAATAATGTCTCACATGCAACACAACCAACCCATGGGCCCAACATGTTCCTAAACAGCTTCTTAAGCATCCAATGTAGGTACAATACCCCCTGGAACCCATCCAAACATCTACAAATTCAAAATTTTCAAATTTCAATCTCGGCCGATTTTCCCCTCACGTCATTGGCGGTACAACCGATTACTGTGATAACCGCCGATTCTGCGCCAGATTTCAACCTTGTTTCCTATAAATATAGATAGACCATGTACAGTAAGATGAATCACTCCAAATCAACAAACTCTATACTTATCACCAGAGCTACTACTCGAAGCATCGACAACTTAAAACAATTCATACTTCCAAATAAACACAAAATTGTAGATAAAAACCTTTGCATTCCAAATGGTTTCCAGAGTCTTGGTGCTTGATGTTTTCTCAGAAGAGATCATTGCTCTTTCGTCAGCCCTATCATCAACTTCATGGCTGCCATGCTCCAAACTGTTTTATGGCAGCACAGCAACATAGTATAAATTATACCAATAATAGGAAGTATGAGCAATTTAAGCAAGAAAACATATAAAACAGTAAATATATATAGTTATGTATTCCCAATAAAAAGCATACCTCACTGGTGTATGTAGCGAAAGAATTAGGCTTTCCCTAGCCCAGTTGAAGACAATCTATAAACCAGTAAACCACAAATGAGCCCAAAAACAAAAAGGGAAAATAAACCGTGATTCGACGTTGAATTTTGACCGGCAATAGAAGGTCATGGATAGAATGTCCAACCTTAGAAAAAATCTGGAGTAATTGCTAGTCTAGGATATCGTTTTGTCAAAGACAAATAGTCCCTCTCATCTTCCACCAAGCGAATTGGCAAAACCTGCACAGAACAACCCAGTTAGCATCAAGTTCATAATAGGCAGCAAACTCCATGCGAGGATGAGATAGATACAAATCTAGCAGATACACCATTAACTACACATAATAGGCAGCAAACTCCATCCTCTTCTAGATCTCTCTCTATCTACATCTTCACAATTGAGCTACATCTCGAGAGGAGCAATATCATCCACCTAACTCCCCCTCCGATCATCGAAACCGATGGGAATGTGGATCTATACGACGATGAGAGATTTGGAACGGGTGCAAAACTCTTGAGTAGTAGGATTTGTGCGGGAGCACGGAGCTGCGGCCGACGCCACGGTTGTTGAAGCAGCAGACCTCGACGCCCTCGCCATCATCCTCCGCTGCTGACTGCCAGGACCCAAATTGATTAGGTCCGATTTCGGTTCAGATTTGGGGGAAGAAATTGGGGTAGTTGGGATTTTTTCCAAAAGGGAAAGAGTAAAGCAAAGAACAAAATAAGTAGTAGGTAATAACTAGGGTTTTATTTCATACGTTATC
Organism: Melocanna baccifera; assembly: GCA_036346265.1. Taxonomy (NCBI): domain Eukaryota; kingdom Viridiplantae; phylum Streptophyta; class Magnoliopsida; order Poales; family Poaceae; genus Melocanna; species Melocanna baccifera. Next base: position 9,525,326 of record CM070680.1, on the reverse strand, counting down.
CAATACAAGCGGTAGTTTAAATGGCTTGCAAATAACAGCAGTAGCTTCGGCGACAAAAGTAACAGGCGTGATCGGGAACAGTAATGGAAAATGAGGGTGATGAGTGGTCGAAGCGTAGGATGCGTGGTCGAAGCGCTATCTTCAGATCCCACCGTCCAGCCTTCATGACCTCCCACAAGTGACGAGAACCAGATGATATCATTAGATGAAAGGGTATGCATTAACTTCGGCTGTTAGCTTGCTGCTTCCTCCCCTATCGAAAACCATCTCAAACATCAGGTTTTCAATACTCTAACAAATACTCCCCTCCTTGAGATCCTTGTCCTCAAGGATTAAAACTTGAAGATGCTCTTATAATGAAGTCTATAACTTCCCAAGTAGTAGCCTCAGGGGGCAAGTTTGCCCAGTGAATTTTCCATTGGACTATTCGCTCATTGTTTCAGGTATTACTCTCCTCGCCAAGATAGCAGACGGTTCAGTTAGAATATGTCCTTCTTCATCCACCAGAAGTAGTTTTGCACTGGGAATCGCCTTGGGTCCCAAGTGTTTCTTCAATTGACAAACATGGAAAACTGGATGTATTTGACAACCTTCTGGCAATAGGAGCTTGTAAGCTACATTTCCCACCTTGTCCAAAATTCAGAATGGTCCATAATACCTTGAATGCAGTTTTAGTACTCTCCAAACCTAAAGCATTGTGTCTATAAGGTTGCATTTTGAGATAGACTATGTCCCGAACCATCAACCTCCTCTCCTTTCTATGTTTATCTGCAAGAATTTCATTCGAGAGCTTGCCTTCTCCAGACTAGCCTTGATAGTCTCCAAAGCAGCTTGCCTCCTCTGCAATCTGTCCCTGTTTTCTTCAACAGCGGTGTCCAACAGTATGGCTTCTGAAATCATCAGTGGTTTCATACCATATAATGCCTCAAACGGAGTCATCTTCAGATGAGTATGAAAATTAGTGTTATCCCACCACTCTGCCTAAGATAACCAAGAATGCCATTTCTTTGGGTTAGCATAAACCATGCATCTCAAGTAGTTTTCAAGACACTAGTTAGCTCTTTCGGTTTGGCCATCAGTTTGGTGGTGGTAAGCACTACTAAGCCTCAGGTTAACACCCAGAGCCTTGAAGAGTTCTTGCCAGAAATGGTTCGTAAAGACTCGGTCTCTGTCAGTGACTATCACTACTAGGAGCCCATGCACTTTGTATATATTTTCTAAGAAGATATCAACCACATCTTGCACTAAATATGGATGCCTCATAGGTAGGAAATGTGCATACTTTGTAAACCTGTCGACCACCACCAATATTACATCCTTCTCCCCAGATTTTGGCAACCCTTCAATAAAATCTAGATTTCATATGTTGCATCTAGAGGTGGATTGAGTATCCACTTAAGATTGTGCATTAGTTGCACGTGGTGAGAGTTAAGTGAGGGGTTTGACTTATTACTCTTGGAGTTTACCAACTCTTAGACAATGTTGGAGGCATTATGCATAGTGATCTTCTCAAAAAAGGTTATGAGAAGACCCAACAAAGTTGTGAAGATTGGAACTCACTTATCTGGAGCGGGAAAGAGCTACCACTAGTGGATTTGAGGTGGAAAACTTAATCCATGGAACCGGTCCAATTTGTTTGGGCTTACTTCAACGTAGACTAGGGGAGATCGATAAGTTTTTGAACACCACGGTAAAAGCAACCATGTCATCTGTGGTTTGTTTTTTGTGCTCAATTTACATTCATATAATTAAATTAATTGCTTGTCATCATAAAATTGCAAACTTAGCTTAGGTTGTTAGTGCACTTAGGTGAACATTATTGATTTAGATATTATTTGTGCTAAACTAATTTGAGTTAAGTTTTCGCATTATATATTTGGTTTAGCTAAACAGAAATTGATTTTAATTGAAAGAAAAAATTTTAAGACAGCCTATTCACCCCCTCTAATCGACTTCCTCATCCTACAGGCACATGGGGAGGGAAGGAAGATGAGGAAGGAGGAGGTGGCGGCGCGTGGGGAGGGAAGGAAGAGGAGGCGGTGCAGGATGGGGAGGATAAGGCAATGCAGGGTAGGGAGGGAAGGAGTAGGAGGTGTACTGTCAAGTTCAGGGAGACAGGCGTGGGATTTGGGGGAGACGACATGCCCAGGGAGGTGAATGGCGGGTGGGGAGGGGAGGAGGAGGAGGTGGTGCCGAGTTAGGGGGAGACAGGTGTAGGATTCGGGGGAGACAATGTGCCCAGGTGAATGATGAATTTTGCAAAGGGAGGAGTGGAAGAACGAATGTACATATCGCCAACTCCTCTTTTTAAGTAGTAGAGATACTAATGGAAATCTTATGTGGAATCAGAAAACATATAGGTTTGCTAAGAAAAATGTAGATGGCACCCAAGCACTGGTGGCGAACAGATTTAGTCGCTTGTCACTTGCGCAAACAGTAATTTCTGTTAGCTATTCGACCAACTTGCTCTAGTGTTGATGTCCTCAGGTTCCTGTATATGTCCGATTAGACGATTATTTGATCACTTTATTCTTTAGACATTGTAGTCGAACTATTTAGTGGCCAAATTAGAAAAAGCAAAATTGGCTAAAAGACAATATAAATGTGTGGCACTTTAAAACCCATGTCCATTTGGTAGAACACACTGGACTGATAGAAAACATAGTATCTTATTATTCGGGTTAAAGAAGGGGTGTAAAAAGTCTAAGGGTATGTTCTTTTCACTTATGCTTAGTGTTTGGCTTCTACCGTAACTAGATTTTAAACAGTGCATTGTTTCAAGGCGGGATCTACAGGAAGATTGTAGTAGAAGCTGTACCGAGTTTAAATATACCGGTCAAAATTGCATACAACTATTTTCCTCTCCGTACTGTGTCTTGTGAACAACCAAAATTTAAAAAATCATAAGTCAAAATTATAGCCAAAAAAAACCTCCTTATATCCCGTGTGATGTTGGCAGAGCTTAGGAAGAGGTACAAACTTAATGACCTTGTGTGTGGGAATTTCAATAGCATGGTTGTGGACCCATGGCGATGAGGATCAGCTTTTGGGATTGATGGATCGAGACATGACCTCACCAAGTGGATGGTGAACGAGGAGAACGGGTTGGCAAAGTGTCATGAGGTGCTGTCCATTGTTGGATTTGGTGTTCTGGTCAAGACAACACTTGGCAATGAGGTGTTTATTAAGATTGGCGACAAGTTCCACTCTACGGCTTTTCGATCGGTGTCTCAAAAAGCCAAATTTGAAGAAAAATTCTAAGTGATGTACTCTTTGAATTGGTTGATCACAGAGATAAGTTCATCAAAAACATGATACGTTGGAGCAAATCATAATCATTACGAACAGGGGCAGATTCAAAGAAGGCTGAGTGGGAAGCCAGACCCTACTCAACTTTGAGTTTTTGGTGGAGTAACCAAATATTTTAGTACTTGGACCCCCATTTAGCCCATCCGAGATGTCCCCACTCCCCTGTGCCCCAGGCCTTATCTTGCGACTGTTTATGCCCGACAACCCAAACGAAACAATAAAATGAACTAGGCAACTAGCGAAACGTGTCCAGCACTAAAATGTTGACCTACTACAATAGAGTAGTTGGCCTTACACTGACACAAGAGCGTAGCAGCTAGTAGAGTGGCCCACACAGCCACATAGGCGGCAGGCACTGCGCTCAGCGCCGCGCTCCTCAGCCCTCGCCTCGCATGGCTCGGATGGCGGGGTCTACTACGATGTCGTCACGTGGCGTGAGCTGGGTGCCTCCACTCATTTTTTGCGAGGGGTCTGCCCCTAATGTTTACTAGAAACACAAACCAATGTTGGAGTAACACCTGGGGCCGTATCAAGGTGTCCCAACATCTACCCTCAGTTGGCTATTGTTTTGACCCTATTCTTTTTAGTTATTTAGCGGCTTTTATGTAGTGCTCCAAATGGTTAAAAAGCCATTGCTTTCAGCTTCTGCTGTAGGTTTTTGCCTGCAATTACGCTATAGTAGCTGTTAGCTTTTTCTGAGTTAAAAAATAGAAAAATAATAAAAATTTGACAAAAATTGAAAAACACTGATATATATTTTGGGACAATACAAAGGAATAAAAGGAAAAAACTAAAAAAAAGGCCAAAAAGTAAAAAAAAAACCAAAATTAAGAAGCCGACACGTTCCAAGTAAAACTAGAAGCCGAAACCATTTGGAATGGGGCTCTAGTTTTTAACTTCTTTTAACAATCACTATTTGTTATAATAATAAATCATAACCAAAAAAATAGCTTTCCTTTCTCGGCCTTCCTCACCTCCCTCCCCCTCAGCCTTCCTCACCTCCCTCCCCCTCGGCCTGCCTTTGTTTCTTGGGAAGAATCAGCACCAACCTATGAAATGACCTAAGGATATAACTAGAAACGCAAACCGATGTTGGAGTAACACCTGGGCGTATCAAGGTGTCTTAACTTGTGGTTGAGTTTTTTTTGGTGTGACTTATAATTTAAAATTTTGAATTCTAATAGTTCGCGAGAGACAGTACGTAGAGAAAAATAGTTATATATGATTTTGATATATATAGCTGAACTTATTATACTTTATACTATAGTCTTCTTGTTTACTCCATCTTAAGCAAACATACTATTTAAAAGCTAAAACTATAAGCTAAAACTGGTTCAGTCGTACCGAAAGCAGCCTCAAATATACTATTTAAAAGCTAGAACGTACAAACCAAAACTGGTTTAGTCCTACCGAAAGCAGCCTGAACGTGTAACGAGTCCATAAATTATTAGTGCTCTGTCTATTCCTAATTTTCAGTAGCCGCAAGGGCTAATACGCATAGAAGAAAAGCTCCCCTCAAACAGCATTAACGAGAGCTGCTCCAGGATCCGACGCCTGTCTCTTCTCCGAAGCAAAGGTGGCTAGCACAGTGCCACGACACACATCCTCAAGGTCGACCACTCGACCCCCCGCGACCGCCTCTCTTCTCCGAAGCAAAGGTGGCTAGCGCAGTGCCACGACATACATCCTCAAGGTCGACCCCCCGCGACCGCCGCCTCTGGGTCTCCTCCGTGCAGTGCTACGCCACCAAACCCACCTGAAAATCGAATCACATCGGCACAGCAGCAGCACGCCACGGTCTCCTCTCTCTCCCAGATCCAAGCAGCCGCCACACCACCACGGCCTCTGCCGCGCGTACACGTCTCCCGCCCCGCCGATCTGATGCACGCGCACGCGCTAATCAGGTAAGCCTGTGTTGCCCTAACCACCGCTATTAATACACAAGCCTCGGCTCCTTCAGTCTCAGATCTCCCTCTCCATCTCCGAATTCTAAGTCCCTCGAAGCTGCCCCCCGGTTTGGGAGAGGAATAACCCGGTGAGTGATTGAATTCTTCTCTGTATCAGCTGCGATGCGGTGGAAGCTTAACTCCTGCGCGTACAAGCGCGTGCCGTCCAGGGACGCAGCCATGGATCGCGACGTCGAGACGCCTGCAGGTCCGTTCGCCAATCTGGCCCCGCGATTATTTTTTTTGGTGGATTCGCGGTGAGATTTCGGGTTTTCCTTTTGTTCCTCTAATGGTGGCGATGCTGGTTTCCGCAGTGAAAACGACGGACGACGGCGGCGCCGGCGGGGGGCCATCGTGGCGAATGTCGTTGCCGCACGTGTGCGTCGCCACGCTCACGTCCTTCCTCTTCGGCTACCACTCCGGGTGCGTGCGCTTTGTGCTTGCCCCTCCCCCCGCGTTTCTGCTCTCCTAGTTGTGGTTGTTCCCCTCGTTGTGAAACGCGTGCTTGTTTGGTGACGCAGGGTCGTAAATGAGCCGCTCGAGAGCATCTCCACCGACCTCGGCTTCGCCGGGAACACGCTCGCCGAAGGTACTGGCCGCCTCGGGCCCAGATTTTGGTGAGATTTGGTCAAGTTCGGCACGCGGGTAACTGAATCTCGGTTCTGTGGGTGCAGGGCTTGTGGTCAGCATCTGCCTGGGAGGAGCTTTCGTTGGGTGCCTGTTCAGCGGCTCAATCGCTGACGGGATCGGCCGCCGCCGGGCGTTCCAGCTCAGTGCACTGCCCATGATCATCGGCGCTGCCATAAGGTGCTCATGACAAAGATGCACTGTTTCCTTTGCTTGCTTTCCCTTTCCCACTTATCCTTTGTCGCTGTGTGGTTTGGTCAGTTAAGGCAGTATTTTAATTGCCACTTGCTAGTATTCCTTATTTTTGGTGGAGTTAGTATAATCGATCGGTTTCTGGGTGTTACACAAATGCTATGTTGTAACAAGTGGTGACTACCTGACTGGTGACCCGGTCTTTTGTTGGTACTGTACAGTCGCTGAAAAGTTGAATGATGGCCTGGGAGCAACAAATTTATTAGTTTTCTTTTAATGGAACACACTACTGGGAGTAACAAGTAGCAGCTCTGTGAAATCATCCTTTAGTTGAATTTTGGATTCTGAAGTTGGCTGGTGTTGAATACTGAATGCGATTGTCCTGTAACAGTTGTGTAGGACTACTCTATATCAGGTACATTAGGTCTATCGTTTTGTCATCAGGGAATTTATATGTTTCTCTGACTGGGTGAGGAGCTTAGTAGTGCCACATGACATGTAGACATTAAGGCATTGAACAATACTGTAAAAGTCAGTTAAATTTAAACTGACTTTGACTTTCTCTGCAGGGTATTAATAATCCTTGTTTTCTTATTGCACTCCTGGTGTATTGATATTGACATGTAACAAAAATGGAAGTATCAGACTTTCATTAAGGTAGCACTCTTATTAAGGGCTTGTTTGGGAGGCTCATTTCCGGCCAGGATCCGTGCCGGGATTTTGAAAGTAGCACTTTTATCAATGGCTTGTTTGGGAGGCCCATTCCCGGCCGGGATCCATGCGGATGGGCCCGGATTTTAGTTCAAAATCCCGGCCCATCCGCATGGATCCTGGCAGGGAATGGGCCTCCCAAACAAGGCCTAATTGATTGCTAGTATACCTTATTGCTTTTGGAGTCAGCATAACAGGTTAATTGATGGGTGTTTAATTTAAGTTAGAACGATTGGCGACTGTCTAAGCCTTGTTTTCTTATTGCACTCCTGGTGTATTGAGATTGACATGTTACAAAAATGGAAGTATCAGCCTTCATTAATGTAGCACACTTATTAATTGATTGCTAGTATACTGTATACCTTATGGCTTTTGGAGTCAGCATAACAGGTTAATTGATGGGTGTTTAATTCAAGTTAGAATGATTGGCAACTGTCTAAGCCTTGTTTTCTTATTGCACTCCTGGTGTATTAAGATTGACATGTTAAAAAAATGGAAGTATCAGACTTTCATTAATGTAGCACTCTTATTAATTGATTGCTAGTATACCTTATGGCTTTTGGAGTCAGCGTAACAGGTTAATTGATGGGTGTTAAATTTAAGTTAGAGCAATTGGCAACTGTCTTGAATGGTGACCCAATCTATGGTTGGTTTTGCTGGTGCTGTTGAATTGCTAAAAATTCTTCTTCAACTTTATTAAGATTTGCTTTGTTAGTTGCACTCCTGGTAGATTAAGATTGTTATGATGCACAAAAATGGAAGTATAGCACACTTACATTAATGAACACTCCTTATATATCTGATCTGAATTTATTTATAGTTTAGACACAGATCATACTTATGTTTCTGTTATATTCAGCCAAATTGAGATTGAAACATTAGTTACATTATGCAGTGCTCTCACCAATAGTCTGGAGGGTATGCTCGTGGGAAGATTCTTGGTTGGAACAGGGATGGGATTGGGTCCACCGGTAGCTTCACTCTATATAACAGAGGTATGCAATTGGTGTTTTTGCTCAATGGCTGGTTGCTAACAGCAAATATCAATCTAGTTCGTCTGTGTTCACTTTTATTCTGATGGAATCCAGGTTTCTCCTCCTTCTGTGAGGGGTACATATGGCAGCTTTGTTCAGATTGCGACCTGTCTTGGAATCATAGTATCTCTCCTAATTGGTGCACCTGTCAAGGATATTGATAGATGGTCAGAAGCTTTTTCCTATAGTCCTTTATGTGCCTGTTGCAGTTAATATGTGCGGAAATCCATAACTACGAACATCATTTTTACAATTGGCAGGTGGAGAGTGTGTTTCTGGGTTGCAGCTGCCCCAGCGACTTTACAAGCTCTTGGTATGGAGTTCTGTGCAGAGAGCCCCCAGTGGCTGTATAAGGTGCCTTTACTATAAGATACTGCTTGTTTGCTGTGTCACTTTCTGATTTATCAATTCAAAGCTTTAACCGTTGGATGTGTCTGCTACTTTCTAAATGTGCTTCTATAGTTTGATCTTCTGTGCCTTTGCTAGTCATCATGTGAGGTGTTGATAATTTGAATGTACACTTCAATTTTGTATTCTTTGTTAGAAAAAAGAATTTCTTAAACTGTCTGCAAGTACCATCCAGAGGTCTTTCCACAAGTCCTCGAAGATTACTCTCGTAACTGGGTATGAGTTAAATCTATCGTACAGTTAGTTTGTTGGCTACAATCTTTGTCCACCACCCTGAGGCTTTTTGTGCCAACAATTGGTCAGTGTTACACAACATAAAATTATTGCCTACTGTTACTTCAGTAGTAACATGAATGATTTATGTGTGTCCATTGACACATGTAGGTTCATACACCACATGTTTATAATTTTTAATACACATCAATGGTCATCTAGGTTACCCCAATATAGTGTCCGTAGCGTGATATGTATCGGGATGCCAATACTGCTTCAATATGCCCTGATGCATATTGCATTATGTAAAAAAAAATCCTTGATACACTCCCGATATGGTTCCAATACTTACCTGATACCCCCCTGCCCTATATGCATGCATTGATATTTAAGGATAACATGTTTAGCAGAGACATCCGAAATGATTTGATGAGTCTTGTTCTTGTATGCAGCACGGAAGAACAAGTGAAGCAGAGATGCAATTCGAAAAGCTTCTAGGCCCTCTTCATGTAAAATCTGCCATGGCAGAACTTTCTCGATCTGAAAGAGGTGATGATGGAGAAAGTGTGAAGTATTCAGAGTTGTTTTATGGTCGCCACTTTAATGGTACAAGCTGCTCTGTTATCCATTCTGTTGCATTTATGTGCTTCATTGTAACCTGATTCCTGTTTGGCTTTGAAGTTTGTTCATTACAAGTCCCTTTTTTGCTACAGTTGTTTTTGTTGGCACAACGCTATTTGCTTTACAACAGTTATCCGGCATAAATTCTGTGTTCTATTTCTCATCAACTGTGTTCAGAAGTGTGGGGGTTCCGTCTAACCTTGCCAACATATGCATGGGAATTGCAAATTTATCAGGTGAGTCTCCTGAACCTGTTCTACTGTTCTGCTATATTCAGTTGACCGATCTTATTTTGGTGTGTTTGCTTCCAGGTTCAATTGTAGCTATGCTTCTAATGGATCAACTAGGCAGAAAAGTGCTTCTTTCAGGGAGCTTCCTCGGCATGGTAAGCACTCACTATAGTTGGAAGATATATTGAACATTACTGACTACACTTGCTGGTATAGGCCTTTGCAATGGGAGTTCAGGCTGTTGGAGCAAATCGTCACTACCTTGGTTCAGCAAGTGTTTATCTTTCGGTTGGTGGCGTGCTGCTGTAAGTTTCGGAGTTTTATGCCATTCACTACCTTGGTTCTACTAACTTGCAAGTTTCTTGAACTTAGTTCTTCACATCATCTATGCTAAACTGCACTAATTTGGGGTATCTAAATTGATTACCTTAAGCAACACTTCTTATAGAATTAAGTCAATTTATCCTGGATTTATGTGCCATCATGCCTCTATTTAAGTTGATAATAAGAAAATTTATTGTATATTATATTGTCAACGGCATGTTCTGCCGACTTTTAGTATGCATACAGTCGAGTATCTTTGTGTGATATCTGTTTTTCTGACCGAAGTAATTAGCAGCAGAAAGGATATTGTGTTACTGCACTTGTTTCATCTTGATTCCAATGTAGCATTTTCCCCTCAAATGGTATTGTGCTACTACTCTTAACATGTTCTGTATATGCCTCTCTTCTATGTCTTAACTTCTCATAAGGATTTTACATTTGTTTAACTTGTATGTTAGCAGCTAAATCGTTCTTATAATTGCAAGAATTTTGGTACTTCTGTCAGTTACTTACAGTTGAGCATTTCTTTTGCAGGTTTGTCTTGTCATTTTCGTTAGGAGCAGGCCCAGTTCCAGGACTTCTTTTGCCTGAGATTTTCCCAAACAAAATCCGAGCCAAGGCGATGGCTCTGTGCATGTCTATGCATTGGGTAAGATATTCTTCAACTGACAGTGCATGTAAAGTGCTTGTCGTTAGATCGAAGAAACAGATTTTGGTTGCAATATGGAAGCGTTATGCACTGTAAATTTCTACACTAGCTTCCCTTTTGTTTTGGGTTGATTGAAAGTAAATGCATAAACTAAAAAAGAAACAAAAGTACATTACCCATGTCCAACAATGTTTGAATGTGGATAAATGAAGTCTAGGCACACGTACCATTCTAATGGAACAGGGAAAACAGGCTGGTTATGGCTTGTATCCAATCATGACTATGTGCATGATGAATGGCCCAAGTGCAAAACATAAGCTAAATAATTGACTATCTTATGTGAGTTACGGGTTAACCAGGCTGAGCTAGAACAAGTATTACATGAATTCAGATGGTTTCAAGTGGTAAGTAGCCAACCAGTTTAGTCACCAAACTGCAAGAGTGAGGATGTGGTCATGAAGATAGATGGACTATGTAGGCTGCAGCTTTTGCTAGCTAACGAAATTGCCCCCCCCCCCCCACCACACCACCCTCAAATCATGTTAATGTCGAAGTTTTCCTGTGTATATGCTGTTAAGCAGAGAAGGTAAATAATTAACAACACTTTTTTAGGGTAAATATTGAAATGAAATGTCTAGTGCAGTCCATCTTCATAATGCTACATGGTTTTTAATTAAATACACAAAAGGATTCTTGAAGATAAATAATTAACAACACATTTTTAGGGTAACAATTGAGATGAAATGTCTAGTGCAGTCCATCTTCATAATGCTACTAGGGTTTTAATTACATGTGCCAAAAGATTCTTAAGATTCTGATATGGTTGGTACTGGATATCAAAATTCAAGTCGTGATTAAATCTATCTGAAAACTACTTCTGTAACAGATAGTGGCTTTTGCTTCCTTTTTTAAAAAAAATGTTTTCATCTTTACCTTTTCAGTTGTGTCAGTTGAGTAAAATGATAAACTACCGACTACGTGGGTTTTCCCTTGTTTTTCTCTGTGCATAGAGTTGGAACCGAGTTGAATGCGCTAGATATGCTTGATTATAGTTGTACTCTGTATGTGAGTTCCCTGAAATAAGATCATATCCATTTGTTGACATGCTATGCTTGATTGTAAAATCTGCAGGTCGTGAACTTTTTTGTTAGCTTGTTGTTCTTGCGGCTTCTGGAACAACTTGGTCCGCAAGTTCTGTACACAATATTTTCATCATTTTGTGTGGTAGCAGCGATATTTGTGCGGCGCCATGTCATTGAAACAAAGGGAAAAACTTTGCAAGAGATAGAAGTCTCTCTCTTACAAACACAATAAAGGTACTGCTTGCTTTTGCGTTTGACATAATCCATTTTCAGATCATCTGTCTACAACCTATATTTATAATTGGCGGTGGTGATATTTTAAGGTGGCGGTGATATTTATTCTGAAACACAAGAGGTGAACATATTCAACAGAGGATTCCTAGTTTGAAACCTCATGATAAGGCCATATGGGTCACAAGCATGGCCTTGACAACCTTACCGCATGACAATCTGGGTTCACAAGCTGCATGCTTTTGTCATTGCAGGTTTTATTTGTGCGGTATCACTTTGTCATGATTGGAATCTGACAATATATTGTTGGTGAAGACCAGCTGGGCCAAGTCTACCGTGTAAATTGATTCCTAAGTCATCTCTTGCGAAACAGCTACGCGCCACCCTGGTCTCAGGGAAGTTCCCAGACATGCACCTGTGACCATTAGGGCAGGCCTGCCTCTTGCGTGCATCATGTAGTGAGGGGTTCGTATAGCTCGTTGCCTCGTCCTATGTGTGTGTGTGTGTTCTTATCGTTTATTTGTACCACTTAAAAGTGTGTAATGGGAGACTTCAAGTTTGGTTACCGAAGAGCACAGTTAAAGCGGCGTACATCATTTACCTGTACGGTTGTACCCATGTTTCGGATAACACTGGCATGCCTCATTGGATGCTATGTATTCTAGCTTTTCGCTGGCTTTGCCCAGCTTTACGAAAATAAAGAGCCATCTTCTTGAGCTCATCCATGCCAGATGTACGTCAGTAGTACTGCCCTATTGGGGTAATGAAACCAAAAGAAAAAAGTTTGCATGGTAAAATTGAACTGTGAACATCTAAACTTTCTGGCTTGATTGTGCAGTTCAATTGGCGCTTCAAATTTAATCTTGTTGATTTGAGCCAAGCTTCTGGTTAGTCACGCGCGATCAAGCTCTTAGCCCTACCCTGTTGATTTCAGCCCCTCTGCTTTTCGAGTTTACGAAGTTACGAAACTTGTTGTCGAGATTTGTCTAATCAAACCGTTTCGACCAATGCGTTGGTGATGCGAACATTAACAGTAGGCAGAATGCTGCTCGGTTCTTAGCCGCCTGACGGCGACCATGGAGGACAGGTCACGGTGCACTGCTCTCTTCCGGGAGATCAAGGCGCTGATTAAGCTTCTTCCCGATTTTCGAATCCAAATGGCTAAGAGAGTGTAATAGGGTAGCTCATGAACTTGCTTAATTAGCAAAGAGAAACTTCCATTGTGCTGTTTGGCGAGAGTCGGCTCCTGGTTGTGTCAGGCAGCTCCTGTCGAACGATCGTAATAATGTTTTACCCTAATAAAAAAAGCGCTCTCTTTCCTTCAAAAAAATTCGACGGCGTAATTGATTACTTTACAGGTTCCGTTCAATGTGCACTGGTAAAAGTTCAAATTTTCTACCCGAGTATTGGACAGATTTCCACACATAAAATACTTGTAATAATACGCTACTTCAGCGGCAAATTGCGATGAGAGCAAGCAATCCGGTTTAGGCATATTTTGTAGATCTTGCTCGATTTTGGTGCTGATTTGATTGGGTGTGTGTGTGGTGTTGGGCTGGCCCGGTGGAGGCAGAGGCAGGGGCGGAGCCACCGCCGGTGCTAGTTAGGGCTCGAACACCAGCCCCGACATCAGTTGAAGCCACCGGGCGCTGGCTAGTACAAGCAACGGAGCGAAACACTTCTATTTGGATCGGAGAAGGCTCACCACTGACAAATTCCTCTACTGCATTCCCTTTTTTTATTCAAGGTAAGTGATTCAATCGCCTTTTTCCTTGAATGATCTATGCTCGAGATGCGATTTGGTGGACTTTTTGTGGTCTCTATCCTGATCTGGATTTGAAATGTAACATATGACTCTACGTACTGCACACTTCCAAGCCATATATGACCATCCTGCTCTCTCATGGAGAACTTGGGGTTATCAAAAGCTTCTTACTAATTGTTCATAATATTTTCTCCAGGTTTATGGCAAGTAAAAGAGGAACACCTATATGCTGTGATAACTTACCAAGAGAAATATGGTAACAGTCTCGTCATGAGGCGGTAACTTCTAGAAGACATACTAGTTTTCAGAAATCGTATGCACTTCCAAGCACAAATAAGGTAATAATCTTATCATCAGGTGATAACTGCAGATGGTTACTTAGGTATAATAGATGGTAATGGTTGAACTTCTTTTACACATACTCACAAATGATAGTAACTTCATAACTTAAATGGTAATTTGTTAAAAGGGCAGATAATAACTTGTGCAGCTGAGGGGAAAATTTTGAACTTTTATAGGATTAAGGATAACCTTATTTGATTGAATGATGGCATGCTCCAATTTTAGTCTGAAATGGCTATAGGATTAGGGATGACACGCATCTTATTTCTAAGTGTTCATTAAGTTTGCATGCAATGTTGGAGGGTAAGTGCTTGTCAAAGGCCGGCCACAGCGGTGGCTGACTAAAGATTGATCGCCACCGGTTGATCAAACCGTGTCTTCCATACCGGTCTGACCGTTACTTGGATAGTCTGATCATGGCCCCAAAGCCAATCATACTGCCAGCGGAAGAAGCAACTGATAAAATTACAAACTCTCAAAAACTAAACTTAAACTCTACAAACTCTCTTAACCAAAAATCAATTACTCATCACAACCATAAGGTGACCTCATATGGTCTCACACCCACAAAAGTTCAATAAGTTCGGAGCATCCCCTTACCTGAAATTCATCGGGAAGAGATTGGTCTCTCCAGGGTTATAATACTTACAAACTATGCTATTGTGGTGTGTGCTGGTTTAGGTCAATTAATGTTTCTTACATTGTCGATGCCATTCCCAGGGTTGATGCGTCTTACTAAAACAGTAAACCAGTAAAGTAATGCCATATGAAAGCTAGCCATTTGATGTATATACAATTTGATTTTCAGGCAAATATGTAAATTAATGGGACTACAATGGTGGTTGATGGAGGTCTTTGGTTAAGTCACCCTCGCCATATTCCCAAGGAGGAAGTGAAGGAGCTCTCAAAGGTTGTCGAGAAGAAGGTTAGGACCTCTGGTGTTGGTGTGCCATCCAGTAAATCGTGATGGCATCTTTTGTTTATGCCACCGTCTTATGTATGCCCTGTAGCATCCTTCAGTTTTGTTATCAGCGAACTTTATTGCCTATGTGACTCATGTAGCCTGCTGAACCCAGCTTGTTTTCGATGAGCAGGTTCACTGTTTACCTTTGTTGTTATGTTATAAATTGCGTTAGAAATATTGAGATTGATTTGGGACCCCAACCAAAAGATGTCTATTGCCAAATATTCCCATGACGTGCTAAAAATGCACATCTGAACAAGTCGCAACATCATTTCGTATTGTTGATAAAGTGTTCTGTTGAAAATTTGAACTACTTCCATATCCTCCATGTTTAATTTAACCCAGAACCTAAGTTAATTTCAGGATAATATGTGGCAAACATGAAAAAATGGGAAGCATGAAGTTGTAACTACTACGAACTTCAGGGAAGCGAGACAAGCTTGTTTTGAGAAAGAATTTGTATGCGTAACACAACGCACAGGGGCGGATCCAACATGTACGGACGGGGTGACCCTAATGCCGTCTAGGTTAACCCATGAAGAAGTTGATGCTCGTGACGATATTTCAAAGTATTATTACTAATTCATGCCTATAGTGGACCTCAACGTGCCTATGATGACCTCAATGACTTCTCCTGTGTTACGAAACTTAAAGGGTTTCCGATATAAGCAAAAACCTAAATTACCCCTGCTGGTTTCCTACTATAAATATAAACTTAAAGGGTTTCCGATATGAGCAAAAACCTAAATTACCCCTACTGGTTTCCTACTATAAATATAGAGTTATTATACCATGTAAATCAATATACTAATCAATAAAGTCTACGTTATGGTGTTCTATTCTCTTGGTGTCTCGTGTGATTGGTTGATTACTCTTGGCGATAGTATTCGTGAATTGCGTTGCCATCTACCCTACATCGATTTCGCAACACGTTATCAGTACGAAGCTCTACGATGTGCACGGTATGCAAATCGTGAATCAATCTAACATGAATTCCTGTTGATATTTCCAATCTACATTGATTTGCATTCCCTGGCCATACTATGTTTTTGGATCAATCTCATGTCCACCAAACAATAGATCAATATGTTATTCATCTTGGTTCTAGATCCTGTAAGCCTTAGGGCCTATTTGTTTCAATTGCAGATTACGAGAAGCACTGTCCGAGTATCTAGCCGAGATTCGAGTAGCTGGCTGGTCTGAGTAGCAGCTGGTCTGAGTAGCTAGGCTGTTTGGCATCTTGGATTCTAGCTGTGCAGCTGGTATCCTGATAGATGTATTGTCTGAAATACTCTTAGGTGAGTTGATGTCCTGATTATATATTGATAGAAGAGACATCCATCTGTAAATTTGTTGTACGTAGTTCAAACATTGAAAAACTAATATTAAAATTTCATGACAATAAATTTGACTCCAAATCATAATTTTAAATATTAATATGGATAACTACCATATCTCCATACAAAATGAACGTATAAAAAGGTATTCATAGGCATATAAGGCGCACATATCACCATCAAAATGAACTGCTATAGTAATATCTATATTCTTGAAGCCATCAATCCGTTAGCTATGGAATCACGAAAGGCACACATATCACCATCATCTTGTGCCGTGCCAATGTAATCACCTCCTGTGCTTGAATCAACATATGGCATGTACTCTTCATCATCATCACACCTCTCAAAGAGATGGTCACTCAAAGCATTGTCTCGAATGAAATTATGAAGCGCCATACAAGTAATGATGATCTTCTTTTGCCTCTCAACCTTATAGCTTGGCATATGCAATAGAATTCGTCACTTCATCTTTAGCACGCCAAACGCACGTTCAATCACATTACGAAGAGAGGAGTGAACATGATTGAAGACCTCCTTTTGGCCACTTGGGCGCCCTCCCCGTTGAAAATCCAGCAAGTGATACTTTTGCCCTTTGTACGGAGCTAGGTATCCCTTTCTATTAGGATAACCGGCATCAACTAGATAAAATTTCCCTACAAGAATCAAATCGGATTAATGACAATGTATAAAATGAGAGATAGAAATAGATAATTGTATTACCATCTTCAGGGTGTGGGAAATTTTCCGAGTACCGAGATAGAGTGTCATTGAATATACGAGAGTCATGGGCAGATCCAGGCCATCCAGCAACAACAAAAGTGAACCTCATATCAAAGTCGCAAATCGCCATAACATTTTGAGTAGGATACCCATGACGACCAATGTGTGCAATTTGATCCTTGGCTGGCACTACAACTGGGATATGTGTGCCATCTATTGCTCCAATGCAATTGTTGAAATAGGGTGAGAACCGAGAATCTTGAAGCTTTGGGTGCACAGTAGATTGCGACTCTTTTGGTTTTATGTTGTGCTTGGCTAACTCATTAACACACTAAAGGACTTCTCTGAATTTTGTACTAATTATTTCGGTTGACCGTTTAAATCGGTTCTCAACTTGGCTAAATGATTGGGGTCCACCACACATCCACAAGAACATACCAAGAGCTTCAATGGAATTACAATCTCTAGTTGATTTCAGACCATAACTTTCTACTAGTGTTTCATGCAACTTGTAAAAAACTGTAGGTGTCATCCGAAACATACGATAACAATCTTTTATTACCATTAGTTGATCCATAACCCACTGATTCCCAGATTGCCGTGGAGTAACTCTTTTCCTTTTTTGGAGATAAGTTTCAGTATGGTGCATACCTATGAGAGCAACTGTTGCAACAGCTTGTAGAATTAATTTATGACGCTTAACCTCAACTGATGATCCATCACTGTCATTTGAGTCATCACTCTCACTGGATGTGCTCATCTACAGTTCATGATAAAATTGATAACATGAGAAATGTACATCAACATAACAAGAATAGGTCTGAAACTATACAAAAACATCTAGTAAATTAATCTCATACATAGGTCTAAAACACATAAAACACATAGGTCTGAATAGAGAAGTCAAACACAACAAGAATACATAAAAAGCATAGTCTGAAACAAGATTACAAACAGGTTCTACTTCTTCCTATCTTCATACATCCTCTTAAGCCATGCAACTCTCCCTTCATCGGTTTCAAATGAACGAAACACTGCACGATACTCTTGTTTAATAAAAAGTTTGGTTGCAATGTAGTGTTCATCACTTCCTTCTTTGGCTCCACATCTCACAGCCATGCGCAAGTGCTCTATGATCTCATTGTCCAATTTCTCATTCCGGTCAGATGTCACAGAATTGCTAGTAGCAATCACGTCAACTAGACGTTTCACTTCCTTGATCATAGGACTCTTCTTTTTATTTGGGCTAGGCACAATGCTACCTCCCTTACGCTTTCCAACCTTGGTCTTCTTATCATGAGAGCTATCATCATCCCCAATATCGACGATATCATCGTCAACATTAATTGGATTTGTGCTTTCACGACTACCAGGAATAATAGAAGACGAACCAGACACATGGATGTTCTGGAACATAACTTCAATCTCATCTAGGTTCTCCATTGGTGTGCAACGGAACTTGGCATACTCTTTGTTGGCCTACAAAAAAATATGTAGAATTATTTACACAATGGTGCCACAAAGCATTGAATGGAAAATAATTTTACAAATGTCAACGGCATACCGCTATTTTTTCTGACCACCATTCGTCATCTGCAACAATTGTTCCATTTTGGACATCCCAACCAAGACCGGTTGCATTCTTTTTTAGCTTAATCCATAAGTTGTATTCCCTCTTCAAAGCATCCCAACGATTCTTTAATTTGGTCCGGTCATAGTTTCTATTTGTCTTTGCATTGAATTTTCTAGTAGATTTTTGTAACGGTGGCATTCAAGGCTGCAGTTGGTCTATTTCCAGCTAGTACTTCATCCCTACATATTTCACAAAATATTTTGGTTGCCCAGGCATCCCAACTTGCTTTTGATGTCTTCCCTTTCTCCATCTAGTTTCATGCAACATGCAACAAAACACACAACTTGATTTTGCAATATACTGAGGCAGTGAAGATAGTGGTGTAAAACTAGAGTAAAAATTGAAGTCCTAATTGAAAAACATATTGCCTAAACATGCTCCAATTTAGCTTCCCTGAAAGCCTGAACACAATACTCCAATGCTTGTACACCAATTCAGCACAAAGAGCAATCTATTACACTAATCCATTCCCATAGTAACAAACTAACATCGCTTAACCAATGAACATCGCTTAACCAAGAGAAACCAATGAACATCGCTTAACCAATGAACATCCATTACCTTCAGTAGTGCTTCGACAGGGAGGCGGGTTGGGTGGAGGACGGAGGCACTGGGGAGGAGTAGGAGGGGGCGGCGGAGGGGATCCGGGAGGAGGAGAGAGGGGCGGCGGGAGAGGAGGAGTAGGAGGGCCGGCGGCGGCGGGGAGAAATGGCACCCGGGGGGAGAGAGGTCGCTGGGGCGCGGGGAGGAGGGGCACGAGGGGGCGGCGGCGGATCTCAAGAGGGGCGCTGGGGTGGGGCGACGGAGGAGCGACAAGAGATCTGGGTCGGAGGAGAGGGGGCGGGAGAGAGGAGTTGGAGGGGCGGCGGCGACGGGAGAAATGGCACCGGGGAGGAGGGGCACGAGGGGCGGCGGCGGATCTCAAGAGGGGCGCGGGGGTGGGGCGACGGGGATCTGGGTTGGAGGAGAGAGGCGGCGGGGAGAGGAGGAGTAGGAGGGGGCGGCGCGGGGAGAAATGGCACCGGGGAGAGGTCGCGGGGAGGGCGCCGGGGAGGAGGGGCACGAGGGGCGTCGGCGCGGGGAGAGGCGACGGGGGGGCGCCGGGAGGGGAGGGGCGCGGGGAGGGGAGGCGCGAGGGGCGCGGCGCGGGAGGAGGCGACGGGAGAGGCGGATCGCGCGGGCGGCGGGGTTTTCGAGGAAAGGGGCGACGGGGTTACGAGAAAGGGGGTGACGGGGGGCGTCGGGAGAGGGTTTTTATTTGGTGGCATTTGCGGGTAATTAACATGAAATCTAAGTGGTATTATCCCAGAGAATCTGTGAGAAGCTGGGTTGTTGCAGCTTCTGGCTACTAGTTCATTTTGTGGATTCCGTAGCTTCGGCTACTCGAATCGGATGACAATCTGGACTGTTTGGGAGCTCAGATTCGGGAGTAGCAGAATCGCCGAAGCTGAAACAAACAGGCCCTTAATCTATAGTTTAGATGATCTCAATCTCAAAGAATAGAGTTCGTAACCATGGCAACACAACCACCGCAAATCGCTGCCTCGGTAGCACAAAGATCAGAGTTCGTCGCCATGGCAACCCACCGGCCACCACCCGAAGCTGGTACCTCGGCCGTCGCTTGGCAAAAGATGAACACTAGCGTGGCAGCCACCAAGGCCACCTAAAGCCCATCACGGAAGCATGACGGCCATTGACTGCTACCGTGGCATCCCACCACCGCCGCTCGGTCTCGACCGTGCACCAGAAGTCGCCTACCGTCATCGCGGTCATCGGAGCACCCGAAGTCGCTACCGCCGCGCCAGCCACCGCACATGGCCATTCCCCGACCCGCCACCGCGCATGCGTCGGCCGCTGACGCCTGGCTGAAGCAACCGGCACCGCCCTTGCTCCCATGCCTACTGTGGTAGCCTTCGGCAGCTGGATGCCCGCCATAATTCCTCCTCCATTTGATTGTCTCCAAAAATCTGGTTTGATGTCTTGTGTGATGTTGTTTGCTTAGGTGAAGTGGTGAGCGTGCTGATAACGTGTTACACAGTATTCACAAGTATTGGAGAGAACAATTGCTTTCTTATATTTTCTATTGATTCATCTGTTATCTGTACATGAATGAGTTACAATATATATAGATGATGGAGTGGTGGCAGTTGTCGGCGACGAACCGACGTCCGTACGGATCACCGGTGTCCGTATGGATCGTCGCGTCCGTACGACGTGGCTGTTGGTCAGATTGTTTCTAACACTCCCCCTTGACCAACATGTCTTCATCTGGTCATTTTGATTCATCATCTTGTAAAAAATCCTCCAAAACCCTGTAGAAAAAATATGAGGAGAATCTGTAGAGTAGATATGCCATGAAAAACTCCTTTAAAATCCAGTGGAAAAATTTAGGAGAAAAATGATATGGCATATATTTGATTATATCATTAAAACCCCCTGTGGGGAAAATAGAGATATAATATATGTATGATTACGTTGTCATATTGCCTCATTAAAAACCTTGATGAGAAACCTTAGAGGAAAACTCATAAAAAGAGAAAAGAGTACAATATTTATATTTGAACAGGTTAAGTCTTAGGAGATTTCTCCCCCTGACGCTTGCAAATCACGTAGTCTTTGTATACCAATTCCATGAACACATTTCTGGAATGTGGAAGTTGGTAATGACTTAGTGAATAAGTCTGCGAGGTTATCACAAGACTTAGTTTGCAGAATATTTATTTCCCCACTCTCTTGCAATTCATGTGGGTAAAATAGTTTAGGTGCAATATGTTTTGTGATATTGCTTTTTATATAACCCGTTTGCATTTGGACAACGCAAGCAGCATTATCTTCGTAGATAATGGTGGGTGATGCGATAGCACCTATACCATATGATTGTTATATGTAGTTAATCATTCTGCGAAGTCATACACATTCACGTGATACTTCATATAATGCAATTATTTCAGAATGATTAGTGGATGTAGCCACTAGCGTCTGTTTCGAAGACTTCCAAGAGATGGCTGTTCCACCATGTAAAAACACAAAGCCTGTCTGAGATCTGGCATTATGAGGATCTGATAAATAGCCAGCATCTGTATATCCTATTAAATCCATACGTTTATTCTTCTGGAAGAATAGACCGAGATATTTAGTGCCTTGAAAATATCTAAAGATATTCTTCACTCCTACCCAATGTCTTTTGGTTGGAGCAGCGCTATATCTAGCAAGTAGATTAACTGCAAATGTAATATCCGACCGAGTGCAATTTGCAAGGTACACAAGCGCTCCAATGGCACTGAGATATGAAACCCGGGTCCCAATAGCTCTTCATTGTCGTCTCGGGGTCGAAATGGATCTTTGTCCCTGTCTAGAGATCGAACAACCATGGGGGTTTTCGATGGATATACTTTCTCCATATTGAATTTCTCCAATATTTTATGGACATAGGCTGATTGATGTACTAGTACGCCTGTATGAACGTGCTTAAGTTGTATACCTAAGCAAAATTTAGTTTTCCCCAAATCCTTCATTTCAAATTCCGTCGTCAGATGATTACGTGCTTCATCTATATCTTGTGTATTACCAATGATATTAAGATCATCAACATACACAGAAATAATGCAGAATCCTGTTGAGGATCTTTTGATGAACACACATGGGCAATCATCATTGTTGGAGTATCCCTTTTTGGTTAGGAACTCACTTAGTCAGTTGTATCATATTCTACCCGACTGTTTCAAGCCGTATAGAGACTTGTTCAATTTTACACAGTATATATTGCGATTTGCGTTTGGATTCGGATTTGAAATTCCATCAGGAACTTTCATGTATATGTACGAATCAAGTGACCCATAAAGATATGCAGTCACTACATCCATCAACTGCAAAGATAGATGATTTTGTACTGCCAATAATATTAAATATCGGAATGTTATTCCACTCATTACTGGAGAATAAGTTTCATTGAAATCAATGGCGGGTCTCTGCGTGAACCCTTGTGCTATAAGCCTTGCTTTGTATCTCACCACCTCATTATTTTCATTCCGTTTGCAGATGAAAACCCATTTGAATCCGACAAGGAATACATTGGGAGGTGTATGTATCACACTGGTGAATACATTTCTTTTCTTGAGCGAGGCTAACTCCGCTTGAATTTCATCCTTCCATTGAGTCCAGTCCGAGCGCTGTTTGCACTCTGCCATGGCCTTGGGATCTGGATCATTTTGAAGTTTGTTTGCAATTGTTGTGGAGAAATAAATATCGACAATTCTAGTCTTACGATCATATGATTCTCGTAATCGGTATAGTTAGTGGAAATTTCTTGGACCCTGGTGACTCAATGTTATTTCCCAAAACATTTGAGTCGGGTATTCCATGTCCCAAGATCGTATTTGAGTGCACTGTTGATCTGGGTTCAAGGATCCTTTGGTGTCTATCAACTTGAGGTTGATATGCATTTACATTATTTTGTTTCTTTTGTCGCTTGTTAGAAGCTGTATCCATCACTTGTGCCGTACTTCTCCCCCTCTTATTTTGAACTGGGAGTTGAGTGGTGTTTTGCGGTACTTCCACTCTTTCAGGCACATTTCTGGCAGGATTATAGGATTTTGTGACACCTTTATAATCAGTAAATACATCTAGTAGATTATTTGCAATGTTCTGCAAATGAATGAGTTTCTGAACTTGAAGTTCAGTCTCTCTGGTACGTGGATCTGAGGCAGGAATGCCTTGAACATTCCAATCAATTTTCTGGAATTTAGTTTGGTACTTGTTGTCTCCCCCTAATGCCGGGAAATGTTCCTCATTGAATATGCAATCAGCGAATCGGGCTGTAAACAGGTCCCCAGTTAGGGGCTCGGGGTATTTTATAATTGACGGAGATTTATACCCAACATAGATCCCAAGTTTCCTGT
Source organism: Melocanna baccifera (assembly GCA_036346265.1). Classification (NCBI taxonomy): domain Eukaryota; kingdom Viridiplantae; phylum Streptophyta; class Magnoliopsida; order Poales; family Poaceae; genus Melocanna; species Melocanna baccifera. The sequence goes on along the minus strand of CM070680.1, from coordinate 9,502,087 downwards.
GCGTACCTATTGAGGTACGCTGCGGTGGTGAGATCGGTACGTATGTAGCGCAACCGAACTTTCGTAGATGGGAAATATCTGGTGGATTTCCACGTACAAATTGTAGCAGGGAAGTGCTATGATATGCAGTTGGACACAATTGGATTAAGTCAGCAGCGTGTAAAACTGCATGACCCCAACATGATGTTGGTAAGTTGCAATTCTGTAACAATGGTCTTGCGACGAGCTTGATTCTCTTGATGAGAGATTCTGCTAAACCATTTTGTGTATGAACATATGGAACAGAGTGTTGAACTTCTATCCCAAGAGCCATACAATAGTCATTGAATGCATGGGATGAAAATTCAGCAGTATTGTCCATTCGAATAGATTGAATTCGATATTCAGGGTAATGTGCTCGTAATCGGTTTGATGTATGTATAGTACAATCCGGAGGTTAAAGATGAAATTTTTTCTAGTACTTGCTTGCCATATCCGTTGTTTTTGCTGAGGATGAGATATTCCTCTTTGTTGTCACTTTGGGTTTCAATATGGAAACCATTCTGACGGATATCTCTATAACTGAGTATGGTACGTGTTGAATCGGGATACAAGAGTGCATCCTCAATTTCTAACTGTGTACCCATAGGGAGAGTGATAGAGGCGCGACCAGAACCTACTATCATTGCATCGCGTCCAGCGATGGTTAAAATATTTTCTTCCCTCCTAGTGAGAGTTAGAAAATATTTTGTGTCCCTAAGTATAGAGTTTGTGGTGCCGCTATTCACAAGGCATAATTCCTCCTCCATTTGATTGTCTCTAAAAATCTGGTTTGATGTCTTGTGTGATGTTGTTTGCTTGGGTGAAGTGGTGAGCGTGCTGATAACGTGTTACACAGTATTCAGAAGTATTGGAGAGAACAATTGCTTTCTTATATTTTCTATTGATTCATCTGTTATCTGTATATGAATGAGTTACAATATATATAGATGATGGAGTGGTGGCAGTTGCCGGCGACGAACCGACGTCCGTACGGATCGCCGGTGTCCGTACAGATCGTCGCGTCCGTATGACGTGGCTGTTGGTCAGATTGTTTCTAACAGGTCGAATGCCCACCGCGGCATTGCACGGCAGTCGCTGCATGGCCCGCCTCTCGCCTCCGTGTGCCCGAAGCAACCCCCGGGCACCTGCGACGGCAATCCACAGTGGCCGGATGCCCGCCACGACACCACACGATAGCCACCGCGACAGACCACCGGTAGCAGGTCGCCCCCAGCAGCCGCCACGGCTCCGCACACCCGCCGCGACAGATCCCGGTTGCCATGGCATGTCCTGGCAGTCGAACGCCTGCCGTGGTAGCCCACCAGACGCCACTCTCTCGCCGTATTAGCCGCAAACCACCGGGTGCGGATCTTGTGCGAGGAGACGGCCAACCGTTGCGGTCGAGAGGAATTTGGGGCTGTCAGTGGGAGGAGATAAGGAGGTCGGCAATTTTGCAAAAAGGCCCCTGGATTTGTGGGAAATCACAAGTATGCGATTTTTTTTGTAGTTACCCCCCAGATTTTGGTTAAATTATATTAATATCATTAAAATTGAAATTAAATTATAAAATACGACCCTACTGTTTATCATAATTACAATTTGGTCCAGTAGACTGATTTTATTCCATATGTTTTATTTACTAGATTATTTTAGCTTTATTATTATCCAATTAATATTGTGGCATTGTTATTTATTCTTCTGGAATTAATTTATTCAGCATATTATTTTCTGCTTAGTTAATTATTTTAAAAATTATTTATTAATTTGTAGAAAATCATTAAAATTGCTAGAAAAATCTCAAAAAATTCCAAAAAATTATTTGCTGAATAGATAAATTCCACACCATTCTGATTTAGAGATATTCATGCTATTTACCTGTAGTAAATTTAGTATTATAAATGGATAATGTTGGAGATATCTGATATCGCTAAGAAGAAGTTCGTTGAGCTTGCCCTTGATGGTAGCAACTACCTCACATAGGCCATGGATGCTAAGATCAACTTGATGGCCAGTTCACTCGGCGCCACCATAACTCAACATGCAGCTGGGGCTCCCACCATTCCTGATGCCGCCAAATGTGCGACACTATATTTCTTGAGACACCACATCCACCCAGACTTGAAGTCTGAGTATCTTCTGGAAGAAGACCCGCTGGCACTAGGGAACTCCCTGAAAGAGAGGTATGATCAGCAGAGATCCATTATGCTGCCTGAAGCACAACGTGAATGGACCAACATCAGGTTCTAGAATTTCAAAAGGGTGTCTACATACAATTCTACCATTCATAAGCTTGTCGCTAAACTTGGGTTCTGTAACCAGAAGATTACATATGCTGAGATGATTGACAAGACTTTGAGCACTTTCCATCCTACCCATAGAATGCTCCAGCAACAATACCGTTAGGCCAAATACAAGAAGGACTCAGAGCTGATTGCCACTCTTCTCGAGGCAGAGAAGAATGATGAGCTACTGATGAAGAACTATCAAATTCGTCCTACTAGGTCGCAGCCATTGCCGGAAACACATACTTATTCCAGGAGGACCAGTGGTAGCTAGGGCTGCGGAAAGGGCTCTATGTAGAGAGGTGGATAGTGGAAAAAGCTAAGTGTGCAGAAAGGTAATGGCAATCCTCACTGGATGGGGCAAGAGAGAGGCAAGCCACAGAAGCTAGACTTGGGTAACAAGAAGACCACCCTTCTTCGCCTTGGTACAGGTGTGGTTGCTTGGACCATTAGTCCCGCAATTGTCGCACTCCAAGGTATCTGGTGGAGCTCTACCAAGAGTTAGTTGCCAAAGGCAAGAGGGCGCTAGTGAAGAAGGATGTGGAGACACACTTTATTGATCAGCCTGATGCTGATAATGATGATGCCCCGAGTGTAGTGATGGAGCTCGACATTGCAGTAGGGGGTGATCACAAGGAGGTTGACACATATAGTGACTTGCAGTAGGCCATAGGCTGTCTCCTCGGGCAACTCTAGATGTCATAATTTTCTTAAGTTTGTTTTATCAGTTTAGGTAATTCCAGAAGAATAGTGGATTGTTCATGCTCTTATGAAGCATTAATTGTTTAGGGTTTAAACATTATTTTGATGAATAAAATGAGTTGCCTATTCCTTTAAATCTTTATTCCTGTTATATTATTATTTGATTATATTATACTCTATAGAGAGCCACCCATCATATCTGGTGGCAAAGGAAGAGATTTATCTGGTAGACAGTGAAACCACCAACTCGATATTAAGGAAAATAAAGTATTTCCATAAGTTAACAAAGAAAATAGGAAATATCATGACCATCGTCGGAAGCGATGCTCTAATTGTTGGTACTAGAAGAGTCATAAGTATTCTCCCTATGGGTACGAGAATAGTAATTGAGAATGCTCTTTTGTATCCTAAATTAAAGCGTACCCTATTGAATTTCAAGAATATTCGATTGAATGATATCCATATCGAGACAGAAAATGAGGGCGGTGCAAAATACCTCCTCTTGACCAAATCTGACGGCAATCAGAAAAGAGTGGTTGAAAAACTTCCCTCCTCCTCTGGGTTATATTACACATATATTAAACCTGAAGAATATGTAGTAATGAAAATAAAGTATAAAGCGTTCGAACCTTTTAAGATATGGCATGATCGCTTTGGGCACACTAGGATAGGTATGATGAGAAAAATAGTGAACATCTCTGTTGGTCATAACTTAAAAACTATATCCTTTCTTAAAACTAAAGATTTCTTGTGCCTAGCTTGTGCCACAGGAAAGTTTATCACTAGGCCCTCTTAGCTGAAAGTAGAGGCGAAATAACCTATTTTCCTTAAGAGAATACAAGGTGATATATATTGACCCATTCAACCCCTGTCGGGCCCTTTCAGATATTTTATGGTGATACTAGATGCCTCTACTAGGTGGTTCAATGTATGCTTGCTGTCTACTAGGAACAACACCTTTGCTAAACTAATAACTCAAATTATCAGATTAAGGGCAAACTTTTCAGAAGAAAGAATTAGGTCCATTTGAGTGGACAATGCTGGTGAGTTTACATCTAAGGCATTTAATGACTATTGTTTAGCATTAGACATTAAGGTAGAACACTCCGTACCACATAGCCACACGCAAAATGGCTTTGTAGAGTCATTTATCAAAAGGATTAAGTGATTGCTAGACCCTATTGCGAATAGTAGACTCCCACCACTATTGGGGACATGTAGTGTTTACATACAGAAACACTAATAAATCTAAGACCAACTGTATACCATCAGGTTTCCCCCTTACAACTAGTACGTGGAAAAAACCAAATATTTTCCATCTACAAAAATTTGGTTGTGCTATATATGTACCAATTTCACCCCCACAATGAACAGCCATGGGCCCCCACCGGAAGTTGGGAGTATATGTTGGTTTTGAGTTCTCATCGATTATTAAATATCTTTAGCCTACTACGGGAGATATGTTTACGGCCCAACAAGCCGATTGCATCTTCGATGAAGATAATTTCCTGGTATTAGGGGGAGGAAAGTATCTAAATGATGATAAATGCCGAGAAATGGATTGGAATATCTCAGGCATTTAGTCCTTGGATCCACGCACTACAGAAACTGAACTGCAAGTTCAGTGAATAATAAATCTACAACAAATTGCAAATAACTTACCAAATGTCTTCACTGATCAGAAGGGAGTGACAAATTTTTATATACCAGCAGCAAATGCTCCAGAGAGAGTGGAAATACCTTAGAAGGACATTCGAACCACTCCAACCCCTCATATGAAGAAGAGGGGGAGAGCACTAGAGAATGAGGTCTCAATTCCGCGGAGATGTCCGCAAAATGAAACTCAATGAGAACAAGACATCTCCCATATCAGTTGAAGAGGCTCAGCCTGAAGTTGAGAGAACCCCTGAAGGGATTGATCCTGAAGATCATAACCCCAATACAATTGCGCGCGCATAGAGTAATACTAAGATTTTGGAACAACCAGACTCCATCGTTGTGGGAAATCACGAGGAGCTAGATGAGATAAATGATGAAATATCCACTAATTTTGTTGAGTCAAGAGAACTATACAAGAGAAAAAAACTACAGTTGTCGACATCTATTTCGCCTCAAAGATTGCTAAAAACCGTGAACTGGATCCAGAACCAAAGTCCTTAGCTAAATACCGGAAGCGTTGAGACTGGAGTAAGTGGAAGGAAACAATGCATAATTACTCTCACTAAATAAAAGAAAGTGTTTGACCTGATAACTCGAACACCGCCCAAGGTATTCCCTATAGGATGCAAATGGGTTTCCGTCCGGAAGAGAAACAAAAATAATGAGGTGGTGATATACAAAGCGAGACTTATAGCACAAGAGTTCACACAGAGACTCGGTATTGATTATGATGAAACATATTCTCTTGACATGAGTGGAATAACGTTTGATATCCGACATCAATGGCAGCATGTATGAATTTATATATATAGTTAATGGATGTAGTGACTGCATTCCTATATGAGTCACTTGATTCAGATATTTATATGAAACTCCCTGAAGGAGTAAAGATTCTGGACCAAGATAAACTGAATCGAAACATGTACAAAATCAAGTGGAAGGTCGTTATACGGTTTAAAACAGTCCAGGTAGAATGTGGTATAGCAGACTTGGTGAATTCCTCTTGAAGAAGGGATACACTAATAGTAAAGACTATCCTCGTGTATTCATAAAAAAATCTCGAATAGATTCTACATTATTTCAGATATATCGATGATCTGAATTTCATCGGGACGATAGAGAACATTAAAGAAGTAAGTTCCTATCTTGTTAAAGAATTTAAAATGAAAGACTTAGGCTGAATCAAGTTTTGCTTGGGCTCAGAGCTTGAGCATCCCCCTGAAGGAGTTTTAGTACATCAATCCTCTTATACTTAGAAGGTATTAGAGAAGTTTAACATGGATATGTCATATCTAGTAAAAACATCAATGGTGGTTCGATTCCTAGAAGCGGATAAAGATCCTTTTAGACCAAAGATGAAAAATGAGAAAATTCTTGAGTCAGAAGTCCCATACTTAAATACCATTGGGGCACTAATGTACCTGGCAAACTATACAAGGCTAGATATTGCCTTTGCAGTAAACTTGCTAGCTAGGCACAGCGTAGCTTCGACCCGAAGACATTGTGTTGGCATTAAAATCCTACTCAGATATCTTCAGGGTACACAAGATCTTGGATTATATTATTTGAAGAACAAAAACTTGACTATGGTTGGGTATAATATGCTGGATATCTGTCTGACCCATATAATGCGAAATCCCAGACAGGATTTGTATTTCTTTGTGGTGGTACAGTCATTTCTTGGCGGTCATTCAAACAGACCTTGGTAATTACATCTACAAACCACTCAGAAATAATCTCATTATACGAAGCCTTACGAGAATATGTTTAGTTTAGGCGAATGGTTAGTCACATCCGTAAGTCATGTGGCATGAGCACCATTAATGACCCCACCATTATCTACGAAGATAATACCGCTTTGTGTTGCACAAATGCAAATGAGTTATGTTAAGAGTAATATTACAAGTATATTACTTCTAAATTCTTTATCCTCATGAGTTTCAAAATAATGGGAGATAAATGTATTAAAGGTTAAGTCTTGTGATAATCTAGCAGATTTATTCATAAAATTACTATCGGCCTCTATTTTCCATAAATACGTTCGAGGCATAAGTATGAGACGGCTTAGAGAGTTATAAGGTTTAGGAGGAGCGAATCCCTGAACCATAGCTCATATGTAATGTCAGAAGACTTACATAATTCTGAAGATCTAGATGTTGCACTCTTTTTCCCTTTGTGAGTTTTTCCTAAAGTTTTCTCATATAAGATTTTTAATGAGGCAACAAGTGCCATAAGAAACAGGTGTAATGTACTCTTTTCTCTATCCCTTTTTCCCCCTGAGTTTTTGGGAGGAATTTTTTATGAGGCATATGCATACTGCGGTATTCGTCCAAAGGGGAGTGTTACGAAATCTAAAGGGTTTCCGATGTGGGCAAATGCCTAAATTACCTCTGATGGTTTTCTACTATAAATATAGAGGTATTGTACCATGTAAATCAATCTACTAATTAATAAAGCCTACGTTCTGGTGTTTTATTCTCTTGGTGTCTTGTTTGATTGGTTGATTACTCTTAGCGATAGTGTTCGTGAATTACGTTGCCATTCATCTACCCTATATCGATTTCGCAACATCCTGCACCCGCCTCTCAACACGTAAGTACATAGCAGCTATATTCCTTACCAGGTGTGTGCATGGTTCAAATCTCCAAGTAAAACAAAAGAAACAGATACTGACAGGCCAGACAATTGTGTGAGCCTCCTCCTCCTCCTGTGCCTCAACTGCCTCACGGGAAGGAGCGCGTAATTTCTTTGCCTTTTAAGTCAGTATGCTGTTACCTGGTACTCCTTGGGAGTACTCCATTTAAGAAAAGCTCTGTTCTGCCATCTTCTTCTGCTGGTTCTTGATCATGACTCATGAATGAGTCTCTGAACTCTGATAATGCCAGTTCACAAGTTCCCTTCTGTAACTCTTCCCCCAGGAACTGTCCTACGAGAAAAAAGAACGATCAATACCAAAGTATTCTGAATGTTCAATATCTGATATCTGTGATAGAAAGTGATAATATCTGTGAAATAATTACAGTAGCAGTGTAAGTTTAATGTGGGTCTCTTCTTTTGGGAAACTGTATTTGCAATGAATTAGTCACTGAAACACCTTTCCAGAGAGAAATGTGTTTGATCATTTTATCTTCTGACACGCAGAACTGGTAAGCTCAGAGACTTACGTTGGTACAAACCGATGGTATAGCCTGGTAGGGGATATGTGACATATATCATGTATTTGACTATGCCTGACATGCAGTAGGTTAGGTGTAGTGTGGACCAGAAGGTACCTTATTCAAAGCATTATTGATCCTAGTTATTCCATGCCTTGGTGAATTCTAGCTTGGTTATAGGAGAAGCCTGGCATCACTTGCTAAGCAAAGTAAGGGGCAGTTACCAGTCCACAGCAAGGCTGTTTCAGGCTTTCAGCATTACCATTTTCAGTCATTTGGTACCATCTCTGATAGACACACAAACTCACATATATATTTGGGCTACTTATCCAAATTGTGCTAATTTAAGGACATACTGTTCATGCACGTGTTTACATGAGAGAGATCTGTAGCGTACATGCTAGTCTAAAAGTCTGCTTGCACATACTATTTAATAGAGAGCATAAATTGTAGAAAGTTAAGTTTGCTACGTTGCTTGTTCTTTTCGTTTATAGTGTGATATGTTCCTTTGTTGTAGTAGTAATAGTGTAGTATATAGTGGGACAGCCTGACAAGAGATGACCTGAAAATACTAGTCTTTAAGACTTGAGATAAGAACATTTCAGACATATAAAGGTGCCCCAACCCCTGTGCTTTCCTCTCTGTCTTCTGAAGAAGCACATACAGGTGATACCACTTCTCCATACACTTCTATCTCTCTTACCCTGCAGTTCATACTTAGTGCAAGAACATGTCTTGCAAATGCAGTTTATTTGACTTCTAATAGTGGAGAATATGTATTATGCTGTCTATGTACATAGATTTTCTGCCTCATCTCATGATTTGATTCCATTTTATGTTCATGATGGTTTAATTCTTAGAAACCAACTGTAAATTTGTGGAACTTGAAAAGCTAGATTGGTTTGCCTTTTACATTCTGAAATCCTGCATCTGAAACCATTTACTTACATCTCATCCCCTGCATTTGAAGCCATTTGGTACATCTCTTCTCACGCATTTGAAATCATTTACTTAATTATCACTTTCTGGTAGGTTGAATCGGAGAAAAGAAGCACTGAACTGGACAAATGGGGCGTGGAAAGTAGAGCTTAAAAGATTGAGAATCCGACAAGCCGCCAAGCTACCTTCTCCAAGAGGCGGACGGGGCTGCTCAAGAAGGCAAATGAGCTATCCATTCTTTGTGATGCACAAATCAGGGTAATTATATTCTCCAGCACTGGCAAGATGTATGAGTACTCCAGCCCCCCATGGAGGTGTGCAAAACATTTTTTACCACTTCAGTTATTCCATGTTCTTTGCATTTTGATCATTATCTATTCCTTTTCATTTTTAGGGGAAATAGAAATTTCAGATATTGTGTAGATATCATAATGCTGTTCTAGTATTGTCATATTTCGAAAATATTTTTCTTGTGGCTGAATTTATTTGGTTAGTCTTCTGCAGTTTTTCAAATTGTGTATACTTCTTTTTGAACTTTCTTCTGGAAACTTTTGTTGTTGATAATCTGCAAGATTTCAGCGTGTTCTGCACTAAAATTTTAGTAATCTAGTCAAGGCTCAATTTATGAGTTCTTAACTGATCAGTACTACATTCTGCCAACTACAATCTTTTGGACTTGGCGTAGATCATTTGAAGTGTATGATGAGAAACTGATGGTGATCAAGTACATACATCCATGTTCCCTTCTTCTTCTTTTTTTTTTTTTTTTTGCAGACTTGCAAATATCTTTGATAGATATCTGAAAGCCCCTAACACTCGTTTTGAGGAGATGGACATCCAGCAGGTACAGCAATTATTTTAAACAATATCGTTAGTTTTTACTGGCGTAACCAAATAATTCGTTTTTTCCATAAAGAAAATCATCCATGAGATGACAAGAACGAAGGATGAGAACAACAGGATTAGGATCATCATGAGACAGTATATGGGTGAGGACTTGACTTCGTTGACTTTGCAAGATGTGATTAATCTTGAACAGCAGATTGAGTTCTCTCTGTACAAAGTTCGTCTAAGAAAGGTAACGACTAAATAACTTGATGCAATAGTTCCAGGTTCTTTTATTTGACAAAACTCTACATTCCTCAGTGCTAAGTAACAACCTAATTTCTAGCAGCAACAGCTACTTGACCAGCAGCTGCTTGAGATGCGCCACAAGGTATACAAAAGAAGATGCATTGATTCAGTGTTCTTCCATCTCTTAGTATACCTGTTTAACAGAATTGAGTTGTCATCGCAATTTTTTTTCCCATTCGAATACAATAGGAGGTGCATATTTCAGAAGACCAGAGCAACTATTTGTGCCACATGGTAAAAGACGTATCAGCTTTCTCCTCAAGTGATTTTGTGTTCCAGGTTTTTTTACTGCTGAACTTGTTTGTGTCTGTCAAAAAGAATCCGGCAAGGCAGCAGAGCGAGGCAACTGAGATGATCAATCCAAAGCCGTTTCAATTCTGGGATGTGGGCAGCCAGCTCCACGGTCACGACGCTGAGTCCATGACAGCTCTGCAGCTTTCACCTCAGCTACATGAGTTCAAGCTCCAGCCATTGCAGCCCAACCTGCAGGATGCCAACATTCATGGCTACGTTCTTCGGCTGTGGTAAGGCGTTGTCTGCCTCAAATTGTTAAAGAGACGAGTTCTTCTGCATCAGTAGTTTAGTATTGAAGACGTCATATACTATTTCGAATGTGTTGGTCAATCATGAAACTGAATGATCTGTAAGCAACTTGCATTTTTATCTGCAGATTGTTCAGGACGCCGTGGAGCCTGGATGCAACTGAGCGGCTGATTGAGGATAATGAGCTTCTCTGCCTGAATCTGCTCTCGAACTTTAGTCTATCTGAAAATAAACCTAATCCACTTCTGTGTTATTGCGCTACTTGCTTATGTTTGGCTGCTGTAAATGAGGCGTATGTGACTTGTTTGCGTGTTTGTAAGCAGTAACTTAAATATGCTGATCTTTTCGGTACTATATGATTCAACTAAATGGGATTATCTCCTTAATCCCAAGAACCCACCTTGCTCCATGTTGTGGCCTTGCGTGATGTCTTTCGTCTTCTCTCTACGTTACAGAGAATGGCAGCGTGTGTATGCTGCGTAATGCTGTGTCGATGACGTCGATCAAATGTTGGCCAAGCCTTTTATAGCTGTCGGAGAGACGTCGATTCAAGCGAATAGGCGCCCTTGTCTTTTGCTGTGATGAACTGCTGGGCAGCTGTTCATAACTGCAAGCAGATCCTGTTCACTTGTTAATTAATCACACTTCAAAACTCCCTAACTATATTTTACCATGTAATCTCACTACTTTATTTTCTCTAGGAACTTCCTTGCATAATATCTAGCTCATGTAATTGTTGGGAAGTTTTTGGAGAGCACAAGTATGGGCCGGGTTGCATTCTCAACAAGACAGTCTTTGATTTCTCACGTAGAAATTGTTATGGTTTTGTTGGATATTACACCTTGCATAGGAGGTTTGACAGTCTATTCTATGGTTTTCCATAGCTCATCTACAAGCTTCATGATCATCTCTTCCCTTGAATTCACATTCACAGGCAGGGAGATCATTTATTGAAGTATAGCACTATTGCCGGAAGTTTGCAAGGACATGAAGACTGTTCCTCACATGCATCAAACAGACAAGTTCAGCACAGTACCTTCAGTTCAGACATTTCAGTTTAGCACCATCTCCTCGGTCTAACTCAGCTGAAGAAATGGGTATACAAAAGACGTCTCTCTTGCCCCCTTCAACCCTACCTCACCCATCCCAGTGAGCATAAGTGAAACAACCTCAAAACTTCAAAAATGAATTTGAATTTTCTTGAATTTCGTTTGAATCCTCAAGCCAATCCTAGCCCTTGCTCACTGCTTTGAGATTCGTGCTCTCCCCTCCCTTCCTTTCGCGCTGGCGTGCCCACACTCGCCCGCCCGTGCCCACGCGCCCGCGCCTCCTCGCCCCAAATTGCGGCGCCGCGACGCTTCTGGAGCTCGAGCTCGCGTTAGCTCCTGCAGGTGTGGCCCCCACTCCTCCAGTGCTCCCCCTCTACCAGCTCTGCCACCATCTCCTTGCCTTTCGCGTCAATTTTTACGGAGGAGCTCCCCGCCGTGCGCTCGAGCTTCTTCAATCGTCCACGCGTCTTCGCTGTACCCGTGCTGTCATTCTCCCACCAAACCCTGCAGGAGACGTACACCAGCTCCCCCCTGCCGTGCACGCCCCCTGGAAGCACTTCCCCGCTTCCCTCCTCCACACGCCGGTGGTCCCATTGCCAAGTGTAACATCCTGAATTTTGAAGTAAGCAAAATTTCGAAGAATTTAAAATTTTTATTTGCACCTTGTTGGCATTCAAATTTCCTTTGCAATTATTCTTGAGTTCTTCCCAAAATTGTATTATGCCAAATTAGTATCAGGGTATAACTCTCTAAAGATAAAATAATTGCAATAATAAAATCATATAATAAATAAGACATAGCAAATGCAAAATAAAAATTGATACAACTATATGAGAAGCTAAAGCTGGGTGTCTTAAAAATTTGCATGCATAAACAATATATAACAACATATCCACACGCAAGCCTTAAAAGTACGAATAGCAAGTAGAAACCAATTTTAGAATTTCCATTAAGAAAACTCTCATGTGAATTCAGCTATTAAAACCCAAGTCGAGGGCTGAATTTTAATATGATCTGGAATTCAAATGCCGTCCAAAAATATATTAAGCATGGAATTAAATATAGCGCAGTTAAATTTAGGAGTAACTTAGTAATTCATGTCTTATCAAATTTTCCAATTAGGCAGCCTCCCTAACCTATTATTCCTTCCCCTTCCCTTTTCTTTCTCTTACACGTGGACCCACTTCCGTTCTCCCTCCTGCCTTCATCTCTCTACCCGCGGGCCCTGCGCCCCACCTCTCCTCCTCTTATCCCTGCGCGCGCCCCCACCTGGCAGCTCCTCTTTCCCCTTCTTTCTTTCTCCCGCACGGCCCCATCTCCCTTTTTCCTCTCTTTCCCAAGCGCACGTCGCTCTGTCTCTTCCCCTTGCGAGCGCCTCCCCCTGAATTCCCGTCGCCTGCTCCCTCTCTCATCGCCTCCCAACGCCATTCCCATGCGCACCTACCCTACGCCGGCCTACCCGTCCCGCGCCATGCCCCTACTCCCCTCGACGCGTCGCCTCCCCGCAATTGTGCGCACGTCACCGCGCCATCGCCCATGCCACGCCCACTCCGCCGTCCATACCACCTCCTGTGCCGGTCATTAGCCACAGCGACCGCATAGCCCTCCTCCACGGCTATAAGAAGCTCTGCGCTCTCCCTTGCCTCCCCTGCGCCCTCTCCTTTTTTCCCCACTTCGCCTCGCCCGCGCGTGCTCCCACGCCGCCGCCACCATTTTCGGCCTCTCCGGTGAAGCTCCCCACCGTCCACCTATATCACAGCGCGCCTCCCCCTCCAAGGCACCTCCCCTCGTAGCTAATTGAAGAACCGCCATCGGAAGCCACCGATTTCGCTTCTCCCCCAATTCCGGCCGACCACTGTCATTATCGCCGCCGACTCCTCCTCGGTGAATCCCCCACCGATTCCTTGCGGCGAGAGCATCTCCACCACGTCCCGGAGCTTCTCTAACCTTCGCCCGAAGCTCTCCCCCACCGGAGTGCCCCCTCCACGGTGACCACCCACCGCCGCCCATGGCTTCCATCGTCGACCTCCTCCGATGCCTCTCTGATCAAGCTATCATCACCGGTGAGTCACCCTCGGCCATCTCCCACTCGTGCTCGCCCCAGTTTACCCTTCCCTTCACTCCGGCACCAATGCCCCATTTCTTCCCCCACGGTCGGCTGCCAAGAGCTGCTATCACTGGCCTTCGGTGCCGTTCCGGCCGGTGTGCCGCCGCCTCTAGCTTCACCACCTCCTCGGGAACCTGTTTTACCCCTCACCGTCCTACCTCCGGCCCTGCCTCACCGTTGGCACCGGTGCTCAACAGCATGCGCCGCCTCCTCTGTTGTTTAGCCGAGCAGCACCCCCCTCTCTACATTTTATTCTTGCTATGGTTTGTATGACCTATGGCCCCAACTAAAGAGTAGCAAGATATGAATTCATGCTTACCTGTTTAACATTTTGTCTAAAGGATAAATTCATGTCCATATACATGTATAAGTTCAATCCTACAAACATGTGTGTATGAACATTTGCAAGGATGAAAAATTGTTGTGGAATTGTAATAAACAAGATTGGCGCAGATTTTATGACAATGAAGATTAACGAGTTAGCCCTCATATAAAAGCTAACTAAAGTCAGATCATGCTAGGACTATTCTCCAAAAAGCAAGAAGATACCATATACTCAAAATTTCATCAGTACATATTTATTGAGCTGATTAATGTAAACTTGAAACATAGCCCTTATTTGTATATATTGAAACCTTATGAGAATCCTTTTTCAAATACTGATTAATTATTACGTTAATATAAACTTACAATTAGAGATCATCTTGCATATAACTATTTAAGATTTAAACCTAAAAAGGTAGGCTGTATTTACATGTTGTGTAAACCATGTGTAATTAAAATTTAGGTATCATGACAACCCCTTTTTAGAGTAGCTATTATAAATTGTTAGCATAAACTCAAATAGGAGCATAATGGCATACAAAATAATTATGGGTATATATATACATGTGACAAGTAATAGGACTAAAATTGTGGAAACCAAATAAGGTTCTAATAAAGTAATAATGTTGGAAGAACTAATCTAAAATAGTTGTATGTTCATAAAGCTTGGTAAGTGATCTAGAAAGTAAAGATGTATTATTGATATTTGTTTTGTAGCCTAAAAGTTAAATAAAAATATTATAAAAGGTAGCTATTAGTAAACACTCAAATGTCACAAGATTGTATCAAAGAACGCATGAATTATCAAAGTCAAATGATTAATGGAACGTCTTTAGTTAAAAAGAGGCATATGAAGTATTTATTTAAAATCCCCCGAGCGTCGATAAATAAAATAGTTTTTGCCAATTGTGTTTTAGCAAACAAGTTAATGAGCCCCATAAAATAATACATTCCCAAGTGCTGGAAATATAAACTATAAGACTAATTTGGTAAATCAAAATAATCATGTACCTTATATATGTAACACATGCCTTAATTTGTAAGTGCTAGCCCCGACAAAATATTGATGAGCTAAGTTCATACATCTGTCCATAGGTATACCCTAATTCATGGAACTTTCTTGATAAATATAAAATTATAAAAAAGAAGATTATTAAATAAAGTGGGTCGAGCCATGGTATTCTATAGTTGGCTGTGTCTAGCCACCTTTGAGCCTGAAGCAGGATGATCTAGCGAATACTCCTCCCGCCATAACACATCCTTTATCCTTTTATCATTCTCCGCTCCGCTCCAATCCTGTTGACTCCGTCAAATTTCCGCATTTAGTCAATCCAACCCAAAAGTCACCCTTTAATTCATAATAAAGTTAAATTGAGTTTATTTGAAATTGCTTGGATCTTTTTGAGTTATTTGCATTCCATTGCTTAGCGCGTAATTAGAGATTGGAATCCTGGAGAATCAGTGAATCCAGCAAGACCAAGATCCAGAAGACGATAAAGATCTGAAGCTCGAGATCAACCAATTAGAAATCTTCGAGTGAGCTCAAGACTACGGTAAAACCGCGCCAGGCAAGTCAATACTTTGATCATTTTGAATACCCATTTTGCAAATTATTTATATTCAAATTACCAATTGCATGCTGTTATTTTATGTGCTATAATATGTTGGATTTCATGATTTAGTTAGCTACCCTACTTAACAAGTGCTACTATTATACCTTCCCGGCACATTTATACTATGAACATTGTTATCCCTAGGAAAACTTATAAATGTATGAGTTTCAAAAGAATTGGTTACGTTTATATTACTTGGCATAGCATTGCTTAGTCTCGGAGGTGTTTACAATATCCCAACATCATGTGCAAACACAAGAGAAATTTTGGGAAAAGTTGTAGATGAGGATGGTTGTGTATTTCTGAAATGATTAGTATTTTATACCCCAAAAATCCTCAAAATTTCTGGGTGTGTCTGGGCGGTTGGTCCAGGGGTGTGGTGCACCGGTGTGCACGAGAGTGGGGTTTATGGTAGAACCGTCCAGATAATCAAGGACCGAATTGGATCATAACTTCCCATTGTAAAGCAGTACAACCACAAGTCTACAAAGTGCAACTTGGCTAAGTAAATCCTTCTGAACTTCGGACTCATCTCACAACATGGGGAAAGAAGGCTATGCCCTGGGGTGGCTAAGGGACACCAGTGGAGGGTGATTTGTTTCTCTTATTTTACTAGCGTATGGGAAGTGAAGCTCAAGGCGCTAGTAAAAGAGTGATTAACATCCCGCGTAACCTATGGGTCCCACCGCAAGTGGGGCAGACCCATAGGGTGAAATGAGACCCCGAGGCTAGGTAGTTTTGAAAGGTTACTGTGATGATCCACTCGACTGCATGACTAAGGAATCATGCGGTGCAATGGGTGGATTGTCTCTTGTGGTAAAAGAATACCAACTCTGCAGAGTCAAAACTATTCGAATAACTGTGCCCACGGTCAAGGGTGGACATGGAAACTTAACTATGATATAGTTCTATTTCAAAACAGTTTTTAAAAAGTTGGGATCTGGAATGGGAAAATGAAGGACGAAGGACTGTCCTGGTTTGAGTTGTCCTAGGTGTCGTCCCAGTGATAAGTTAAGTGGCTATAACGCTGAAAACCGGTTTATGGTACAAGCAACCTGGGTTGATGGATGAGATCTGTAATTATTCTATAAAATCTTTTAGTCAAAAGTATTATAAAACTTTGTCCAAAAAGCTAAGTATAGGAATTTCGTATGCTTAATCTTAAGTCTTTCAAAACGCAATTTTCGGCAAATAAATTAACCGAGTCTATCGTTTGTCAATCCATGCATGTTATATAACTGCATTCTGTGTGTTGGCTCGCTGAGCACGGTGGTTAGTGTGCTCACTCTCGTATAACAAAATCCAGAATCAGGAGTCCAATCGCTGCACTCAGCAACGTGCCAAGTCATGATGATGAAGAAGATGGAAAGGCCAAGAACTAGGTCGCGAACCCCCAGTTGGTTGCTTGTGGGCATGTTCTGTGGGTCTCACTTGTGTGCTTCGTTTCCGCTGCTGCTTTTGTGTTTTCGGCCTAATCGGTCCTTGTGTAAGTATTCTATTATAATTACACTTCCACTTGATATGTACTTTGATGTTTAGTAATGTATCTGTGAGCACTATCTACTGATCAAGGGAATAGTGCGGTGGAATCACAGAGGATTCTGGATTGCAAAATCCGGGTCCGACAGAGCTGGTATCAGAGCATAACGACTGCAGGTCGTGACCCTAGTTAGCATGGTTGTTAGTTTCACAACTAGAGTTATTTCTTCAAAACCTATTTACAAAATGTAGGTGCCATTCTTACTCTCATCTCTCTAAGATGATTCCTTCTACTCTATATGCTGCCCTGTCCATTTTCAGTGCTAAAAGCTTCTCATCTTGAATTTAAAATGACGAAAGTCGGGACTCCTCTTGTAAACCCCTTTTTAAAACCCTACCTTGGACCTAAAACCCAAGGCTTAAGCTTGAAATTCATTTCCAAAAACTATTTTTATCAAAGAAGGTCTGGTTTTCAGTTGGTTTGCAAAAATTCATTCAAACCTATTTCAACGAACATGTTCATCCGAGGAAAAATTTTCAAAAGCTAAAACTGCCTATAGGGACTCACCTTTGGGGCCGAATCCCGGTGGCGAGGCCGCCCCTGTCTTTCGGCCGCCGCTCGAGCTGAGGTTGAAGACGACCCCCCCCCGGGTCGACGCGGTCCCATCTCGGCCCTCCACGCACGATCGGACGGCCACCGGGCGTGATTCTTTGCTCCCAGGCCGTTTCGTTCGAGCGCTTGCGTGAAGTGGGCCGCACCCGTCGGCCCACCTCTCCGTTTGAAGCCGTGCACGCGCCTGCGCTTTCCCGCGCGTGGAAGTGGGCTGGGGCGGCACTGTTGAACACTGTAGCATCGACCTCTTTTCATTTTTCTAGCACCAGAAAAATTCCAAAAATACTCCATTTGATTTGTTTCGTCGTTCTAAGTCCATTTCCGAGGTCCAAATTCCCAAAATCCACTTCCAAAAATCTGACCCTAGCCCATTTGATTATTTTTGTATTTATTTCTTTTTAATAGTTTATTATTTCCTTTTCCCTAGCTTGATTAGATGCAAGCACAGATTTGATATTATTTTGTATTGTTTCCGCGTTAGTTCACGAGGATTCCGAGGCGACAGTCCAAGGTCCAGATCAGAGCACTGCAGTCTACGAAATCGTTGAAGTCGTCGACCCACAAGGCAAGTTGCATGTTTTTTTATCATATTGAACCCATGAAATTGTATTACTTAATTACCGTATTTGCATTACTATTATTTGTTCACTTTAATTTATTAAAAATAAGTATTTAGAATGACGTGATACTGTAGATATGTCCTACCACTGAAAAATGCCTTGCTTTATTTTGAAGCCACATTCACCTCGACAACCTTAGTATTAATAAATTAAAGTATAAATAATTAGCATTTTTGCTCTCACATAAAATAATGAGCTACCAAGCAGCTTGGTAGTTTGCCAGAAAATGTGTTTTAAAATAATCTAGGGTAGGGCGGTAACTGTGGGAAGTCTCGCAATGGCCGAGCCCACCACCTTATCCTAGGGCGGAGGTTGCAACAGGCGGATGTCGGTACAGGAAATGTACTAGACAACCAGTCTAGGTTGGTAGTCTCAGGAGAAAATTAAGGATTAGACCCTTATGTTGAGTAAAGAGCACAATACTCGCTCAACCACAAGTGTTGACTCATCAATCAGGGTCCGGTAATTGCTCACTTTAATTGAACCCCTACAGGAGTAGTGGGTGGTGGTATGGACGTTTTGACGCCATACGCACAACGATAGGTCTTCACGAACTTGGGCAGTTGTGTCCCGCCTTGGCCCGTAGATACCCAGTTCGGTGAAGTTCATAACCTATCGGGTAGGGTCTATACAGTAAATTGAGCAACGAAAGATTTTGTTTTCTCAATTCAGTCGCACACTAGCTGGCATGTGTTAATAGCTTGACATTTAGAATTTGAGAAATCTTGTGGATAAAGCTGAGCAACTCTGCAGAGTGAAAATTAAATAGTATTCGAATACACCGTGCTTCCGGTTAATGAAGATGTGTTTAATGGGTGATAGCAGTAGCAAAGCATAAGTAGTTTTCTAATGTTTTAATCTGTGTAGTTTAATGAAATAATGTTTGAGAACCCCCAATTCCTTAAGCAGTTTATTATTTATTTGTTTTTAAAAGTGTGTTTACAAATAAAACTGCATTCATATAAAATAATAAGAACCATTATGACTCCCTCCGTTGTAAATCCTTGCATTTAGTAAATTAAAATTTACCCTTGTGACTTGCTGGGTACGGTTGTACTCACTACTTGCAAATCAACACCAGAGACTGTTCAGGAAGGCTTTGAGCAAGTCGTCGAGGAGGCCCCTAAAGTTCAAGTTTGTGCTGAGGATCAGTGGAGTTAGGCCTTAGCCACGTTCAGGCTCATCTTTGAGACTTTTGTGATGTATTTATATTTTGGGCTTGTTGCTCGTTGCGCCTAAACTTAGCCGATGTGCCTTATGTTGTAAATATAATCCGTTTTTGTTGTGTGTGTAAGCTCGTGCTGTTTTATATATCATTGTTGTACGGTATTCCACAACTGTTCACCCCTATACGGTTGCGGGTTGCTGGCACTCCCAGAAACGGGGGCATTACAATAAGTCCATTAATTACTTCGCAACACAAATACATATCACTGAAAGATGGTTTTCGCCGAGCTGTCACATGAAGGCACTTTAGGCATGGTAACAATCAAACTCGAAATGAACAACCACGCTACTTGAACCAAAAACACCTCTTGAGAACTTTGGCCATATTTTTTAAGGTATGGCTGATGGTTCATGACTATAGCCGATAACATTTGATCTTAGCATGAGTGTTTATGCGAATGAATTAAATACCGATAAACCAATAAACAGTTTCGAAAAAATTGTCCCGATAAATTATTTCAAAAAGATAATAAAAAATTATCCTATTTAATTCTTCGAAGGAAGCCGTAAAACATAAGTCCTAAACTAAAAAGAATGAGATCTTTGTCGACAGTACGATTGGATCCCACTTATCTAATCCTATGTCAGCACGCCACTGCCAAAATGATACACATGTGACATCGACACGTGTTTCATGTTTCAAAGATGAGTACGAGTTAGGGGGAAAAAAGAGAAAATTCTGAACTTGTACCACCAATCAAATTGCTAGAGTTGAGATAGGCAACAGGACAAGCCTGCTTCGATGCTGCTCACGGGGAGCTTTTCATCGTACATTGGAGTCACCCTAGCTATACGCCGGAATCGGTTGACAAAAATGGAGATACCTGTAAAACTCGAAATGTTTGACAATGAAGAGCTCTCTGTCCTCTCATCGATCCCAATGTCCTTTGTTGCGATTAATTGCGTGCAGAAAAAAGGACTTGCCAGGTCACCTTCCTCAGAGCTCTTTATAAGTAGCAGTACACCAAATCTCTCTCACTGTATATAGATAGATAGGTTCCATATTTCTAATAAATCTGGCGCAAGTTTGATCTTTGCTCTACAAATAGTCTTCGACATCGTGTATGGAGCATGGTTAGGAGAGAGACCAACAAAGAAACAGAGAGAAGCAGCTTCGTATCTAGTCAAGAGAATAGGGATAAGTGGTTGGGTACTTGAGTTCACTTGACTGAGCGGATGGATAAGGAACAGGTGGTGGCAACTGCACAAGACGTCCAAGCTACGAGATATCTGGCATCTGTGTTATAATGCGTGCGGATTGAACAGTCCTTTATACCATAGACATGAGGTCTGACAGTCCACCGTTCTTTAGTTTTTCTGTTTGGGTAAGTAACGCCTAATCTTTAGTTAGGACAGATGGCAAGTTCTAATTGGCCCTGCACCTGAGCTCTATCCCAACACGGACCAATCACTAAGGTCATGGCATAAAAAGGAAAAACTCGCGTGCGGTGCCAGGCCTTCCTCGTCAGGTTGCTGGGCCGTCATCGCACGGGCCGCCTCACAAGCCGTCCCGGGCTGGAATGACTCGGCCTAGTTTCGAGCTAGGGACGACGTGTGCGAGGCCTGCGTCCAGCGGCGCGAGCGCTAGTGGACGGCATCCTCCTGACCCGTCCTTCCGCTGCCACAGCTCCTACTCCTCGTTGCTCTTGCCGCTGCGACGAGTCGCAGCCACCGACGGTGCCGTAACCCGGCTTGGGGCAGGGGACGGCTGCACTGTAACACCCTGCCCTAACAATGAGCTTAGAATTCATAACTACTTTTTTCCTTACTATTTTAAACCTTCTTTAACCAAATTTCCAACAATATTATCTTAACTATGATTTCATAATACAATTACTTAAATATAAGTACAGCAGATAACGAAAGAAAACTGATTAACATTGCACAAATATGACCTTGAAACCTTGCACCCAAGCACAATCAGGACTATATGCATGAGAACACTCGAGATCACGTGCTCGAGAACGTCCAAAATCATACGTCAAAAAGCAAACTTACCATTGATGATGATAATAAAACATTATCAATAATTAAGATAAACCAAATATTACGTTAACTAATAGTACTTGAGCTAATAATAAACAACACTAGTATTATTATGTTCCAGGAAAGCTAATAATAAACAATACCAGTATTATTATGTTCCAGAAAAACTCATTAACTAAATTATACAGTTTACATGAACGATCTCTATAATATATAAGAAACATATCTAAGTGTGATAGATGAACGATGATGTATGTATTGATCATGTACTATTCCTTCTCTAAGTATGTCGCCCTTGTTGGTCACCTAAAAACAACAATATAGGCAATGGTGAGTTGTGAGCAAAATAATCTCACGGATAAGGATGGGATAAGGATGTTTTTTATGCCTAAAATATTTTTTTCCTCTCCATGTTGCTTTAAGGGCCATATTTATGGCCATAGATAAGAATATCTACATAAATGCTTCTTTGATTCTTAACCAATGGGGCAAACATGTTATTTTTTTTATCGTGGTCTTTATAAGTCTGATTTCTATTTGTATGTACACTTGATGTTGCTCTAGATGGTTAAGATAGGAGTCACTCACTCACTCACTCTTCTAATGATAACAAGTGGCCGTGATGAAACGCCTTGCGGCTCCATCGGGAGCTGCGCACGTGCAACCTGGCGTGCAGGGCGCCTGGGCTGGTGATGGGCCTGGGCGGCGTGTGCGATGCGGGGGTGTCGGCCGGAGCGGCTGCTTTATCCGCTCGGCGTTTTGTCGGCGTGGCTTGTGCATGCTGGCGTTCAGCATGCATGCGGTGCGGTGGTGCGGGCGTGCCGCGTGCGTCCAAAATACGTACAGTCGGTACGTTTGGGGCGCGCTGATCAGCATGGCTATCGCGCGGGGTCGGCACGCGTACGTACGGAGCATGACAATGCGAGAGGCAGCTTTTCGATCGTGCCCGGCCGCGTGTAATCGTGCTTCCGGCCCATGCCGTGCCGTCTAATTTGAAACTTGCAGCCTTACCTACTTTCGCGTTCTTGCGATGAATTCTTTTCCATCAAGAATGGAATAGTGGTCTGCTTAGCATCAGGTAGCATAGCCGAGGTTCTAAGTAGCGGATGATGGGCTCATAACTGATTAGTTTCCGTGTAACGGATATTGGGCAACGAGCGACCGCGATTGTGTCATCGGCGAGTGTCCCCAAGATTGACGACCATCGGCGGACTGAGACGCCACATGCTCTTGTGCGTGGCGGTTCTCAAACGGAGTCCGCCAGTGTGAGTAGGGGTGCAATCGAATCGTGTTCGGATGGATATTATTTATACTGTATCCTAATTTATATTTTTTTTGGATTTGAAGTCGGATACAGTAAGACCGAATACAAATACGAATTCGGATTATTCAAAGTTTCGAATATGATGTCATCGGGACGGATACATAACGGTTTCGGATCGGAAACGAATAATATAGATGGATAGTATGTGTATACATAAAGGAATATATACTGAACCATACCACCATCACTTCAAGCCTTCAACTAGCAATAAATTCATCTATATTACTTAAGTATAATAGCCGATACAACACAAGTTCAACATAAGCGATAAATACATACATAAATTCATACGTAAGTTCAACATAAGTGGGGAGTATTGGTGGTGATTGGTTAGAGTAGCTAGACTCTAGAGTTAGGTTACGACTTTGATAAAATCTAGGCTGGTTGGTGTCAATGATAGTTGATGGGCTGAGCTAGTTAGGGTACTAACTTGTTTGTTCAGATATTCGGTCGGATAATATCTGATTTACCATTTACCGATGCTATTCAATCGGATTTTAGCTTTACCGTTTTCGTTACCATATCCGGCAAGAATTATCCGGTATGGATCGGATTCGGTACCGGATGCTAAATTACCTTCTCATATCCGGTACCAACCGGATTCGGTACCAGATCGGTCGAGATTAACCCATACCATTTGCACTCCTAAGTGTGAGACCGAGTAGGGAAAGGACTGGCAGGGACAATGATAGATTCGGTAGGTGTTGGAGTGTAAATTGCAGCTACTGCTGCAGTACGTTCAAACTCAGCCATGGCAGCGGTCTTCTCGCTTTCCATCGCAGCTAGTGCCTTCTCGCACTTGATGAGCTGTGCATGAAGAGTCTTCATCTGGCTATAGCTGGTGAAGGTCGATGATCTCATCCAACACCTCGGTGTAAGTGACCCTCATAGCTCACATGAGCTGGACTCGGTGCATCAAAAGCGGGTCATACTCAGCATCTAGAATGAATGTCTCTCAGTGATGATCTCCCTCCTCGGGATGGGCAATAGTAGAATGGAGACATAAGAATAGTAGCCTCATGAATCTCACACAAGCTAGTGGAGGCTAAATAGGTGGCGTCATAGAGAGCATTCATGGAAGTACTACTACTGTGAAGGCTCCTAAAGATGTGAGGTTTGTGCTTGCCTTCTTTGGCATATATGAAAACCTCCATTATTCAAGATTCCTTGCTTCCTTCTTGGGTCTTTCGGCCCCAAAAGATGGGCTAGTGGTTGTAGCCCAAATACTGCATCAACTTGCATAAGATGTCAGCAAAGTCATTTTCATCTTGACTATGAGCAAAGTAATCCCATGGATCATTAGTTAGCTGATCCGGCCATCTACAATTTAAAGCAAAAGTGTAAGTAACCATTTTAAAGATATAGGTAGACAAGCCTAGAACTAGGAATGATAAGTAGAAGTAGTAGTACACTATATTTTGGTAAATTCTCTTCTTAGTTTTCAAAAGTAAGTCACATATCCTTAGTTAAATGGCTATTCTAGTTAAGGCTTTTTACCCTACAGTCGTATGCTTTGATACTAGCACTATCAGACCCGATTCCACTATACTATTTTCTGGATCAATAGATAGTGCTTATAGATACATTGCTGAATCATTTCATACATCGCATGAACCATACCATCCATTAATATTACACA
Source organism: Melocanna baccifera (assembly GCA_036346265.1). Taxonomy (NCBI): domain Eukaryota; kingdom Viridiplantae; phylum Streptophyta; class Magnoliopsida; order Poales; family Poaceae; genus Melocanna; species Melocanna baccifera. The sequence continues at coordinate 9,477,671 of CM070680.1, read as the reverse complement.
TCAAAGTTTAAATATTCTATATTAGATAGAGTTTACATAAAAGCCCGATCAAAGCTAAATACTTACATTGCAAAAGCAAAAGTTCGATAAGCAAAATGTGAGGCCATAACCTGCCACAGGCAAGCGACTAAGGGTAAAATGTACACACAATAACCATCAACGTCTGCTTAGCCAGGACAAGAACTATAATACTAAAGATCTTCCTAATTTCCTCTATCTTCTTGTCCATCGAGTCTAGGAGCATTGTAATAGGCGTAGTGGTCTTGCTCCACTAGTTCTGAGTTAATTGAGTGAGCAAGTACGAGTACAAACAACTATGTTCTACGAGTCAACACACAAATGCAATTATAATAGATGTAGGGCTATTCAAAGAAGGCTTGGTTTCTTTTACTAAATGCCTTTGAGGAAAATTACAATAAATAGAAATTCCTGAGACTTAGCAATTTTTAACTAAAATTGATTTTATAAAGTATGTGAAAGATTGCAATAATAATAGTAGTACAAGTCCTATCCACCGTTACGTGGCTACCTACGCCATATGCTAGCTTACCAGCATTACATTACTCCCAGGGGCAACACAATCTAGGGCGTTATTTGCTCATCATTTTTTATCCCAACCTTAAAGTTTATTTTATAAAATAGAACGAACTTGAGTAGGTTCATTTTTAAATTTCAGTTTAAGCCGAAGCCAAGCTTAAATAATGTTTGAATTTTTCACATGAATTTGATTTGGCTCTAAGATTCCAATTTTTGAAAGCACCAATTATGGCTTTTACATGGCAATTAAATTATAAGTTTTTAGATTTTGAATTGAGCTCTTATTTGAGTTTTAGCTAGGCTTGAGTTTGATAATGGCTCACAATTTAGAATTTTAATTATTGGACCTTTGAGTTCAATTTTACTTCTCTTTCCAAATAATTTATTTAAAGTTTTAGCTCATGATTTATTTTAATAAGATATACTTTGAATTTTTAGTTTAATTTGATTATGCCAATTGTGCATTCTTTTCTCCATTTTATGCTTAGACATTGTTTTTTTAGAAACCTTTTTGACAAAAGAAGCCATGAAAAACCAAATGCCAAAGAAATGCTGCAAAAGTTTTAAAACTTTCACATTTTTGAACATCAGGCTTTTGGTATGTTACATTGTGCCTGCCTGACTACGCCCCCTCACCATGCCTACATGTATACAGTCCCTTTGGCATCTTGCAGCTCTTTGCCTCACTGTGCCTGCTTGCCCATTGCCACCTCACTTGCTTGGTTACTTGCAACTTGTTGCTGTGCTCACCCACAACCACCGCTCTTACTTTTCATAGTTTGATATGTGTGGCATGGGAAAAGAATTGATGTGCTGGGATGCTAAGTTGGTTGGAAAGTGATGGATAGAAGAGAGGGAGCTATGAAGGATTTGGGGATTTTGGATAAGACTTTGGCAAATAAGTAGAGAGAGTGTATGTATCATGACAGAAGAAGTGGGGAATCTTTTGACATATCAGATGATGAAAATATATACCATTGAGATGGGATCTGATGGTATATCCTTCTCTAGTTTCTCTATATCAGAAACCGTATAAGCCAACCTAAAAGAAAGAAAGAACCGTATAATCCCAAAACAAAAGAGGGAAAAAACCCGAACTATTGTGATCGGCCTCGCAGCGAGGAGGCGACTCAGCCTCCCAGCCGAAGCCCAAGGGAGAGGCCTAACTTGGCTCTGGCCTTTTTCCCCCGCCCAACAAGGCTCCCAACCGAAGCTCCCGTTTCTACCACCCCCGTCCAGGCATGTGCATGCGTGCGTGTGAGGAGTCCTAACCTATAGTAGCCGCCAACCGACTCACCGAGGGCGGCGAGAGGGGGAGCGGCGAGCCGTTGAGGGGTGGGTGACGGCCGACTGCAAGAAGGACCAGGCGGCGGCCAAGCCGCCAACGATTAACGCCTCAAGCCCTCAAGTCAGGTAAGGGAATTATTTTTTGTACCGAATTTTTTCATGGAATGAAACCAAAGTTTGAGAATTTGAGAAAAAATCGAATCGAAATAGCCTCACAAACCGAATACCCACCCCTAGTTGAGGGGGCCAAAGAACCCGGTATTGATAGTTGGGTGGGGGTTAAACATCCGGTTTCGTAGTTATGTGTTGATTTCTAGACAAACGCAATAGTTGAGAGGGTTGAATGGACTTATTCCGTGAAATAATTCCGGGCAACATTTGGGAGCCAAACAGGCATAGGCATTCTGGCCGCTGAATTGGAGACAATGCAGAAAAATCGAGAACTCGTTTGTGCAGTGCGGGCCAGTGGTGCACATTGCTGACGAGACAATGGCGATGCCTGAGCCGTCTCCGGCGAAACCGACCAGGAAGCGGGCTGTGCCTGGTAAGCTCGGTTGCATGCCAACATAGCCGTGAAATTAACAACCGAAGGAGGAGAACCGTCTCGGCCACCGCCGTCGCCCGGTCTTTCTGCCTCTCATTGTTTGCTCATGTCGTGCCCTACAATCGGCACTTCCCTTTTTAGTGAGCTGAATAAGGCAGGCTCTTGGTCTACTGTGAAGTTTAGATTACAGCATGCTCGGCATGCTGTAATGGTGGGTTTAGATTATCATCATGCTCTATCAGGATACCGACAATACTTTTCTCCAATTGTTTACACTAGGAAAGTGTGCTTGCTGGTACTGGTAGCATTGTTTTCCATAAGTCAGATTTTAAGTACCAGAAACTCTTAGCATCGGTCTGTTGTTACATTTGTTGCTTCCATTTATCTGCATGCTATCCAGGGCCCTACCTGAGAATTTGGGGGCCCTGTGCTAACTTTAAAATTAGGCATCACAGTTTAGAAAAGCCAATTACTAAAATAAAAAAATATTTTTCATTTAGAATTAAGCCCAACATTAGCTCCTCGGTTATTTTTTTATCTTATGCTTTTTTATAAGAAGAGATTTTTGAAGGGATGGGTAAAAGCTTGAGTAGCACCCAGATCGAGAGAATGAGACAAGAACATAAATTATGCTTTCGAGTTCTCAAAGAATACCACAATAAATAGATGAGAATGGAGTGGATTAATTCATCACCGCCATCCAGATTATTTTAGGGAAATCACAAGTTTGTCGGAAGGAAGAGAATTAGGAGCGGAGGGGTTAATTTTCACATGCAAATAAGAGATCTATAGGAATAGCAGTTGTGCGAAAGCAAAGGAGGAATGAAAGAACAACAGAGAGGTGGGGGAAGTTCTAACTAACAAGGCAATAAAAAGGTTTGATTAACTCTTTATCTCACGCGAGGTTGACTACAGGTGTAATAGTAATTTTTCTTGAGATATTAATAAGTAGTATGGTTATTAAGGCGTCAAGATATCGGCGATATCTTGTCGCCATATCACTGTGGCGGACCGGAGGTGTATGCCGTCCAGGCGGCATGGAGGTGCACCATATCATGTCTGCCATGGCGGCGATATGGCAGTAAGGCATCGCCGTGACGGCGTTTTGGCGGTAAGGCGTCGGTCGGTAGATGCCATAGGGGTGGGGGTTAAAGTTTAAAAGTCAAGCTACTCGAGTTAGAGATAGAGACTACATACCATGAGGTTTTGGGAGTCTCCACTGCGCTTGAAAAAGCAAGGAGAGAGTCGCCATCACCGCCGTCGCAGCTGCGAGATCTGTGGGATCCGTCACCGCCGCCAACTTTAGTCTCCAGTCCGCCGTCGCCTCCTGCTTCACCAGCGTCAGATTCACCATCGCCACAGCCAAATCTGCTGTCGCAATCGCCAGATACGCCGTCGCAGCTGCCAGATCGTGGGATCCGTCGCAGCCACGGGATCCGTCGCCGCCGCCAGCTTCGGTCTCCAGTCCGCTGCCGCCTCCTACTTCACCGCCACTGGCTCTGGCCTCTAGTCCACCGCCTCTTGATTCACCGCCGCCGGCTTCGACCTCCTCTGGTCTGTCGCCTCACCGAGTCTCTCGTCTGTCCTCTCCAGTCTCCACTCGAGTCGATGCGACGACGCCTCTGGTCTGACTAAGTGAATATCATATATAGTGCACTAGTGCTACAATGCTACACAATACACACTGCTACTAGTTACTACTACGATCTTATATCAACGCTTTGCTACACTGCTACTAGTAGTTGATAACTTGATATGCTTTGCTAGTTGATATGCTTTTGCTACTGCCTACTGCTATATACTGATACGGTTGATATGCTTTGCTAATGCTAGTTTGCAACATACAGGAGTACAACATATCACAAATGGCAACTGAAAGCACAGGGGGTTCTAACGCCACCTCATATGATCCAATAACCGATCCTAAACGAAAGGCAAAGTCAAATGATCCATGATGGAAGTATGAGTTTTGGCCAATAATTGGCAACCGAGATTAGGTGCAATGTTCGCTTTGTGGCAAAATTGTACATGGAGGAATAACGAGGCTTAAGGAGTATCTTGTGGGTGTGTTTGGAGATGTTCAAAAATGTACCAAAACAACCACAGCAATCACATAAGAGATGTATGCTGCTTTGATGAAAAAGAAGAGGGAGGAGAGGCCACTCTTCTTAGATGATGATGAAGGAGAACAACAAGATGGAGAGCATGTGCCAGAGGAGTCTCAAGATGCTGTTAGGAGTGTTGTGCATCCAAGTTCAGGGATAGCTGTCAAAAAGAAAGCAATCGATCTTGAAGTTCAAGAGTCCAGCACCAATGATGGCAAAGGAGACCAAGAAGTCCATTGACGCAATGTTTCGACGTACACCCACAAAGATTGTAGAGCAAAAACATGCTAAAGAGGCTTCTCAAATTAGCATTCAGGCCAGTTGAATATGATATACATTAAAGGTAGTTGAAAAAGATAAGCCACACTCGGGCAATGAAGAAGAGGAAGAGATCATACTTTATAACGATGATATGGATTATTATGGTGAAAATCCAATCGATGCTATTCAATATGGTGATGGAAATAACATAGTAGTATATACCAATTTAGATAAGTTCGAGGTCAATGACTTTTGAGATATGAGAGAGTTTGACTTAGATGACTTTTGTGAGACGAGAGAGTTAAATTTATATTATTACTGTAGACTTATGGCACTATGTTTGTGGAGTGTGGACCTATGTAGGTTATGTTATATTTATCATGTTACTTATTATTGATGTAATTGTATATTTTAATTTTTAGTTATTCACTTCATTTATGAGTAGAATATATGGTATATTATCACGTATGACCAAGGAATGTCCGACGCACAATGCTTACCTGAGAGACGGGAGGTGCCTGAGCCTTGGGGCGTTGGAGATGGGTTCGCTGCGCAGCGACTTCACCAGCTGCGGCAGCGTCCCCAGCACCGCCATCTCCTCGTCGTCGTCGTCGCCTCCCTCTCCGCCCAGGAGAAGGAGCCAGGCCAAGAACTAGAGGCTTCTCGTATGGAGTCGGTGGAGCTCTCCGGAAAATGGGCTCCGTGGAGCGGCCTGTAATAGGGAAATGCGTAGCGGGCCAAGACCTGGACCCGGGCCCGTAATAGTCTTGTAACAGCAGGCCCATTCGTCCCACCCGGACCCGCCTTGGACGTCCGCTCCGCTCGCGTCCGGCGGCGCGGCGATCCAAGAAAAGGCGACGCCTTCGCGACCAACCCGGCGGCGTCCTCCGACGTACACGACCTCTTCCCGTCAAGGTAAGCCATCCGCCGCCTCCCCAACACCAATCCCGTCTAATCCCCTTCGCCACTGCCCCCTCCGTCTCCCTTCCACCTCCGAGAGTGTGTGGATCTTTCCTAGGATAGTGGTGTTTTTAATCTGAAAACTGGGCACTGAATGGTCAAGATGTTTTGTTTTTTCTCATCATTCTGAGCGTATCGAAAATGATTAATCTTGCTGAGACATACAACTTATGTCAGATGTTAAATCCGCAGTAAATAAAATGATAGTTTGTCTTGAAGAATGCTTAACTTATTAGTTCTATTTCTCTCTCGAGACACATCAAAGATACCATCAACTGATGTATACTATGAGACATCCTAAACATAAGAACTTGAAGCCTCCGTATGCTACCATGGCAGCAATAGTTTGCGCCACAAACACACTGCTAAATGATTGGCATCTACTAGTTTACCATACAACAGAACCAAAATTTGTTGGTACAATACTCCATGGGACAATATTGTGTGTGTTTGCCCCAAAACAGTAAATAAATAAAATAATTGTCTATTTACCATCTAAATAAGACCTCGGTAAAAATATACCACTAAAAAATCAGTTCACTTTAATACCACCTAACATTTTGATGCCCCTCGCTGCCTCTCTGGCCGTCGCCTGCTGCCGGCAGGCTTGCTCCCCACCCCTCTACTCTGTTTTGATCCCGAGCGCGAGGAGCAGCGTCTGGAGCATGATGGTGGGAGGCACTAACGGCAGCTGGATGTCCCTTAACAGAGTGATATATTACTGAATTTGGGGAAATTTCGGTGCTACTAAAGTGAACCAGTTTTTTTGGATGGTATATTTCTAAAGTGGACATATTTCAATGTTATATAACCGAATACCTCTAAACAAATAGGACGCAGCTACTAGTAATTGAAGATAAATCAAAATTAGGGGCCCCTAACTTTTTGGGGGCCCTGTGCAGTTGAGTACTTTGCTCCTGCTATTGGTATGGACCTGATGCTATCAATCACATCGTTCCTAGCCGCTACTTTGCCTCTCCAATTCATAGAACCTGATTTGCCCTTCCTTCCAACTTCTGACCCTGCATACGGTGGTTGACAGCCATCCCCTTCTCCCTCTCTTATTCTTTCTTTTATCCCTGCATCTGTCACCACTATAGGTATTGCCGGCTCCAGCCGTAGGCTGCAATCAGTCATCTCTCCCCTCTCATATATGTATGCATTGTTTGAAACCACATTTGATTTTCTTTCCCCTTTATCTTTACATCATTCTTGAGCCTTGTTGCTGATTCTTTTATTTAAACCCATAGAAAACAGGAACTCCAGATCTAAGCAAGGTTTGGCGACTTTTTTAGTTATAAGTGGAACTTTTCTGTTGCCGAGCATCTGAGAAACTTACATGGATGTATAGATTTGTTAGCAATCCTAGTAGAATACTAGATGTGGCTTATTCTCGTCATCCAATTTCTTGCTTGGCACCTTTTTTACACGCGTAGAAACAATTCCAAAACAGTATACAACTCGCATGCCACTAGAGCACCTCATACTGTTCCCATTATGTTACTTGAAAGAAATACTCATGCTGCAAGTTACCAACTTACCATGCGTTAAGCGTGAGGCTGTGATATGCAAATACTAAAATACGAACATAAACTTCAAAATAACATGTACATGTGTAACACACCAACGTCACTAATATCCAATGCTTAGCAACTACTAGACTTTTTGGACTCAGGTTAAAAGGGGTCTGCCCAGTTAGTATAAATGATTCCCTAATCGTTATATGCTTATTGTAAGAGGGTATTTGGTTCAAAATTGTACTTTGCTACATCCTAGTTACATTTTGAACTTTTGTGACTAGTGTTTGGCTTGCAACCACCATCTTGGCACACTGCACTATTCTTGTTCTTTGCCCTATGACCCACCTGTCATAGCCATAGGCAAATATTTTGACTCACAAATGTAACTGAGATGAAGACTTAGCTGTTGGCTCAAACCTCAGGAATCAGCTCAACCTGCAAATGCAAATGAGTTGGAGATTTGGCTCAAGTGTGCCTTGCTTTCTTTTGAGGTAAGCCAAACCTGAGTCAGAGTAGAGTTGCACTCAGGCCTCAAGCAGCCCATGAGCTTCCATGATTTTTGTACACCTTTAATTGAATAGTGGTGTAGGGACACGAGAGGGTGAGATCAGGGCTGGGTGATCCTTAATTATATAATGCTTAAGAATTGTGGCAGAGGAATCAATATTAATTGGTCAAACAACATACTTATATTGGGCATGTCCAATGGAACACAAGGGATGCCATCAATAAGAAACGCCCTGTCAAGTACTATGGACTCTAGAAAGGGCATCCATCTTATTATTATAAATAAAAAACCATATGTGCTTAGCATATGGCAGTGAAGAAATTTTCTATGTTCACATTATATTGTTCATGTGATTTTTTTTTACAAATTGTTCCTTTTACAGTAATTTATATCTGATGATTGTTGCTATGAAGATTTGCTACTGTTTCTTTTCAGTCCTATAAATACTTTTCTTGGTAATTTTACTTCTGCAATATTGTGCACAAAAAATATATTCGAGATTGGGGGCAGTACATGAGCTGGGTAAATCCTTGCCAAGCTTATTCAGAGCTCGGTTTCCTTCGGACTTTGTCTGGTAGACTTGATTTGTCATGTAAAGCCAGCAATTGGACATGTTACATTCTTGCTTTGATAGTTTATCTGCCTATCACAGTACATGTTTAATCTCTTTTTCTTTAAAAGGTAGATAACCTTATTTTGTAGCCCAAGGAGACAAGTGATGATTTTCACATTTTCTTTCTTCAGGTTCTTAAATATAGCTAGTTGGCTACATCAATATAGAGCACATTGTCTTTTGTCATGGCCACTGAAGAGGATGTGAAGCAGCGACAAATTGTTGAAACCCGTGCAAGAAATATTAGCCACAATGTTCGGTGCACAGAGTGTGGTAGCCAGTCCATTGAAGATTCACAAGCTGATGTTGCCATTCTGCTTAGAAAGGTACATGTTCTTTCTATTTCCCTTTGAATGATTCGGTTACTTGGTGTCACAATCTAGTGACCATATGGGATAACTGTGGGTAATGGTAGGCTTTGGCCCCAGGCCTCGTCGACCTGGCGCCATTGTGGAGATAGCTGAGGGAGGAGGGGAAGCATGCGCAGGAAGGCAGATAAGGGGGGAGGGAGGCAATTAGAGATAATTATTTGCTTGCTTCTTTCATTCATATGGTAGCCCTTATACAGGGAGAGCTCCACATAACAATAGCATCTACTCATACCAAACTTGGAGATAATTATCCTAACAAAATAGCTAGGCAATCTTATCTTAGATGGAAAGTAGTGTCGCCACATCCGGTTTGTATGGAAAGCCATTATTGTGCCATATGTGGTTGGTGTGATTGGCGCGTTTGGTATGGTATGCCGACCATCACATCTCTCCCTCCCTTGGCAAACAGCTTGTCCCCGAGCTGAAAGGAGGGGTAGCAATGTTTGAAATCGTCCAATGGCTCCCATGTTGCATCAGCGTTAGACAAGGCCTCCTGCTTACTGCGGGCTAGACGGCCTCGCACCACGCGCTGAGGCACCGGGGAGATGCGTCCGTCCTGGAGCTCAAGTAATGCGGGACTAGCGGGCGGTGCGCCGTGGAATATTTTGAGCATGTTGATGTGGAATACGTCATGAATACGAGCACGAGGTGGCAGCTTCAAGCGGTAGGCCACCGTGCCGACCTGGGCCAGCACCTTGTATGGGCCATAAAATCGCGGTGCCAACTTGTGGGCACGGACAGCGAGAGAGGCGGCCTGACGGTGCTGAAGACGCAGCCAAACCCACTGCCCCAGCTCAAAGGACAACTCGCGATGATGCTTGTCGTAGTGGTGTTTGTATTGTTGCTGTGTCTGCAGGAGTCGTTCCTTCACATCAGCTAGGAAATTATCGCGGTCGTGCAGCATGCTGTCAACGGCAGCCACCTGAGCGCTGTTCTCCATGTATTGGCGCATGGTTGGTGGATCCCAACCATAGACCACCTTGAAGGGTATGTCACGGAGTGATGACTGGAATGAAGTATTATAGCAATACTCCGCCTATGGCAATTAGCACAGCCATTGCCGTGGTCGGTCTCCAGAAAAACAGGGAAGGTACATGGTCACAATCTTGTTGACCACCTCTGTTTGACCATCAGAATGCGGGTGGAAAGTCAAGCTGAGATGGAGTTGTATGCCAGCGTGGTCGAAGAGGTCCATCCAAAAATTGCTTGTGAAAATTAGATCCTGGTCATAAAATAGAGCAAGGGAACCCGTGCATCCGGACCACTGATTCGAAGAAGACCGTGGCAACCGAACTTGCCGTGTATGGGTGCGCCAATGGAATGAAGTGGGCATATTTGGAGAACTGGTCCACAATTATGAGGATGACCGATTTCCCATTCACACGTGGTAGCCCCTTAATAAAATCCATGGAGATATCATCCCAAATGCGCGAAGGGACTAATGACGGTTGGAGCAGGCCGGCCGAATGCAGAAGCTCGGACTTGTTGCGTTGGCAAGTTGCACAAGCACGAACAAAGTCCAATACCGCCGAGTGGACATTGGGCATGTGGAAGAATGCCCGGAAGCGGAGCATTTTCTAGACACCCTTGTGGCCAATGGAGTGCGCCGCCTCCAAGGCCAATGCCAACGTCGGTGAGGAGGCTGGCAAGAATAGCTAGCCTTGGTACTGGACCAGGCCGTCGGCGACGCTCCATGGCAAGCCGAGATCGTCGGCCAGCACCTAAGGGTAAAGACAACCGAGCTTGGTGTAGCCACCCGTCTCTTTGCGGATGGCCTCGAAGAGGCCAAACAGGGGTCCCGAAATGGCCAAAAGCTGACGGTCGGACCCGTCAGCCTCGTCGTCCCTCCTAGACAAGGCATCGACAACCACATTGAGGTGGCTGGGCTTGAATTCCATGCGAAAGTAGTAGCTGAGGAGCTTGCTGACCCAATGGTGATGAGGGATCGATCGTGGAGAGCCACTGGTTAGGTAAAACCTGATATTGTAATGTTCAATACGTACCACGAATGGGCGCCCCCATAGATACGGGCGCTAATGATGAATGGCTTGCACCAAGCCGATCAGTTTGCGTTCATAAGCTGCCAATTTTGCATGGCGTGGTGCTATCAAGGTTCTAAAAACAGGTTTACTCGGCCAAGTAATCGCCTGAATACTCGTACTAGGTCCTCTCACCGGGTACGAGTAGCCCAAAATGAGTAGTTAACCGGTATAACCGGCCGATTATTCGGCATAATCGGCTACCAGGCCGTATACTCGCCGAGTGGGCACTCAGTTTCTGTTATGACTGGTTCATTAAATTTCTTGGACAATTTGGCCTGTATTACTGTTTCAGTTATCAGTTAATGTAATGAGTTTAGCTCTCATCGCATCAGTTAATGGAATGAGTTTTGCATTGCTCTCATCGCATCTTATAGTAGTCCACTGGACTGAAATTTCTTCACTTGATCAATTTGTTGTTTGTTGGATGCTGATATTCTGGAGCTTAAGTAGAAATTTTTACTTATAACATTCCCACCACACTACAGCTTCTAGGTACGCCAATGCTTGTCTGATGTGAGAACTTGGTCTACTTTCTACATTGCTATGCATGCCTGAAAATTGAAATTATCGACTAGTCTCTGATCCTGACATGCATTATTTTTTGTTGGTCCAAAATGCTGGGAATGCTCGCCCCCATCTGCTTATGCTGCAAATCATTTCTTTGTTGCTTGTATACTGAAATTCTTAGATGACATGATTACCATTTTACACTACTTTTTGTTCGTCGGATTGTAGTAGCTGATGTTCTTGTGCCATCTTTTCCTTGCCAATGAGCTGCTTTGCTATAACACTAGTTGAGTAGCTGTCATTTTTTTTTCCATGATTAGCCTAACTTAGTTACATATCATTACGAGCACTACAAGGAAATCTCAGATGTTGTACACAATATTGGGAACATAATTTTTGGTTGAGTTTTTATTCCTCCACTGGGTCTGCTCTGATTTTTTCCTTATGTTCAATGAGAAACATTTGAAGGAATGGATAATGAATCAATGGGAGAGGAACTACTATATAACTAGCAGTAGCAGCTAATGTTGGGAACTGTTTTTTTTTTCAACCACCTATATACATCAAAAGTTCAAAACAATAGCATTAAATGTGGCTTTGATTTTTTATGAATACACATATATAAATCCGTTATTAAAAATAGAAAACCGGTTACAAGGCCGAGTATTTGGCCGATTCCCGTGTAATCACTACAAGGTGAGGTGACTGAGCGAGTACCGATTACCGAGTTTTAGAACCTTGGGTGCTATCATGCGGCTGAAGAAGGCGATGGCACCCACTAGCTAGTGCAGGACAGCTCCAAAACCTGAGTCGGACACGTCACTCCATGATGAAGTTGACAGTTTAGTCAGGCGGTTGGAGGATAGGTGCCTCCGCCAAGGCCGCTTGTAGGGTCTTGAATGCCGTCGTTGCGGCTAGTGACCAAGTGAACACCTCCTTGAGCAGCTGCGTGAGGGGCGCAACCACCATGCCAAAGCCCTTGATGAATTTGTAGTAGTAGCCCGCTAAGATGAGGAAGCCGCGAAGGCCCGGACGGTCCGCGTTGTGGCCAATCCAAGATTGCTTGCACCTTCTGAGGATCCATGGCGATACCATCGGTGGAGATGACATGGCCTAAGTATGACACGGATGTCTTTCCAAATAGACACTTTGACTTCTTGAGAAAAAGAACGTTCTTCTGTAGCATGCGAAACACCGCTCGTGCATGGCGGAGGTGTTCAGACCATGAAGAGCTGTAAATTAAAATGTCATAAAAAACACAAGCATAAAACATCGGAGGAATGGTTGTAGAAGATCATTCATCAGTGCTTGGAATGTTGCCAGGCCATTGGTGAGGCCGAAGGGCATCACCAAGAACTCAAATAGGCCCTCGTGAGTGCAGAACGCCGTCTTCTCAATGTCCGAGGGGTGCATGCGCACTTGGTGGTACCCCGATGCAGGTCCAGCTCGGTGAAGAAGCGCGCACCGCGGAGCTCGTCGAGAAGCTCATCAACAACATGGATTGGAAATTTGTCCTTGACGGTGTGTTCATTGAGGGCCTTGTAGTTGACACGGAATCGCATGAGCCGTCTCGCTTCTTGACAAGCAAGACTGGCGAAGAAAACGCCGAATGGCTCAGCTGTATGATTTTGTGATGCTGTATTTTGGTACATTGCTTTTCGAGCTCATCCTTGAGTAGCTGGGGGTAGTGATATGGTCGTACGGAGATCGTCGGAGTGCCCAGCAGGGGATGGATGTGGTGGTCACGCCCGCGTTTTGGTGGTAGTTGGTTAGCTAGGCGAAAATGTTGTCGAACTCAAGGCACCTTGCTGGCCACTTCTATCTCAAGGTGCACGGTTTGGGCTGCACGCGGTTGGATATCAGTCAATGCATACAAGGATATGTTAGGCTCATCCTCGTTCTCCGGTGTTAGATCGTCGCCGTCGTGATCTCTTAGGGCCAAGAGCACGAACAAGCTCTTGAACCGATGATTCGGTGTGAACTCGCAATTGAAGCACATGCCGGCTTCCCTGCAAGTTGCCATCTCTGTAGTTGTCAAGTAGCGCCGACGAAGGTGCGGTGCCTAGGCGCCTCCTGCCGCACTTGTCGGAGCAGGTAGGGCCAAGGTTCCAAATACCGTGAATCGGCGATTCTGCACGCGTGAATCGGATTTACCGGTCCCGACTGGGAGGAAAAAAACCGCCGGTTTTTTATTTAATTCAAATTTAAACTTTTGAATGTAAAAATTAGTTTCTCTAATGATATTCACATTGTTTAACACTAATATAATGTATTAGGAAGATGCATACACTTCCCGTGCTTGATTTCATACTTTTTGCCATGAATGTATTAGGAATTTTCAAAATTTGAATGTAAAAGTTAGTTTCGAATGATATTTATATTGTTTAACACTAATATGATGTATTAGGAAGATCTATGCAACTTCCGTACTTAACTTCATACTTTTTGCCATGATTATGTTAGGAATTTCCAATTTTAAATTTGAAAAACCGGGTTTTCCAGTTTTTAACGGTTTTTCTCCGGTTTTTTGGGCGGTTACCGGCCGGTTTTTCTGGTTACCGATTTCAAATTCAAATTTTGGCGCATGAAATTCGACCGGTTTTTGATTACCGGCGGTTTTCGATTCTTGGCGGCGTGAATTCACGCGACGGCGAGATTTACCCCGTGGCGGTATTTCTAACCTTGGGTAGGGCTAGTTTCCTGCTACCGCTGGAACCGAGCGAGTTGCTAGGGCGGTTGTCAGTCCTACCTGTGCTGCTGCTGTGCATGCCTAGGCTCCTTCGGCTGTTGCGAAGTGGTACTAACTGTCTAGCAGCTGGTTGGCAACCTAAGCGCGCCTCTCTAAGCCCAGGCCAGAGCCATCAGCCCATCGCCATCTAGAGGATTGTTGGATTTTGCATTTCGACATCCGTCCGTATGGGCTCCATCAATCTGGGGTGAAGAGCTACACTTGTTGGTGCGGTTGAAGGCGCTCCATGCGGCACGATTGCGAAGCGTTGTTGGTACTCCTCCATAGTACCAGTCCGCGCGAGCTGCTTGAGCTCCCCCAAGGGATTGTGTCGAATGGATGGGCCGAAGCAAAGGTTGACGTACTCCTTGAAATTCTTCCAGTTGGGCTCGCCTTCGTCTCGCTCCAACTGAAAGAACCATTGTTGAGTAATACCGACAAGGTGATACGAGGCAAGCTCACATCAATGATATGGGTTACTTTTCAGGATGGATAGAATGGGATGGAGAACGTTTTGAGTTTGAAAATGCTCGTTCTTATTCAGAAAAGAACTAGGGTAGACGTTTCCCGAGGAAGTGGTATTGGGTGTGTTTCTCTATCTTCTTTGACCTTTGATATTCTGTTAATCATAATGTCATGGATGCATTGTAATATTGAATACATCTTACATCATTACAGATCAGAAAATATCCCACCTTTGTCATGATTTTTGTTCTATATTGCCGGTAAATTTCACCCACCAAGGTTTTAATGATAAATTGACTTGGAATAATGGTTTTCCTACCTATTGTAGTATTGTTAAAAAGCAGCTATCTGTTCTTCAGAATCCATGGTGGCACCATAGCCACGAGAGGTCGTTGGCTCTGACCAAGTTGTCACGATCTAGTGACCATATGGGATAACTGTGGGTAATGATAGGCTTTGGCCCCGGGCCTCGTCGACCTGGCACCGTTGTGGAGATAGCTGAGGAGGAGGAAGCATGCGCTGGGAGGAAGATGCACAGGATGGTAGAGAAGGGAGGGAGCAATTAGAGATAATTCTTTGCTTGCTTCTTTCATTTATATGGTAGCCCTTATATAGGGAGACCCCCACCTAACAATAGCATCTTCGCATACCAAACTTGTAGATAATTAGCTAGGCAATCTTATCTTAGATGGAAAGTAATTAATGCACCATATCCGGTTTGGATGGAAAGCAATTATTGCACCATATGTGGTTGGCGTGATTAGCGCCTCTGGTATGGTATGCGAATTGCCGACCATCACACTTGGCCTTCTTGGTTCAGTTGATTGTAAGACTTTTGGTAACAGGGCTTTATTTAGCTTTGGATAACTGAAGCTATCAGATTTACTCATATTAGTATGCTTTTTTATAATTTTCACAACATCAACCTTTACTTTGTTGATCTAAATCAAAACTAAGTTTGGAAACACTTCTAATTGAGGTGTTACATGTGAAACCTTGTACTGATGAATTGATGTAAAATAAAATCTGTTTGATTCAAAATTATCATTGCTTATTTACAAGTTACTGGTTTTCAGAGGCACCAGTTATTTGAAGTTTTGAATGCAAAAAAGCATGAAAATACTTCAGATGATGTATTGATGTTTGCAATATGCTGATCTAAGGTCTATCAGAAGTAATTTTGCAGAGTTATTCCAGTCTTTAGATGTATACCCTTTCGGAATGACAACATTTGTATGGGAAAAGCCACAACTCATTTGTTGATTAGGGCCCATTTGGAATACAGGAATTTCGTATGATTTGTGCACGATTCATATTGTTTCATGCATTAGTCCTTTGTTCCAAACAGGCCCTTAGATTATGAGTCTCTGTTTACTCGACAAAATTCTGATGACTTTGTTGATAAATTATGCATTAGTGTAACCAGATGATTTCAACTATCACCATTATTTCAACTATCATATACTTCTTTTACTTTTTGTGTTATCTTTAACGTACAATACATTTTTTTCAGTGTTTTAAAAATCGGTAGGCGGTATTCCTTAGGTCACCCCACCTTGTAGCGATTTTGAGGTCACCTTATTTTACATTTTAGATTTATATATATGTACGGTCATTCAGCAGCAAAAAGACATCTAATGCATCTTTTTTTTTAATGAATATAGGGTTGAAAACAAAGCTATTGTCAATGTAATCATGCAAATCAGCAATGTAATACAGTAGCTGCACAAATATTGGCAATAAAGAAGTAAAGTTCATGATTCATATATTATATATTGTTCCAAGTTCCAACCATGTCATCATAGAGCATGAATTAATGGCACTATGGCAGTGATATTGCAGCATCACAATTACTAGTTGCGCTACATGTACCTATACTACTGATCTAATGTGGACCTTTCACCAAAAAGAAGCATTGGCATACATATTATACATAGATGATATCTTGTCACCCAACAAGTAAACCCATTTCCCACAAGTAAACCTCAAGTGGGCTGAGAGCCTAGTAAAGCCTAGTTTCTAGTGTTCTTGCAATACGTCACACTTACCCCTAATATTCGGCCTAATATACAGTAACCGGCCCGCTTATCCGAATAACTGGCTTGTTTAACCTTGTAAACCTGCTAACTTACTCGTTTTGTATTATTCGACTCAGGGAGGGGACCTAGTCCCATTATTCGGCCTAATATCAGGCCTACCAGACCACTTTTTAGAACACTGCATTTTTTTTGTGCTAGAACAATGCAATGTGATGCAAAAAATATATATATACTTACACCACCTACTACCTGTAGCTAATTTAGATACAGGAACTAAATTTAATCTCAACATAAATAAATGGTTTACTTTTTGTAGTTTAAATAATTTTTTTGTCAGACAGCTCGTGCCAATATATTAGTGGAATTTCACTGATTATAATTAAATACTTTGCTATTGCACTTTTCAGCTTATTCGTGATGAAATAAAAGCTGGAAAGAGTGATAAGGAGATCTACAAAAAGCTAGAAGATGAGTTTGGAGAAACAGTTCTATATGCCCCTAAATTTGATCTTCAAACTGCTGCAATATGGTTATCTCCGGTAAGCCTTAATGATTTGAACATTTTGCTCATGCTTTCATTTGTCAGACTACTTGATTGCAATGTTACTCGCGAACTAATGCTTCATGCCTTGATCTAATCTCCTGAAACTTGTTTTATTTAAAGAAAAGTAACATCTAATGCACTTTTTTGGAATAATCTGTTTGTTCTACTCATGTTTGATGAGTCATGATGAACCTTGCGTCATCGCAAACTTTTGCACTAAGATGTTTTGTCTGAAGGAGCATTAGCAAAATTGCTGAAGCTCATAATGTTTAGCATAGTTGTCAATATGCAGCCGTTAAGCACAATCTTTCAATTCCAAAGAAACTAACCATTGAGAATTCCAGCTGATTTTTTGTTTTAGCTTAATCTCTCTACGTTGATAGCGATACTAAGATCTGAGCAGATTTTATTCTTGCTGATTAAATTCTCTTTTCTATGCTGCAATAGAACAAGATAGCATGAACACTTCAAAAAATTCAGTAATTGTTACCCATATGTGCTTTATTTCGATTTGAATCATTATATTTTGCTACCAGCTTTGAACTCAAATAAAACATTTATGCTGCCAATTTGAATTTTAGAGAAGGCATTTCATCACCCGATCTAGTGAATTCTGTGCAGGTCATTGTGGGTGGTGTGGCAGCTGGCAGCTGGGCTTACCAAAAGCACAGGCGAAGGACTAATGTTCATATCATGGCTCTGAACCTCGTCCGAGGGGTTCCCCTGACTCCAAGGGAGAAGGAGACCATGCTAGACATACTTACACCGCCGCCGCCAACAAGAAGGTGGTGGTGGCCGGGCAAATGATGTTCATGTGCTTAGCATGCAGCGTAGAAGTACCTTCCAGTGGTTGCTGCATAAAAATGATCAGGATGAGTGATTTTAGCACAGAGTTCTGATGTAAATCTCACACTTTTGAACTTTCGACCGTGCATGTTTGGTTTAACAAAATGTTTGCGTTGCATTTGTACTGTATGAACCTAGGAGTACGTGCTGCCACACTTACCACTGCAGGCAGTTTGTGACAGATTAAAGGTACGAAAACAGCCAGCTATTGAACTGTAGTTGGTTCTCAGCTATGTGGATACCTCCTTCTGTGAGCAGAGCTCGAGTTTTGGACATATGTAGCTCTTTTGATCATCGAAATACTAAAACTAGCTCTCAGAACATAGAAATTTCATTTCTAGCCTCATCTGTGACCGCGCGTTTATCTGATGGCGACATGTATTCAATCGTGTGGTCGGTGATCGCACGACTACAGTGAACTACATTGGTGACGACACGTGTCTAATTATTACATAAGTTAAATTGTACGATTGGACACATGTCGTCACCAGTGTAATTGTGCGGTCGTCGACCGCACGATTGGATATGTGTCGTCACGGGATAAACGTGTGGTCACGGAGGAGGTTAGAAATGGAATTTCGATGTTCTGAGAGCTAGTTTTGATATTTCGATGATCAAAAGAGCTATATATGCCTAAAATTCCAGAAGCTCAAGAGGGCTGATGAACATGACAAGCAGGTGCTCTCGCTGTTGATCTCCCTCGTGTTTCAGAACCCTGTTCCAGAATAAGTATTATCACTTTTCTCCAGTTTCTTGTACTGTATAC
Organism: Melocanna baccifera; assembly: GCA_036346265.1. Taxonomy (NCBI): domain Eukaryota; kingdom Viridiplantae; phylum Streptophyta; class Magnoliopsida; order Poales; family Poaceae; genus Melocanna; species Melocanna baccifera. Next base: position 9,459,028 of record CM070680.1, on the reverse strand, counting down.
ACTGTCCGTTACTCCCTCCCTTAATTTTTATAAGGTAAGATTTGACTTGTGTGATCTCGAAAGTTTAACGTTGACCGTTAATTTCTTTGACAATACTTTATACATAGCTACAAAATCATGATGATAATAAAGTGTTTTTAAATATGAATCTAACGTGTCATATAATCTGTATGTTGTTAGACTAATTGTTGATCAAAGTTTACGATCTTTCAATCTCAAAATGCATGGGTGTCCTATAAAAATAAAAAGAGGGGAGTATTTATCTGCTCTCTTTACTGAAATTATACATGGGTTAGATTATCTGACGCATTTCTACCAGACAAATATGCCCTAGAAGAGTAATTAAGCTACCACTGGCCGCTTCCATTGACGTGCTTGATTCCCCAGCTCACGTCCTCGCAGCGCCGGACGTAAGGCGCCACCTTCCCCACATCCACGTCCGTCCTCGCCGCGCAGTCGTAGTAAGCGGAGAGTGCATACACGGCTCGCCGGACAGCGCCCGCTGGCATGGCGTCTCCGGCACGGCCTGCCCGTCCGGCCTGGCCCACGGCGACGGCCTGTGCATGATCCACGGCCGCAGCCCGCCGAGCCCCCTCCGCGACGTACCCGAACGTCGAGAAGCCGCTCGTGACCCGGACGTCGCTCATGCTGAGCAGGAACATCTCAGCGCCCTCATGTCGTGCGATGTGTCACCCCATTTCTGCCGCCCCTCGTGGCTCGGCTGGTACACTCCGGCGATCTTCCCGTCGAACTCGTCTCTGATCTTCTCGTAGTACCACGAGTTTAGACATGTTACGAGGACAGCCTGAGACGTGTTACTGCTGCTATTTTTGGTTGTGATCTCTGAGAGAAGCTTCTCGTTGCGAACGCACGAGAGGACCTGGTCCAGGACGTGTTGCGGCGGCCGGTCCTCTTGGAACACCCTGATCTGTTGAAGGGCCCTGTAAGAAGGTCTTATTTAATGTTGTGATGAACTATTGCAATATTTGTGGAGTGGTTATTTGATTTTGCAAAGATCGCTTATTAGAAGGATAGTTTTTGGTAAAAATTGAGGATTTTGAGATTTGAGTCATAGATTAAGTTGGGATGACCTGATTCATTATATTAAGGTTGCATGATGCATGTCTCAGCTAACATGGGTTAGATTGTAAAAAACTCGTGCTTGGAAACGATTTCTTTGTCTTTGGATGTGCAGGGTCGTTTGGAGTCAACCATGGTCAACGGCAATGATCGGGACTAGACTCAAGGAGAAGTTGGGGCTCAGAACGATCGAGGACGCCGGGTGAGATGGTGAGCTCAAGTATGGCACGAGAAAGACGTGAAATATTGAAAGCGAGTTCGAACGGCGGGATTGCACCATGAGGCTTGGACGGTCCAATTGAGCCGTGGCTCGATGGAATCGGGACAGGAGAGACACGGTGACGCGTGGCAAGATAGTGGCGCACCTACACGTGCGCGAGCATGGCGATTGCTTGCAATGAAAGATGAAGACCCAGTCAAGAAAGGATATTTTGGTAAGATTCACCAAAATACCGGAATCCGCCTTGGATCAAAACTGCGGTGCATGCGTGGAGTTTAGAGAGCGATTTAGGTCAAGGAGATGCTGGTTTGATCAAGTTGGATCAAGCGAAAAAGGCTTAACGAATTCAGGCTTATGCGCTTTGAAAATCATGCATAAGTGACTTGTGTGAGTTAAAATCCGTGTGGTTGGGGTTAACGGGTTTTCCCCATTGTGCTAAGTGGATTATATCCATTAGGGCTAGAAATGGCAAGTTGGGCCTCCTATATAAAGGATTGAGATAGAGACTTGTGTTGACTACCTAATCCATCTTTCATGTGCTCTCAAGTCACAAGTCACGTCATTTTGATGCGAAAATATGCGAATACGCGCGCGCGCGTAATTAGCCAAAGCTTTCCTCTTGTTATCCTATCCATAATTCAAGGAGTGGCATGGGCTCCATCTTATAAATTGGTCTCTCCTACCTTGTCTTAGCAATATGGTACTAAATCTTGTATGCTTTAGAATTAAGAAAATGTGCCTCACTCTATGAGCCTCTTTCTGACAATCCCCTACCAATTCCAAAGCAGAAAACAAAAGATATTGTGTTGAAGTACTGTTAATATACTAGTCTTTTAGTGTAAGTCCCGTAAAGATTGAACTTGCATTTAGAATGACAAAATTCATTTTCTCACAGCTGATGAATGGACTATGCCTTGAATTTATAGCTTTTTGTGATCAGATTTTATTTGAAATCTCAACTAGTACTAGGCTGCCACTGAGCCACACCTAAATAGAGTCTTATATGGTCATGCTCTCTTATCTACTCATGAGCTTTCCAGAGAATACGCTGTTCTCGTGAACTGCAACCATACAATTAAGCTTAAGTAGGTGTATTTTTTCTAGTTATCCTGCAGGCTAAAACTATTTACTCATTTGGATAACAGAATACATTAAGACTTTATACCAACCTTACATACAATCAAGAGTGCTTTATTTATTAGAACATTGGTACATTGAATATATACTCTCTTATTACATCAACTTATTTTTTCCATTGCTTAAGTCACGTGATCTCCGATCAAGAAGGTATGGATTATCATTGTGATGTAAATCAGGTGGGCCTCATTCCCATATCCATAGAAGCAACGAGAATCGCTTTCCATGCTAATCCCTTTATAAAATGATCTGTCAGATTTTTCTCAATGTTAATATATTTCACAGCTATCACTTCAGAGTTTCACAATTTTCTAACAGATTTAAGCTTACGCTTCACATGTCTAGATGACATCATATTATCCTTTGTACTTGTGACTTTGGCCAACACAGTTTGATTATCACAGTACATTAGGATTGCCGGTATTGGTTTCTCAACCAATGGTAAGTTTATCAGAAGCTCTCTTAGCCAATATCTTATAGGTCAAGGTGAAGCTTTTCGAGGACATGATGAATCCTCTACTTCCATTCACAAGGGGAATTTCAAAGAGTTATTGGATTGGTACAAAGATAAAAAGGAGGAAGTGGAGGTGGTATTTGATACAGCTCCAGGGTATGCAGTTATGATTTCTCCAGATATTCAAAAAGAGCTATATAAATGTTGTGCACAAGAGGTCACATAAGTGATTAAAAATGAGATTGGAGATAGAAATTTTGCAATCCTTATTGATGAGTCCAGAGATGTATCAATAAAGGAGCAAATGGCGGTGATTGTGAGGTTATTTATAGTTCTACATCCAATTTTACCATCCTATCATTTATGCATTGTTGTTTTGTTCTACCTTTACATTTTACAATCGTATCATTTTTGCAGATTTGTGAACAATCAAGGAAAAGTGGTGGAAAGGTTTCTTACTATTGAGCATATTACAAATTACACATCTGCGACATTGAAAGAAGTTTTGGTTGGATTGCTTACTCGACATGGCTTGCCTATTTCAAGGCTGCATGGGCAAAGCTACGATGAAGTTTCAAATATAAGAGATGAATTTAATAGGTTACAAAAACTTATTCGGAATGATAATCTAAATGCTTTCTATATTCATTGCTTTGCCCACTAGTTACAATTGGTAGTTGTCACTGTGGCAAGTTGTAGTAGAGCTATTGCAGATTTCTTTAACTATGTTCCCCTGATAGTGACTGTTGTGAGTTCATCTTGTAAAAAAAGACGCGTTGATTAAAAACATCATGAGGTCTTGTTGGAGAAGCTAGACAATGGTTTGATTTTAGTTGGAACAGGACTGCATCAAGAAGCTGGACTTGCTAGACCTAGAGATACTTGGTGGGGCTCACATATCAAAATCTTGCTTTGCATATACCAAATGTAGGAGACAGTGGTGGATGTGCTTGAGCTTGTAAGTGAAGATGCTTGTCAAAACTCAAGTCACGGTGGAGTAGCAGATTTGCTAAAAAAGATGGAATGCTTTGAGTTTGTATTCATCATGCATTTCTTAATAACCTTGTTGAGCGTTACAAATGAGCTATCAATTACATTGCAAAGGAAATATCAAGATATTATTGAAGCTATGGGCTTATTATAGGATGTGAAACAATGCTTTCAAGATATGAAGGACAATGGGTGGGAGCCATTATTTAACCAAGTCAAAACCTTTTGTGAAACATATGAGATTGATGTGCCAAATATGGAAGATCCTATTAGAGTTATCGGTAAATCAGTTCGCCGGAAGTATAAAGTGACTCAACATCATTATTACAAAGTTGACATTTTCAATGTTGTTATTGATGCAATTATGAATGAGATGAATCATTGATTCAATGAAGTTTCCTCGAAGTTATTGGTATGCATGTCTTATCTTGATTCAAATGATTCATTTTCTCAGTTTGATATTGATAAATTTGTTTGACTTGCTGAAATTTATGCTGATGATTTCATAGATGCTAATCGGTTCTTGTTAAAAAAAATCAGCTTCAAACCTTCATTCTCAACATTAGAAGAAGTGAATAATTCAACGGATGTCATGATATATCAAAACTTGCTCAATTGATGGTTCAAACAAGAAAAGATAGAACTTTTCCATTGGTATATCGGTTTATCGAGTTGACATTGATACTTCCAGTGGCAACGGCATCTGTTGAGAGAATATTTTCGGCAATGAATATTATCAAAACAGATTTATGCAATAAGGTAGCGGATGAATGGCTCAATAAATTAATAGTATGCTACACCAAGCAAGAAATCTTTAAAAGCATTGATGATGATAAAATCCTAAACCACTTTCAAGGCATGAAGTCGCGTAGAATGCATTTGCCCCGTGATTCAAATTTATCTCGTGATTCAAATTAGCTTACTTTTGGTATGTTTCATATGATCTAAATTTTTATTGCCATTCATAATTTTCTATTATATCACTAATTTTGATATGTTTTATACATAGGTGACTTATCGCTACTCCACACTCATTGTAGAATAATTATATATTTTTTGGATATGTGCTTTCTATTATTGAGGTACCTACTTTGTATTTCTCTATTTTTCATTATTTGTCTCTATCCAATTGTATAATTTCTGTATGCAATTGACTAAATTTGTGTCAACTTCGTTTAAACCAATAAATAGTTCAGCCCACCCTCAATTTCATTCCTAGCTTCGCCATTGGCTGGTACTCTTTATTATTGCAATAAAGCGTTGCTTGGTTATATAATCACCATTGTTTAACTTTGTGCACTAGTTTTGATCTGAGACTAGTAAGGTAATACACAAAGGGTTAGGATTTAGAAATCGGATCCCAACATAATTTCAAGATGTTGGTTTTTAATTAGTTTGCAACCTCAACCTATGACTATCGCAAAGTTTCACCATTGTTTTCTTCTTTGCTTCCTATTTAAGTGGTCAAGACAAGAGAATACATTTTTGGGCCGAAATTCATGATTTTTGGCGAAAATCTGTTTTCTCAGGCCATCCCAAAAAGCCCAAATTGACCAAACAATGTGGCCCGTTTTGAAACTTTCCGACCTATCCACCCAGTCACACCAATGAAATGTATATCTCATTCAATTATTCCCGTTGGCCTGTGACACCCATCCTCCATCACTCTCTCTCAATCCCATCTCCAACATCAAGTTCAAGAGGTGAAGTGGTGCCAGTTGCGAGGTGAGGTGGAGGCAGCGCCGACATGGGAGAATGGAGAGGCAGCGTCAGCAAGGGACAAGGGCGGCACCAACAAGGGAGGGGGAGGCAATGCTGGCATGGGAGAAGGGGCAGGAGGAGGTGGCACTGGCACGAGAGAAGGCGGAGGTAGTGGCGGCAGGGGAGGAGGGGCAGCGACGACGACAAGAGAGGCGAGGGAGGCGACGCTAGCAAGGGGCCGAATTTTTGAATATTTTGACCGAATTTTTCTTAAAAATCCAAAATTTTTGAAATTTCCAAATTTCTAATTTCTTGAAAGGGTTCAAAAAAAATTTAAAACCAAAATTGTTTTCTCTGGACAAGTCCAAGAGAAAAAAATCAGAAACTACCATGACAATGGACTTTGGTGTTAGGGATTGAACATGACATTCCATAAGTGCATTAAACATAATCTATTATGATGCAATCAAATAATAGAGAAAATGTCTCTCAAAAAAATAACAAAGGAAAGGGATGTAGAATTGGATGGTAAAAAAGATAACAATGGTTGAAATTCCAGGATGTACCTTTTAAACTCCTTGAACTCCGTACCATAATTTCCTACTAGGAAAACCAACAAAATGCCTAGGGTGCAACGGGGTAGGGTCCCGAGGGCGGCCCCGCCCGCACCCCCTCCAACACACCTTACACCACTAAGGCTACCGGGGGGAGATGGCCCCCCGTCCCCGGTCCCCGCGGGGACCCGATCCTCACGGGGATCCCCGTGGGGATAAAAAATAGATTAAATATTTTTTAAAATTAATAATATGACTTTGCTTATTAATTTATAAGTATTTAGGCATATTTTTTTAAAATATATATTTTAATATATAGATTCAAGTTTTAATCAAATATATAAAAAGAATATAATCTTATATATTAAAAAACTATAATCTAATATTTAAAAAGTATTTCTTATATGTACCAAGTCTCCATAGGGTCTCCTGAAGAAAGACGACATTCGTCCCTGTCCCACTAGCATAACGCCCCCTGCCGCGTTCCCTTGTGAGTCGTGAGGGAGATCACCCTGTCCCCGCCCCCATAGGAATATTTCACGCGGAGCCCGCCCCCACAGGGAAATGCCTCCCCTAAAAATGCCACAATCCATGCTTCGTAGACGGGTTGATCAGGAAAGAAGTGGGATCGCCTTCCCAGCAGATACTCCGTAGCGAATAGCGATATGCATCGTGCTTACTCCTCTGAAATAGTAACATGGCCTCTTTTAAAATTCGTTAATACACTCTTTCAGTACGATCCTTTCCTACTGTTGCTATTAAAAAAATAGTAACATGGCCCATCAATTTGCATTGCTACGGTAGTGTTTCTCACATAAACCATCAGTAACTTAGCATCAATAGTGCTGATATAAAATCGTAGAACTGCCACGCTGCTACACACATCAAAGAAAGTATAGAGGTGGAAGCACATCCGTACGAGTTGAACAAAAAAAGAAGACGGATGTTCACCTATACAAAAGATTTGACAAACGGCCGCGGGACGGAACATTGAAAAATAGTAATAGCAAGCAATCGGATCTGCCAGCTGAATTGCCCGGCACACCTTCCTCCAGTTGACAAGGCAGTGGCCTCGGTTCGCCGATCATCACGCCCTTTCCGCAGGAAAGTCTCTTTCTTTGCGGTGTATGCTGTACATTATTGAAAATGTTATACAACATTTGACTGTTTTTTAAATTCAAAATAGTTAGATTTCTATCTAACGGATTTCTTATACCTCTCCTTTAAAAAAATAAGTGATAGACGTTAGATCTCTATTCAATAGATCATGTACTCTCCTCTTCAAAAGAAAAAAAGTGGTCGCGTTGGATCAAACTACATTATTTCTCCCTCTGCTGCCTCTGCTGAAATTGTGCATGGGTGCACGCATCTGTCAGACAAATATTGCCGTACAAGAGCAATGAAACTACTAGCCTACTACTGGCTGCTTCCATTGACGAGCTTGATACCCCCGCTCACGTCCTCGCAGCGCCGGACGTAATGCACCACCTTCCACACATCCACGTCCCTCCTCGCCGCGCAGTCGTAGTACGACGGCGAGTGGAAGCACGGCTCGGTCGCCGCCCGCACGCACGGCGGCTCCGGCACGGCCTGCTGCCCGCTGGCAGTGTCCTCCTCCCACATGGGCGGCCTGGGCATGACCCACGGCCGCACCCCGCCGAGCCCCTGCGCCACGTACCCGAACGTCGAGAAGCTGGTGGTGACGAGCACGTCGCACGTGCTTAGCAGGTACATCTCGCTTAGCGCCCTCATGTCGTGCGCCGTGTCCCCCCACCTCTGCCTCCCCTCGTGGCTCGGCTGGTGCACCCCGCCCGCGACCCTGCCGCCGCCGTACTCGTCCCTGATCCTCTCGTAGTACCACGAGCTCAGGGACGTGACCAGGACGGCCTGATCGGACGCGTTCTTGGACGAAGCCGTGATCTCCGGGAGAAGCTTCTCCCTGCGGACGCACGAGAGGACCTGATCCAGGACGTGCTGCAATGGCGGCTGCTTCTTCCGGAACACCCGGATCTGTATGCCGACGCGCTGGCTGGCGCCGGCAAGGTGGGAGCGGTAGTAGCTCGTGACGGCGTGCCAGACGGCGTTGGCCGGGTGGAACAGGTACCGGCCGAGGTGGTAGAACGCGGCATCCTTCTCCGGGAACATCTCTTCGAGCTCGTCCCGGAACGACGGGACGAGGAAGAGCCCGGGGACGAGGTAGCCGTCCGTCTTCATCAGCAGCCACGGTGCGCCGCGGAGGAGCCGCTGGTGCTCGTCGCAGAAGAAGAGCTTATCGTGGAAGCCATAGCCACCGGCGAGGTGGAGGTAGACGTATGGCGGCCGGCGACCGCCGTCCGCTGACGACCACGATGTGTTCACGTCGTGGCCCACGGCGAGGGCGTTGCTCTTCAGCAAGTTGCCGAGGCTCTCCCTGGAGCTGCCGTCGTACTTACTGAGGGGCCCGAGCGGGAAGCGCCGACCGGCGGGGAGAAGCCACGTCGTACCAGGGAACGGCTCGCAGAAGAGGGCGGCGATGTCCTGCTTGTACCGGTCGACGAGGAGGACGCGCTCGGTGAGCACGGCGTAGAGGAAGGCCGACGCGATGGCGAGCATCCGGTTGCCGAGGCCTCGATAGCTGATGGAGACGAGGTAGCGGCAGTCTGTGGCTGCGGCGCCCTCAGCGGACTTGAGCTGCCGGAGCGCCGCCCGGTACGGGGCCGTGCCGGGGCCGCACCGCTTTTGGAGCGCTTCTTGCTTCCGGAGCTTGGCGAGTAGGTAGCGTGATGGTTTATGGGACGATTTGTTGTGGTAGGCGGTGAACTCGTAGCGGCTCCGGCATGAGCGCTCGCCGAATTCGGCAGTGAGTAGGCCGTCGAGGAGCTGGTCGGCGTTGAGGTTGGACGGAGGTGCATCTTCTGAACCTAATTAATCACATAGAACTAGAGAGAATGAGAGAGCATTTATATGGTTTTCACTAGTTTGAATATATACGGAAACCTGGTCGCTATTACGCAGTCACCCGGTTTTTCTGTGTGTCTAGGCATCATACAGATGTTTTATTCCAAACAATCATCCAAATTTTATACCGTTAGATTAAAATCCAACTTCTTTCTTTTTTAAGGGGGAATTCGCATGAATCTTTACGCGAATCTAAATATCATAATTTTGGATGATAATTTAAAAGAAAACATCTGGATAGTATTTATCAACACTTTTTTTTTACTTCAGCCAATTTTGCTGCAATATTTTTTTTTCATATATGCAATATTTTTTATTCTATATATGCAATATTTTATTCATATATGAAATAATTAAAGAAGGTTTTACTGTATGCGAAAGATGACGCATTAGGGCACTCCTAACAGTCTAATTTCCTCATGCTTAGCCTGTGCCATATTAGCCTATCCTTTCTGTGTTCTTCCAAATGCGTGCAGCACGCACCTATTGTTTCTTTCAGGCTGATCGAGTTGTGCTTTAATTTGGATGGTGCGTGATTGTCTGGCTTTGTAATACGGATTCCTATTTTTTATGGATAAAATGTATGTCCTGTTTTGCTCATTTTCTCTGATTAATACATAACCTCTACCATTATTTCTTTGATTAATATGCCAACCTCTAGCATTTTAATATGTTCCCACATATATATACTTAGTTAATCATAGCACCTAATATTTGATTAGTCCATAATATTTAATTAAGTCCTAATATTTCCTGGAGGGATTCTATGATTAATATGCCAACCTCGAACTTTTTAATAATTTTCTTATATATATTTAGTTAGCACCTAGTATTTAATTATAACCTAATAATTTCTAGAGGGGTTAGTACACTACTACAAAAAATTTATATTAGACGCCTCATCACAGATGGTTCATAAAAACCGCCAGTGTTAAATGCAATCACAGACGGTTCTTGGTAAGAACCGTCTTAGCAATAAGAACCGTCTGTGATATGTTTCTCGCCTCAAATTTTCCTTAAATTTCATAATTTCTCGTTTGAGTTCGAGTAGAATTCTGTTCTGATACACTTTTAGTAAAACAGGCATAACTTTTGCATACGGTGTCCGTTTTTGACGTTCTTATACTCGTTGAAAAGCTAACGATGAGCCCGATAAAAAAAGGACCCGCTTGCGCTAGTCGCCCTCTAAGACCCCCAAAATCGCCCATCTTTAGCCTCAAATTTGTATCGCAAGTTTTTTATTTCTGTTTTTACCAAAATTTTCGATCTTCCCTTTAAAATTTGAGGTTTGTCTCAACTGCAAAATTGTAGATCTTGTTGAAACCTTTCAAATGAGTATATATAAGCCATACAGAACTTTGTTATTTTATATTTTGAGACTAATTATTTATATTGTATCGGTATATATATAGCCAATATCACAGACGGTTCTTAATAAGAACCGTCTGTTATACTTTTACAGACGGTTCTTACCAAAAACCGTCTGTGATAAATTGGTCTTTGACCACTAGGCCCGTCAATTCTTCTCAACCCAATTCTAACTAATAGAAACTGACCAACCCACACCCCACAGATCATCCCACCTCTCCCTCCCCTATAAATATTTACCTGAATCTATTCCCTACCCTTTATGCGCTCAAAATCTCTTCAAGCTCCTCACTGTCCTCCTCCTCGATCGAAGTCTTTGTGGTTAGAACTCGCTCCATTGTTTTTTCTAGTATTTGATTCTGTAACTTTGTGTTGCTACTTTATGACGTTTAGGGCTGCCTGAGAACTTACAGTGAGGCGGTGCCAAGAAAGCCTACTTGAGCTACTTTGTGGATTTAGGGCTACTCGATTTGTGATGCAAATGGAATGTTCTCTGTTATGTTTTCTTGTGATATTGTAATGGTGGATTGTAATCTTGTGATGTTGTAATGGTAAATTGTAATGGAAATAAATTGTTCTATGCTATGTTTGATATCGTATTTGCTTGTTTTTGCTTTTTTTTCAAAAGGTATAGCTAACATTTGCTGAGACTAACTAAAAAATAGAAAAAATTTTGGTATAGAATGAACTGTCATAGATGGTTTTGTAGTATAAACCGTCTGTAATTCACTATCACAGACGATTCTAAACAAAAACCGTCTGTAATACTTAGAATCGTCTGTGATGTGTGAGTATCACAGATGATTTTTGTTTAGAACCATCTGTCATGTGTGAGTATCACTGACGATTTTTGTTTAGAACCGTTTGTGATAGTATTTTTCACAGACGGTTCTAGTTACAAACCGTCTGTATTGTATTTATCACAGATGGCTCACAAACCATCTGTGATAAACATTCGATTATCATTGACCTATAAATTCAGACGGTTCAGAAAATCGTCTGTGATGACGTTTTTGAACCGTCTATGATAATAATTTCTATAATAGTGGTAGTATGTTCATATTCCTAGTTGCTATCCCTGCCTGCATGCACGATTACATCCCCTACATGTGTATTGATGTACGCCAGTTCCCAGCCCATGGTGATTTCTTTTATATGCAAGCCCCTATGCCGCCCTATGCTAATAGGGCCGTAAATAAGTCGAGCTTATGTGAGCTTCGAGATGGGCTCGAGCTCGTTAAAAGACAACTTTACAACGATTATCAATTTCTCACATAATGCTTAGCATAAATAGCAATGCAAAAAATCAAAATTTTCAGTTCTTCACATTAACAAAAGAAGAAGAGGGTGAGAGAATAGTTCATACTTAGATCTAACTAGAAGTGGTCCAAACGGAGGGTTGATCGCGGTGTCTTGGGCTCTCAGTGGCCTGCTAGAAGTTGGGGGAAAAACAAACGATGTTAGGGGAGGAGATGGGGTCATGGAGACGACATTGCCATGTTGGCGCCTTGGTAGCCGAATAGGATGAGCGGTTGGATGGAGGGTGACAGGGCTAGAGCTAGCCGACTCCCTGTCTTGGCGGTTGGCATACCAGGAGGAGAGGCAGTGGCAGAGTCATTGGGAGTGCCTGACTTATCCGTCCACCGCTCAGTCTGTGGCTCTGTCCTCCATGCCGTGCGAAAAGCAATACAACAAGAAAGAGAGAACGAGGGATCAGGAGTATTTGTGAGAGGGCACAAGGCGGACGCATGCTCACAATACACACTCGACTCACATCACCACACACACATGTGTGCATCTCCTATATACGCTAGAAATTTAATGGAGGCACTAGGTCTTATGGAGCATGCATGGGCACATACTTTTCTACTAGACATACACGTGTGAGTACTTGGTTTATTTTGGTGAGGTGCATGATTTTTGATGGATCAGGAGTTGAAGAACAAGGAGGTGTGTAACAGGGATTTGGGGTGCCAATTGGGCCTAGAGACTTGGGGACTTGGATAAGGAGGTGAGGAATAAGGATATGTGTGAACGGAACGAGGTATGATATGGATTGTCAATAATGAGTCGAGCTCCAACAAACTATTTAAACTTGGCTCCATGAAGATTACGTGCTTTAGTATAAACTCAAATTCAACTCGATTTCTACTCGAGCTCGAACTGCTCGTGGGAGTCGAGTTTTTTTTTTTAACAGCACTACCCATGCATCGCGAATAGTTTCGAACGCATGTAACTAATGTTTTCCGTTGCATGTGTGCATCGAGTCTCGGACTGCTGCTATAGGCCCCACCAGGTCGTATCTGGCCAGGTTAGTTGAATTACTTTTTTTTAACCAAGTACGACCCAGCCACCACTGTGTTTACTATTCTACTTAAAACTCTCTTCTTCGTATGGTAGCAGCATGTATATATTGAATCTATGCCGTAGATTACAAATCTAAAAACATTGGGTGCTCAAGGTTTTTTCTTTTTATCCTATTAATGTGTGAATTTCTAGCTATTTCTCTTTTTTCAATTAACATGAAAATTTCTTATTTTTTATCTCCTAGGATTAGCATTGGACTCTTTGAGGAGCCCACAAACACTCCTTCCGTCCAAAAAATATAGTGCATATTTTTTAAATAATCCTGTCCACAAATATGTTGTATATCTCATCAATGCAAAATAAATGTGTTCCCTAATAAATATCTAGATTTAATTTATATTCTCTACCTACATATATTGAATATATTACTTCAATACAATAATTAGTAGTCGCCTAATCATTTGTATTATCTCCTTTGTCTATGTATAAAACAAAATACGTCGTATAATTTCGGAAGAAGTGAGTAGTATAGATATTGATAGATAAATAAATTGATTGTTCCTATATTGATGCTTACGATCACACCAACGCCAAGTAATCCACCTATATGTGCTTCCCTGCTTTGCTTGCACGATTCGATCTCAGAGGGCATTGTTGTCTGTTCGGCAGCTTCATGATCATCTCGTAGAGCGAACTACAAATTCGTTTCAGAGCTCTATATATATGAGAATTGGCCTTTCAATATTAATTTATACGGCCACGTAGTGCACAATTTAATAGATTGAGCATCTGAACCTAACATAGCTGAACTCAAACTCATTTTAGAATTTGAGTTGGATGTCACACGTACGAGTCATGGTACGGTCCAGAAGTCACCTTAGATGTACAGCCTCTATACAAGTTAATCGATGCACTAGGCTGTCAGATAGACGGATTATAATTTTCTCTTTTCTTTAATTAATGTGATATTTTTTTAGATTTTTTCTTTTCTCTGATTAACGTGAAAATTTTTAACTTTTTATTTCTAGGATTAACATGAAGCTTCTAGAAAATCCTCTAATTAGTATAACTATACCGATTAACATGGTAATATCTGATTTTTTATTTCTAGGATTAATGTAGGCGGCTAAAGAAATATCTAATTAATATAGATATAGATAGACTGGCCAGCTAGCAGTACGTCGTGGCTGTGCTCCCGACGACGACTCCGATCACAGCCGATCGATCGATCCTTGTGAGTTAACAAGGCCAAGGTCAAACGCACCGTGTGGAATTAATAGGCACTCAACAGTGTGGATACTACTGAGCTGGCTGGACCAACCTGACCATTATATTGCCAAGCTTTTTAAACCTGAATGCATGTTAATTTCCTTTTCCTTTCATTCCCTGGTTTTTTTGAGGTGAGAGCTAATTTATTTTTCTTTTCAATCCTTTGTTAATTTTTTTGGAAGGTGAGGATAATTTGCTAGTGTAGTCATCTTAAGGCTCATAAAATACATGCCATAGGTTCAATTTTGGGACAATCAAAATAGAAAATTCGTACAAATAACACACCCAACCATATGGTTGCTGTAAAAAACAAACCCTGACAAAGGTAGCATATATACCGCTCGACTACTACACAGTTAGCCCATCCTTGTTTGATTGAAGCATGCAATGCATACATGCATATGTAACTGGATATGGCTGGTATATCTGGAATAATTGTGCCGTCTAGTTAATTTACACACACTCCTCGCTGTCGCTCGTATGTATACATGCGTCGCACATGCGTGACACATCCACGGATCGATGAACCAGTTCCTCAACTGCCAAAGTAACGTGGCGTCGTAGTCGAGGCAAACCTTCTCGTCAACCACACACGTGCACGGTTGAGCTACAACGATGTGGTATTGGTTCTCCTGTAGCTGCTTCCCTGGTCCATACATACTTTATCAGGTACGTACGGCCCATGCATCTCTCCAAACGATAAAATGACATGCATTTATACGTATATATGGCATTCTCCCAACCGTATCTACGGGTTTGTCGCGTTATACACACTTGTATATATACGGTGGTGACAACTTTATAGGGAGTATTCTCCGCGGAGGGAGTATATAGCTAGCCACACGTCGAGTTTTCAGTTATCATATATATCTGTACAATTGGTCTATACCAGTTGAAATTTGTGCTCTCTGGTAAAGCCACGTCATCTCAATTGTTCTAAGCTTTTGGATGAGTATTAAGTGACGCAGATTGTTGTTTTGATGCTACTGTTTTATCCAGCCAAGCCCAAATCGCAAATCCAGCAGAAAGGGCCACCAGGGCACCAGCCCGTTAATTAGTATAACAAATGTGTAGAGATCGTCGATGCATGCATGGATGACATGTAAATGATCAATTGCAGGGTTGATGATCTAACATGGTGCAGAATAGCAATTATTACATTACAAATTTGGCGATAATATATACTGGTATATTCGGCAGCCAAGACAATATATATAGCGCTATGATCCAAATTTTGCGCCGCATGTTAGACATGTTAGAGAGAAATTTCCGAAGAAAACACGTGCGTGTCCAAAAGAAGATGATGCACTTGACGAAACAAAGGGAGGGGAAAACAAAAGTAAAGCAACCATGCATGGAGCTAGCTAGCACTTTTTACCTTGTGTACTGCCGTCGGAGAACCAGGAATCCGGCATCTCGTACGGCGAGCGCCCCGCGGCGGAGAGCACGACCACGGCGAGCGCGGCCGCCACCGCGAAGACGGCGCAGCTCCACGGCCGCCGCCACCTCTTCATGTTCTCCGACGGCTTGGCCAGTGAGGACGACGAAGACGAGCACTGCTTGTCGCCTACGCGAGCAGTACCGCTGCTCTCCACGTCCATGCTTGCTTCCCACGCTGCGTACGCTGCGTATATAGGAGTAATACTCTACCTAGACAAGAAGAACTATATATATATATGTATATATGTGTGTGTGGATTGGTAATTTATTTGTAGAGAGAGGTAGCCATCGGAAGTGTCTTTGGAGATTTTGGATGCTAGCTTCTTGTTGTGAGAGCTATATACATTGGAATTTATTGGAAAAGATGTGTTATATATGACGACATTGCTACTACCTCCGTTCGACTTTATTTGACTTTTGATTTTTTGTATGGTCTCTAAGATGTCTTTTTATAACTTTATATTGATATATGTAAATAAAATTATGATATTATAAAAATATTTTTAAGACTAATCTAATAATATAGTTTTTATATAGTCATTCTAGATAGTTTTTTAAACTTTAGAAAGTTTATCAGCATGGATTCTAAAATCAAATAAAAAGATAACAAAGAGAATAAAAAGAAAACAAAGAGAGTGAATCAATTCAATAACTATACATTCCATTTCTAGAGACGGTAGGGTGAAAATGAATCGAAGCTTCCAAGTTGTTGGAAACGCCCCTACAAACAGTAAGCTACTCCATCCCGTCACAAAAAAATATGGTGTTGGGAGACATGTAAACAAACTCAGTGTATGAATATCGATAGTTTTTTTAAGTATTTAGATCGTGTATATATATATGACAATCATATATGTAGATTAATCTTAAAAATATTTTTATAATATTATAATTTTATTAGAGTTTTTAAATATAAAAATAGAAATTAGTGGTAAAGTTGCACTTTAGGTACCATATCAATGTTTAAAATGGTTTTTTTATAAGCAGAGGGAGTACCTAGGTAAGCATCAGCCTGTCCGCATGGGTCTACATTGCTACGACAAGTTTGACCTAACCACGTATCGACGGATTACCGTACGTATCCAGGCTTTGGCTATCGTCATAGAGCACATCACATTCGTCATTGCTGTACTTATTTCATATCATCGTATCGTGTGATTTGATATATATATATATATATATATATATATATATATATATATATATATATATATATATATATATATATATATATATATATATATATATATATATATATATATATATATATATGTATGAAAAATATCTTTTACACCTTAGTGTAATTACACCTACCTCTAATATACCACCTAAACAAATTTGAAATAGTACTTTATCATCTTGGATATACTCATGTACTAATTATAAGATACTCCAATGTGAACCACATGAAAAATTGTAAGCTCCATAGTTTTAGCGTATTTTGTAAATACCTTTATATATGCACATAAAAAGGAGTATGTTAAAAAATATACATACCACCTCCGAAAAATTATGCATACTACCTAGATGGTCTTAAATACTCGTATGCTATATGTACATATCCTCTGTTACGTGAGATACTCTTTACATTATGAGATACGATATAGGGTGTAATTGGGTGAAAAGTATATCTGAATTATCCGTATTAGCCGGTTACTGTATTCGATAGGATACGAATATGGTATAGACTTTTACCATCCGAAATGTTATTTTATCCGAACTATCCATATCTGTATTTGTATTCGACGAAGCAATATGCATACAACTAATTAGTTGGACAAGTTTTTAATTGAACGTAAATTTATGTTTCTTTAAGTGAAGTAAATGCATTAGAATGATTAAGTATGATTATATAAACATAAAATATCATTAATGTCTTCATACTACATAAGTTATAAGTATATATGGATCTGATAAAATGAAGTAGATATTCAATTTGAATTTGTATTTGTTATATATTTGATTCATATTCATATTTGAGAATATTTGATTCATATTCATGTTTGTTTATAAAATATGAATATGGTAAAGACATTATTTGATTCGTATTTGATCTGTTTTCACCCCTATCTATACACAGAGAGAGCTAGATACCTTAGCCTTTTCATTTTTCTTTTTGAAACTGTCCTTCACGTAATAAATTTGATCTGGCCGAGGTAATGGATTCTTAATTCGTTGAGTGTTCCTTGTCTTATTAGTACATGTATAGATGATGACTATAGCTTTTGGACCTAATTCAAGTGCTCATACGAATGAACCAAAAGTTAATCAATCGCTTCTAAAAGACTACCAATAAACCGCTTCAAAACAATGACATAAAAGCCATCTATTTTTTTTGAGAAAAATTATAAATTATAAATTAAAAAGAACGGATGGTACAATGTAGTGTCCAAACATATCCCCACTCCTCAGCATCTGCATGTGTAAATAGTAGGGGTGAAAACGAATTTGGATATTACTTAGATATCCAGCTACCGAATCTTGATATGTCGGTTTCGGATACCTAATATTTGGATCTGGATATGTTGGATCCGGATACCTAATGCTTGGATGCGTATCTAGTATGTGTTGTCGTGGATTTGGATCCGGATATCCAAATAAAATGCAGATTCGAAGTCGGATATCCGGATTCAGCTGAAATGATAGCAACAACTTATTAATACGTATTTTTTGCATTTGGCCTTTAAATTGGGCATATTATATATGGATTTCAATCATCCCGACGAGCCCGTCATCATAGTGAACTTTAATTTAGAATTTCATTTTTTTTATTTTGGCATATCCCCCAATAATGTTTTTTGCATGCTCCTTTTAGTTAAATTTGATATGTTTATAACCGATTTATTTGCAATATATCTAGAATTAATTAGGATTAGTGACAAAATGGCAGCAATGATCAATGATTATGTGATAAATTAGAGGAAAAAGGGCATACATATTACTATAAACTATAAAACCGATATTGATTTATTAAACTTCATTGCATCATAGGATATGAAACTGTTCTCAAAAGCTGCATTATACAAATACGTGAGATGAATAATTCAATTGTTGCTATAAACATTTAAAGCGCGGTTACATGTTAGAGTCCTTGAGTTAGTTATTTATGAATTTAAAATATTTAAATAATTCGGTGCCACATTTTAAATAGAAGAGGCCACGAAAAATTATTGAAATCCGAAAAATAGTCGAATCCAATCCAATTTTAAGTATAATCTGATCCAAATTCGTATTCGACATTTGTTTGATCCATATTTGTATCTGACGTTTGTTCGATTCGTATTTGAATTTGAGAAAAAAATATAAATACGAATATAGTTTAAACATTATCCGACTTGTTTTCACCCCAGTAAAGAGAGGAAAAATTGAGAATGAGCTAAAGGTATGTACTACTAGCTATTAGCTGCAGAACACTCGGTTTGCGTGGCATTAAGCTCAGGAGTATCATGAACTAGCTTGGGCCTTAGGCCAGTACGAAATCATGGTCATTTGCCAAAGCGTCAGGTCAGTAAAGGGCGGACACGCCGAGGGAACGGAACATGGAATTAACTTGACCTAAAGGTATATACTGCAGAACACTCAGTTTGTGTGGCATTAATTAAGTAGTATCAAAATTAAAAAATTTTATCGTGTAAATCAGAAAATCATATGGATAAGAAATTATATATCGTTATCACTAGATACGTAGTGTAGCCCAGTTCAATATAGCATACGTTGATGTAGTAAAAGTAGTCGATCATCCAACGTCCTGATCAACGTTTTTGGAAGGTGATCATCCTCAAGCGATAGTCGATCTCTATGAGACACATTACCGATTGTGTCTTCTCTTCAAATCGTCCCGATCATCGTCACAATCACAACAGCATCTCTACCAAAGTCTACACGTCCGGAGATAAAACACTATATATTGGTATGCTAGCATCAATACACATAGCAAAGCCTATGAGAGGTGGCGGCTAGGGGGTTCGGTGGGTGTATATTTTTGCATATCATCATACAACCCATAGTCCAATGCATCCATTTATATAGAGGCTCTGACTGAATCTATACCCAATACGAGTAGAGACCGTATCGGAAAGCCTTTGATCGGATCTTTATCTAATACGAGCAGATGTCTTATCTCCCTCAAAGAGCCTCCCATTTGGACCCTTACTCTTCCAACCTGATAAGTGTGTGACCCTGTATGTTTATGTATACTTGTTGTAACCGAAAACTCTTTTCTGATCACTAGTCGGTAGCAGTCCTTAGTAAGACATATCGACTACCAAATATACACAAAGATCAATCTAGACGAACCTTATGCAATATAATCTACAACTAGGCCTTAGCCACTCACAATCAGTTCATAACTTCTTACGACCAGATCGTATCTGGTTACAACTAGTCTGTATCTCCATATGACCAGTTCACAGACCAGTCTATGACGTGTCCGACCAACTCATGACCAGTCAGTACACCTATACGACTAGTTCATATCTGGTTGGATTGAATAACCTGTTTGTGTAATCTCTTTTTGCCTTATGATATCCGATCGAACTCCGGGTGAAAAACATGTCATCTATAGACTATTGAATATTTTCCAATCTAATGATGAATAACTTCATGTGGTCAACTCTTTAACTACTCGTAGAATGGTCATGCACTTTCTTTATGCGACCACATTGAGAGGCCTAAAGATATCTCTCCTGTTATGAAGGAGGGGCAAATCCTATATCCAACCAATCTTATTTCTTTGCATGTTTCATAGCATACCTGAAAGCTACTTTTATAACTAACTAGTTATGATGTAGTATTTGGTAACTTTTAAGTGCACTATTATACATGTAGAAAACTATACTGATCTCAGATATAAGGATTATACATCACAATTGTTTAAGACCAACTGATAACATATAAAACATAATAATCTTAATAGTGTCTCAAGGTGGGTCAATCTAATACCATATTCTCTAACACGTGTCCATAATATTGATTTAAATCGGTGAAACGTGGTTATGAATCAATACATATGCTGATCTATAAGTCACTAGTGTTCCGACCAGTACCATTCGAGCAGAGATCATTTAGGATGATATCATTCACACATACTTGCTAACCTTTATAAATGATAATTCATTCAAGAAGCATAATAGCATTTATTCAAAAGTTCATAAACATAGAAGTGATATAATCATTTCTATAATTATCTCTAGGTCATATGACTAACAATCTCTCACTTACACTAGAATCAATCGTACATGTATTTAATACCTATAGCTTTTATGTACACCTTATGCTTTGGCTGCGGAAGAGGCTTGGTCAATGGATTAACAATATTTAAATCCATGTATATTTTGCATATCTTTACATCACATCTATCAACAATCTCACTAATGAGGTGAAAATGCCGAAGTATGTATTTGGACTGTTGATGCTATATAGGCTCTTTGGCTTATGCAATGGTTTCACTATTATCGCAATAGAGATCCATTGGATTAGAACTACTAGAGACACACCTAGTTTAGAGATGAGCTTCTTTATCCACACAACCTTCTCTGTCGCTTCAGAAGCCATAATATACTTAGCTTCTGTTGTAGAATCGGCAACCGATACTTACTTGAAACTTGTCACAGCCCAAATTTTGTTTCCTAAATTAAAGTATTAAAAATTATTTTCTTGAATTTTTCGGTATTTTTTTCAAAAAAGTGTTTTCCACTTTTTCCTTGTTTTAAAATTTATTTCTAAGTAAAAATAAAAAACAAACTTTATGTTGGAAATAATTTTAGTGAGTCCAAAATGCCTTGGTTGATTTCTATGAATTTTTATGGAATTTTTGTTGTCCATTTTGTATTTCTTCTAAGCTTAATTGAATTTTCAGCATTTCCAAAAATGAAAAATCAATTTAACCCCCCCAAAACTCCCTTAGGCCGAATCCACCTCGGCCCAAACTTTTTTGGCTCACTGTGGCCCACTTCCTTTCTTGTCTGCACTCCGTGCCGCACAGCCCATGCACGTGACGTGCCTACAGTTCCATGCCATTTTCCTTCTTCTTCCTTCTTGCGCCATCGCCGCCGACTCCGGCCCAGATTCCCTCCACCTTCCTTCTTTACACCTCTAATGGAAAGCCGCATAGTGTGTCATCTGAATCCCACAACTACCGCCACTCTTTCCTTTGCGTCCCTCCATTTCCTTTCTCTCCCCTCCCCGATTTGTCTCCGCTGTGATTTCCGGTGAGGAATCCTCTGCCGTGTGCCCCTCCCCGACCCTATATAAACCCACCCTCGACACTGTAGGTCTCACACCACATCTTCCCACCTCTCTTATCCACTCCAGGAAGCCCTAGAGCTCTAGCACCATGCTCCCTCTGCTCTAAGCTCCACCGCTACTCTGGTGGAGCAAGCAAAGCTGTGCGACACCTTCAACACAAAGAGCTTCGCCAAGCCCTATCGACCTCGTCCACCCCTTCTTCATCTTGAAACACCACCGGAGACCCTACTTCACCAGAGCCTAAGCCATAGCCGCTACCTCAACCTCGCTAGTGGCACCTTCGTACCCCCAAGGCCTCCATGATAGGTAAACGCAATTGCCTTGTTGCCATGTTCAATTCCTGCACATCGCCGCTCTCTACCATGTGCTGGAACGACGGTGACCATCAGTTCCCTAGCGCCACCACCATCGATGCCATGTTAGTCGCTAGCCCTCTGCCACATAAGTGCCGTGTCAGCCAACCTGCGTCTAGTCAGCTACTTGCATGGCACCACCCAGCTAGCCCCTATGCCTGGTCCACTGTGGACCAGGCCGAAGTTTCATGGACCTGGTCCATAGACCAAGGGCCCATATGTCAGCCTTTGTTTTATTTATTAAAAAATCCTAGCCAGCATCATAATCCAAGTTTCCTTTAGAAAAATAAATAGATAAATCCAGAAATTCCTGAAACAATATTTTCTTTCTCTTTTTCCCACATTAAATACTTTGAAAGCTCGTTCTCCTTTATCCTAACTCAAATTGACCCCATTCTTTCTTCTAAAATCATCTACAATCTTGATATTTTTTTGTTTCTGTAAGACTTTTTAATTTTTGGAGTTTATTAGAATTTAGTTTGTTTTGGCTATTTACACATGTAGACTTCAACGTGTCAAAAGAGTGTGACTTCGCCGATGTTTCTCGCCACTAGTATCCAGGGCAAGACAAGTTATACCTTTAATCATGTTTAACTAAATATTTTTAATTTATTTATATTATATTTTAAATTATTATGCACATATATTTTTATTTAATCATAATTTAAATTCCTATTTTAACATTAGTTAATTCTCAAATCCTTGTGTATAGCTACATTTGCCATTGAACACCCTATACCTTGTCACCATAGATAAAACTCTAGTTAGTATGCTAAGTAGTAACTTCAAATTTTTGTAAAAAAGCTTAGACATACATAAAGATGAATCTAGGCTTGGGAAACTTTATACAAGAAAAGATGAGTTTTAAAATATATCCATGACATTGAGCTGTCAAGGAGGTTCATGTAATATTTGATAAAATAAAAAAGATGGTTTAGACTTAGGCAAACGGTTGGGTGGTGGGTGCTTGGTGGCACAAGAAGGGTATGTGGTACATCTTGCCTAAGTCAATTAAGCACCAGTATATGAGATACTGATACAAAGCCATTGCATACTATCACAAGTCCAATATGAGATAAATCTGGCTAACTAATTTGCGTGTCCCAACCTTGGTTTCGCCATTAGGTTGAATGTGGATGTGGTAGAGCCACTAGTAACTCGTATGGTGCAAGAGGGGCCCCAAACTTAGTGGATTTTATATTGTGCTAAAACCTTAGCAGGGCTCAGCTAAGTTGAGGTTGTGCATTATAAAGGTCTTGTTATAGTCACTTAGTCGCAAACCTTTGAAAGTGTGTCAGACGGATAATATAAGTTGATTATCTTTTGTGGGTAAAGTTGTACAACTTCTGCAGAGTGTAAAATCATCCTGAATAGCCATGCCCACAGTAATGGATAAGTCGAGTAAGGTTTTTCACAGATTAGACTTTGGTTTTTAAAAATTTGGTTAAATAATAGATGAGGAGATATATTGGAAAAGATGGTTCAGGTGTGATGCTTATGAATAGGTTAGTGTTAGATTGGACCTATACTAACGGTATTATTTTCATTAACATGTAGTTTTACTTACTTATTGTATTAAATTCAGTTGTTTACATCTATTTATTGTATTTAAATATTAAATTTGCTTTACACTCAAACAACCCTAATAAGCTTTCATTTGACATTATCCTTGCATTCAGTAACTCTGTTATTGGTGTAACTTACGACGTACATTTTGTACTCATCCTTCCTTAATCATTGTTGCTCAGAGGAGGAGTCTATGACTACGGTGAGGACTTGGATGATTAGGCCTCGTCTCATAGTTGTTTGCCTTGGGTTTTTTCTACTTCAGCTTTACTTTCCATTGGTATTATATAAATTTGGCCTAAGACAACTTTCTCAACTCGATATGGTTTATACGAGTTCACAGTGATGTCCTTCGGTTTGACCAATGCTCCAGTCTACTTTATGTATTTGATGAATAAGGTGTTCATGGAATATTTGGACAAATTTGTCGTTGTGTTCATTGATGATATTTTAATCTACTCCAAAAGTGAGAAAGAACATGAGGAACACTTAAGGATGGTATTACAGAAATTGAGGGATCACCGGTTGTATGCTAAGTTCAGTAAGTGTGAGTTTTGGATGAAGGAAGTTACCTTCCTAGGCCATGTGATGTCAGCAGAAGGAATTGCAGTTGACCCCGAAAAAGTAAAGGATATTTTGGATTGGTCGTCACCTTCGTCAGTGACCTAGGTCAGGAGTTTTTTGGGTATGGCAGGATACTACCGTCGCTTCATTAAAAGATTTTCCAATGTAGCCAAACCCCTTGCACAGTGGGTCAAAAAGGAAAAAAGATTTGCTTGGACACTAGAGTGTGAGAAGAGTTTTCAGAAACTGAAGGAGAATTTGACCACTGCCACAATGCTAGTGTTGCCCGATATAAACAAGAATTTTGAGATCTATTGTGATGCTTCTCGCAAAGGATTGGGATGTGTATTAATGCAAGAAAATAGAGTGATAGTGTATGCTTTACGCCAGTTGAGACCACATGAGAAGAATTATCGTACACATGATTTGGAGCTAGCAGCCGTAGTGTATGCTTTGTGGGTAACTGATGGGTAACTGATGTGAGATATACACAGATCACAAGAGTCTGAAATACATCTTTACTCAGGCCGAGCTTAACCTCAGGCAGAGAAGGTGGTTGGAGCTAATAAAAGATTATAATGTTGGTATACAATATTACCCAAGGAAGGCCAATGTAGTCACAGATGCTTTGAGCAGAAAAGTCTATTGCAACATAATGATGGTTAAGGAGAGTCAGCTAGCATTGCATGAGGAATTCAAAAAGCTCAGTTTGGAATTGGTTGAGGAAGGATTCCTGGTAGCGATAGAGTTGCAGCCAACTTTGGATGGTTAGATTCGTCAGGCTCAATCAGAGGATGAGGTATTTCAGCGTATCTGATGCGGATACGCACGTGTCTTGTACTTTTCAGTTAAATATATTATTCAACTGGAAAGAGTTATTGAGCCGCATCAAACATTGCCAGGTGAACTCATTCCAAACTAAATATAATGTTGTTATTTATAAGAATAAAATAGTACATCATGTCATTAAATGGTATATTCTTAGGTTTGTCGATGGCAAAGCAATGGAGACGCAAAATAAAGAGGATGACCACATTAGGTGTCAAAGACATGAAGGAAGAAAGCATATTCAGTGGGAGAGCAAAAGGGAGAAGCCCAAGGACTTAAAATACAAGTTTTGGATAAGATTTTCAAGCCCAATTCGTACCTCCCACAAGGCCAATTGGATTCAAACTCGGATTCAACTCAGAATTCAATTCGGATTCGGTTCGGGACAGCCTGACAGGCACTTATTAAAAAGGTCATAACTTTCACAAACGGAGTCCGATTTGGGCGTTCTTGTACTCTTTGGAAAGATATTTTCAAGGGCTACGCAATGGATCTAGTCCCACCATCAAATTCATCACGGATCAAAAGTTATAGCCGAAAAAATGTGACGGCTGTAAAATCTAGTTTCCTTTTTGTGAGAGTTCGTATCTAAAACCATATAGGGTTGATTTGCACTAGGTTTGTGGACTCTATGGACGTCCCAAGGTCCTATATAAGCCATGTATTGGCAGCCTAAGGGCGGAGACCACCTTTGAGAATAATGAATCTATTGAACTTTGTTCGAGTTTATCATTGCTGCTGAAATTCCGTGAGGGAATTAGGAGTGTTCTTCAATCAAGATCGTTCAGCCTTTCCGCTGGGAATTGGGTGCACGATAGATCTTCGCTTGGTGGTCGGCAAAATCGACGCGAGTGTGTTTTGACGGATTAAAGAGTGTTCGTCCCTTGTATTGGCATTGGAGGATCATTGCGATTCAACAAGACTCCCGCGAGTATCCATCCTACATCGAGAAGATCGGGCGACCCCGTATCATCTGGTATCAGAGCGCGGTTTACTCGGTAGGATCTTATCCCTTTACTTTTAGATTGATTTATTTCTGTCCTATAGTCCAATAAACCGAAAATTGCAACAAAAAAATCCAAACCCTAGTTTCGCATCTGTTAATTTCGTGAGTTTTATTAAGTTTTGATCCATTAGAAATTTTGTTTACGTGCTGATCTTAGTGTCCTTTTGCGTTGCTTCATCGTTGTTATTTTGAATCCTTGAAAATCAGCTAGTTGATCTTTCAATTAGCATAAAAAAAAAGTAGATTCAATTTACTTTTTGAAATCTTGTTCTTGCTGTCCACATAAGATCTTTGTGCATCTTGAAAGAATATCACATCCGAATATATCTGGGTTTCCTTTTTCTTGATTGATTTGGCCACAAGAATCTTAGATGCACATATTCAGATCTTCACTTAAATCTTTTGAACCTTGAGACTAGTCTTTGATAATTGCTTTAGGGCTGTTCTAGAATTATCTACACATTGCTGAACAACTTTGGACTTACGAACAATTAAACCTAGTTCCGCCTTGAGTATATAAAAAAAAGAGAGCAAAAAAAAAAGAAGGCAGCCAATTGAAAAAAAAAGAGCCACGGCTTGAGCAAAAAAAAAAACAAAGAGAGAAAGAAAGAAAAGAAAAGCATTGGCTGAATTTGGGTGACTTAATCTTAGTCCATAAATTCAAATTGTGTATTTAATTTCTTTGGACAATCTTGTGCCCTCAAATTCATATTATTGCAATTGGCTAGCGTCTCTCCTAGTACTTGGTGCAAAACGAGCTAATATTCCTGATTGTTTCCTTTAGCTCATTCCTTTTGTTTGCATTGAGTCACATTGATCATTGCGCAAAGCGTTCATATACTTCACTTATATCATTTGGATCGGCACATAGGCAATACTTTCTAGCTTAGATTATTACTTAATTCAATAACATCGTGAAATTCAGATTGTGTTGGATAAACACTTTCATACCAAGCTCCCCTAAATATCCTTTGCCGTGCAATTGTGGGTCACTTTTAAATCCGCTTGATCATCACTTGCTATTGTAGCCACCACCAAGTGTAAGTTTCCTTTGGGCCTCAATTCACTTCGGAAAGGTAAGAACTTTACTTAGTGAGGAAAAAGTGAGATAGAGTGAACTCCACATATCGAATATATGTTGTGGTATTTGTGCGTTCTTTGTGCCACTAATCATGACAGGTGGAGACGATAATATGGGAGAGAAGCATACCCCGGTGGATCGTTTTCAATTCCACACTTTGAGGGGAACTTTGCGCAATGAGTTCACCACCACTTCTTCCACCTTGAAAGCGCAACTCAAGACCAAGATGAACAATTTCGCACAAGATATACGCATTGAATTCAATCATCAAATGAAAGTGTTATGCTCGAACATCGTGAATGATGTTATGCGGGCACTTCATCCACAACAAGTCGAAGATAGCTTTAATTCTTTCTATGGCAGTGAAGATCCAGAGGAGTATCTTGAGTGGGAATGGCGAATGGAGAAAGTATTTAGATTTCAAAAGCTTCCCAAAGACCAAGAGGTGATGTGTGCCACTAGAGAATTTGAAGATTATGCTTATAGTTGGTGGCATCAACAATCTGGAAACAAATTCATTAAATCTTGGTCAGATTTGAAGGCACTCATGAGGAGAGAATTTGTGCCACCCTATTATGCATAGGGATTGCTTCGCTATTTGGAGAGTATCACACAAGGGAGTAATACAGTGCAAGAATATTATTTTGAGCTACAAGATGCATTTCGTCGAGCCGGTGTCATTAGTGAACTACAAAAGAAGACATACTTCAAAAGAGGATTGAATTCTAAGATTGCTGCTACACTTCAATATAAATATTTTGGTAGTATGCAAGATCTTGTGAATTGTGCTATTCAAGAGGAGAAGAGACTTATGGAGAGACGTACACCACAGTTTTCTCCCAGCGTATACTTCAATTCTGCTGCCTCTACTAGTGTGACACATGAGAAGATGACCGAGTATGGGACTTTCCCTTCGGTCAAGGAGATATATAGTATTCCAAAATTACATATAGCTCCTAAGATACACCACAACCTATGTGAGGATGAGAGCCACATAGCCAAATTGAGTGAGAGTGATAAAATGACTGAGCTGTGTGATTCCACCATATGTGAGGTTGAGAGCATCCAAATTGAGAGTGTGAGAGAAACATCAAAAGAAAAGAGAGAAGTAGAAGTTAGACAAAGTGAGGATGCATCTGAAACTAATACATTAATATCTACTTCTAGTGTTATTTCTCACATTGTGCAGGTTGACATTAAAGATGAAGAATTGAACATTCAACAACCGGCACCTTTGAAGCCAAATGAGGAGGAGATAACCACGGGAAGGGATAAAGTGCTTGCTGCCCCGTGGGTGCATCCTAATAATTTTAAACACCCAGCGCCTACATCATTTGAGGAGGACCACAAAGGTAGCACTATTGGTGCTGAATTTAATTGTGTAAAGGCAAGTAATTGTGAGAATTCATATAATCAACTGAAAATTCCATGTTCTGAAATTTCCCTGCTCAATTTACATAATGTGGAATTGATTACTCATAAGGAAGTTCTTACTAGAATATCTCCTAATGATTCTTTGTACTATATCATGTTTGATGATCCTAGAGAGCTATCTAGTGTGATTGATAATGTTGCTGAAATTTCATGTTTCAAATCACTAGTTAGTACCTATGGCTACATATATAAGTTTAATTTGATTGGAGATTATGGTGTAGATGACAAATTTTATGTTCACAGAATTTGTATTACATGTGATAAGCTTGCTAATTTAAAATTACATATTATAGATAAACAACCTTTTATGTCATGTCATGATCGCAATGAGATAAGTGTCAACAATAGAGCTTGCTGTTTTAAAAGATTTTCTAAGCCTATTTGTTTACCCTTTGATAAACAATTATGTACAAGTAATCAGAGTAGAGCAGTTGAAGCATGGAATGTACTAAATATTTTATCTCCTATATCTGAACAACTAAATCTGATTTTACCCGTCAATGATCCGTCCATATCCTTAGAAAAGACGAGGACAACTTTCTTTTATGGGAGGAAGAATGATGTGAAAAATAATATTGCAATGCATACATCTTTTAGTCGCTGCTATATTCATCGGTTTGTGCGAAGTAGTGAGAATGCCACAACAATTGACTCTTACATATATCATGCGTATGTGTTGTTCTTTTTGTTTATTACACCTTCAGATGTTCATGATGTGCTAAGCAGAAGAAGTGTTGATGACAAATATATATACCATGCATACACGTTGTATTCTTTGTTTAGCACAATTTCAGGCTATCAAAAGCCGAGGACGGCTTTTCTTGAAGAAGGGGAGGATGATGCGGATACGCACGTGTCTTGTATTTTTCAGTTAAATATATTATTCAACTGGAAAGAGTTATTGAGCCGCATCAAACATTGCCAGGTGAACTCATTCCAAACTAAATATAATGTTGTTATTCATAAGAATAAAATACTACCTCATGTCATTAAATGGTGTATTCTTAGGTTTATCGATGGCAAAGCAATGGAGACGCAAAATAAAGAGGATGACCACATTAGGTGTCAAAGACATGAAGGAAGAAAGCATATTCAGTGGGAGAGCAAAAGGGAGAAGCCCAAGGACTTAAACTACAAGTTTTGGATAAGATTTTCAAGCCCAATTCGTACCTCCCACAAGGCCAATTGGATTCAAACTCGGATTCAACTCAGAATTCAATTCGGATTCGGTTCGGGACAGCCTGACAGGTACTTATTAAAAAGGTCATAACTTTCATAAACGGAGTCCGATTTGGGTGTTCTTATACTCTTTGGAAAGATATTTTCAAGGGCTACGCAATGGATCTGGTCCCACCATCAAATTCATCACGGATCAAAAGTTATGGCCGAAAAAATGTGACGGCTATAAAATCTAGTTTCCTTTTTGTGAGAGTTCGTATCTAAAACCATATAGGGTTGATTTGTACTAGGTTTGTGGACTCTATGGACGTCCCAAGGTCCTATATAAGCCATGTATTGGCAGCCTAAGGGCGGAGACCACCTTTGAGAATAATCAATCTATTGAACTTTGTTCGAGTTTATCATTGCTGCTGAAATTCCGTGAGGGAATTAGGAGTGTTCTTCAATCAAGATCGTTCAGCCTTTCCGCTGGAAATTGGGTGCACGATAGATCTTCGCTTGGTGGTCGGCGAAATCGACGCGAGTGTGTTTTGGCGGATTAAAGAGTGTTCGTCCCTTGTATTGGCATTGGAGGATCATTGCGATTTAACAAGACTCCCGCGAGTATCCATCCTACGTCGAGAAGATCGGGCGACCCCATATCAGTATCAGAGTCAACATGAGTAAAGAAAAAGAGTCAGGATTTACAGAGGATAAGCAAGGAACCCTATGGTTCAAGCAGCGTTTATGTGTGCCCAATAAGAAAGAGTTTAAAAACTGTTACTTAATGAAGCTCATGAGTCGTTGTATTCAATTCACCCTGGCAGTGCTAAGATGTATCAGGATATCAAGGACAAGTATTGGTGGCCAAGTATGAAGTGTGAGATTGTTGAGTATGTAGCACTTTGTGATGTGTGTCAGAGAGTAAAGGCAGAGCACTAGAAGCTAGCAGGTTTGCTACAGCCATTGAAATTTCCTGAGTGCAAGTGGGGAGAGATTGGTATGGACTTCATTACAGGATTGTCAAAGACCAAAGAGGGTTATGATTCGATTTGGGTCATCGTAGATCGTTTGACCAAAGTTGCTCATTTCATTTTAGTCAAAACAACTTACACTGGTGACAGATTAGCAGAGCTGTATATGTCGAGGATTATCAGTCTACATAGAGTGCCAAAAAAATCGTGTCAGATCGTGGATCATAGTTCACCTCTCGATTTTGGGGAAGTTTCCATGAGGCTTTGGGAACTCACCTGAATTTCAGTACAGCGTATCACCCTCAGACAGATGGCCAGACCGAGCGAGTAAATCAGATACTTGAGGATATGTTGAGAGCATGTGTGCTAGATCATGGAGCCAGGTGGGACAGTTGTTTGCCCTTTGCATAGTTTTCTTACAACAACAGTTATCAGGCCAGTTTGCAAATATCACCCTTTGAGGCACTTTATGACAGGAAATGCAGAACCTCTCTCAATTGAAAAGTGACGGGGGAAGGTCAAGTTTTTGGTCCAAATTGTTTAAAAGAAGCTGAGGAAAAAGTCTGTTTGATTCAGGAAAGGTTGAAGACTACACAAACTCGGCAGAAGAGCTATGCAAATACCCGAGTCGAGAGTTGAGCTTCGAGTCAGATGATTTTGTGTATCTCAGGATCACACCATTCAAAGGTGTGAAGAGGTTTCAGTTAAAAGGAAAGCTTGCTCCAAGGTATATTGGGTTGTTCAGAATTTTGAAACGCAGGGGAGAGGTTGCGTATCAGTTGGAGCTACCTGCGTCCTTCAATGGGCTACATGACGTCTTCCATGTGTCTCAGCTAAAGAAATGTTTGAGAGTGCTAGAGGAGGTTGTGCCAGTTGAGGCTATTGATCTTCAGAAGGATCTGTCATATAAAGAGGACCCGACCAGGATTTTGGAAGTGTCAGAGAGTGTGACCCAGAATAAAGTCGTCCATTTTTGTAAAGTTCAGTGGAGCAATCATTCCGAGGAGTAAGCCACCTGGGAGCGTGAGGAGGATCTCAGGACCGAGTTTCCAAACCTATTCTCTTAATGAGCCTGGATCTCGGAGTCGAGATCCTGTTTAAGGGGGTAAGGTTTATAACATCTTAATTATTTGTAGAATTTAAAATCTTTAAATTAAAAATGAATTTTTGAAATTCTCTGGATTTTTTTGCAAATTAATAAAGCTTAAATTGAATTTTTAGAAGTTAAAAAGGATTTAATCTGATTAAAATAAATATTAACATAAGCTAAAAATATTTTATTTGAGTTCCTTGTGTCTTAAGGATTTTTCTAGAATTTTTGGGATTTAATTGCTATTTTCTAGATCTCTTTTTGTTTTAAGTGAATTTCTAAAAAAGAAAAATCAAACAAATTCTTTGTGAATAGTGTTGGGCCGAGCCCAACACTATTCGCTGGCCCGACTGCCTTGTTGTCGTCTCTGCCTCTCCACCAACCACCCGATCCCCACTTGAGCCACGCATCCACCATCCCGTGGGCCGAGCACTGTGCTTCGGTGCGATCTCTTCGCAGCCATCCGATTCCCGCGCCTCCATCCCGACCATCCATGTGTCACACGCATGGTCACCGTCTTCGATCGGAACACCGCCGCCACGCTGTGTCTGTTCCGTCCATCCTTGGGATGCGTGCCTTTATAAACGCCACTGCCATGGTTCCCATGCTCCACCGCCGTCTTCGCCTCCGTTCTCACCGTGTGCGTCGCCCTCGTTAGACGCGCCCATGCCAGACTCGCCTCCTCACAGAGCCTCTTCGCCCCTCGCCGCCATTCGCAGCACCGCTGTGCCCGCTCTGTCGTCACCACCGTCGCCGTCCGTGTCCGTAAGCACCACCGCCTCCCCGCGCCGACTCACCGCCGCCCTCTCCGCCTTCCCTCGCCCAAGTCCGCCGCGCCATCTCCTCCGTCGTGCACCATGCCTCCACCGCCGGAGCACCCTGCCACTGTCGCCTCACCGTCATTGCCGTCACCGGAGCTCGCCATTCCTCGTCCTCGCTGGTGAGCACTGCCACCCCGTACCCTCCCATCCTCGCCGCCGAGAGCCGCCGCCAAACCCTTTCCGCCGTCACTCAAACCCCTCCGCCGCACTCCATGGTCGCCGGAGCCCTCTCACCGCGACACCCTCAGCCGCGCACCCGCGCTCGCGTCCGTGATGCTTCGCGCGGCGTGCCCACGACGCGTCGCCCATCGGACAGCAATCTGTGCCCCCGCCGCTCGATCGTAGCCACCAATCTAGATCCGAACCCACGGTCCAGATCTTGCCGCGTGTCGCCACGCTCACCGTCCGATCTAGCTGCCGCTGCACCCAAGCTATGCCACATCAACCCTAGCCACGTGTCATGCCACGTCAACCCTAGTGCCACGTCAGCGCCACGTGTCATGCCACGTCAGCACCACATCAGCAAAAATCCGCCCCTACTGCCACGTCAGCCTTATCCACGTGTCAACACCAGAGCTTCCCACGTCAGCAACCTAGCGCACTATTTCATGAATCCAGTCCACCATGAACCCTTCTCTCCTGTGCACCGAGTCCACAGCACAGTGCAATTTTTGATTTTTTCAGCATTTTCTTTAGAATTAGTTTTCCGAGAGTCGTTCCACTCTGTCCTAGCTCCGATTGACCCTGTTCTTTTTTTAAATTCTTTAAAATCGAGCTCTATCTGTTGGTTCTAATTTCAAGGTTTTTGGAGTTCATTTGAATTTTATTTGATTTATTTTTATTGTTTCGGTCGCTTTCTCTCTCATTAGATCCCGATTTTGGAGGAGCAGGAGCGACGCCAGAAGACCCTGAGTACCTCGCTGAGCCAAACCAAGGCAAGTCATAACCTTTGATCATGTTGACCTCAGTTTTCAATCTACTATTTATTCACCTTGTTTTAAATTATCCCGCATCGCTATTTTAATACAACCTTTGTACTTGGTAGTTATTACTCCATTTGATTAAATTCTGTAACACCCCAGTCAAACAAAGACCCGGAATGCTACCAAACTATAAGTAAAACAATGTTAACTAATTTTGTTATACAAAATTTTGGCAGAGTCATCTTTGTTTATCTATCCAAAACAAAGATTTCACAATTAGAAAAAATTATAATGGACAATTCTCAAGTAACAAATTCAAAGCTAAGCAATTAGATTAAAGAGTACTAAACCATTCATGAATATAATACCTAGAGAAAGAGCATGAGTATCATGAATATTCTAAACTCTTATTACAAATAAAATCCAAGGGTAATAATCAAATGATACTAAAATTGTCCTTGCGTCCTATATTTAATTCTCTTCCTTTATTTCCATTATAGGTGGAACGTGCAAGTGCAACTAGCTTATTCCTTCCCTTTCTCCAAGCATGCCGATCTCATAACGGTACCTAAAAAAACAACATCAACAAGAATGAGTCCAATAACTCAGCAAATATAATATAAAAAATTATCAAGAACATTCACAAACATCACTTCACCCATTCATCTATCAACCATATAGATAAACCATGCTATGCAAGATGATCAACAATCTCTTTATCTCTTTCTCTTTTGCATTTTACCGGTAATGCAAAGTGTGCATCCGTCATGCACACCCATACCTGTACCACCTGGTACAGGGACCAATTGCCCATACTCTACAAGTATGGGGACCTTTAGCCCGTTATGTCATCAACATGACGGGGACCTCGATGCTTAGTCATCTCGTGACTAAAACTTCAATAGATCAACATGATGCATATGCGTGAATGTCTCAATAAAATAAATTTTGCATTCACATTATTCATGCACCAGAAATATTCATGAACATTGTAAATTGCAATCACCCATAAATAGCACCAATACATCCTTACCACAACCATGACACATATATATTCATATTATGGATGAAACATCGATGTTCCACACTATCAACTTTCAAACCATTATTATACTTGCCTTAACCGCGAGAAAACGGCGAACGTGCAGAAAGTGCTGCCTCTGGGATCCGTCCTCCACCTGAATAAAAATTATAATAGTTGCTAAGATAACAGTAGAGAACCTTTGCTCAAATAAAAACAATCACGAACTAATAAATTCGTCTAACTTGGTTCCAATTCCCAAATCCTACAGGTCATCTCGCTCCCCTCTGAGGACAGTCAACTTCAAAAATTCATATTTATTGGTACAGGAGTCCGAATAGGGTGTTCTTAGACTTTACAGAAAGATAATTAAATTATCCAACTAAATCTACTTGGTGAGCCTCCTTGATTCGGCCATCTTCTACCCGCACCATCCAATTTTCTAAAACATCAATTTCACGTTGGGTCCTCTGGACAGAGCACTAAAAATGCTATAACTTCCAGCCTGAGTATTGGAATCATGATTTCTTTACCTTCCTAGAAAGCTAAGACAATTATCTACAACTTTCATAATATGGAGATCCTCTGATTCTTCTGTTTTCTAATCGCCCAATCCAATCTACCCAAATCTGACAAAAATCTCCCGATCCATAGAACAGTCTTACAAGAAAAAAAATCATAACTTCTGCTACAAAGGTCCGATCGACACGTTCTAGCACTTCATGGAAAGATAAAGACATCCTCTACAACTCTCTAGGAGAAGTCCAGATCTGAATCCCCACTACTTGGGCCAAAGCCCAGGCCCAGGTTGCCGGGATTTTTTCAGAAATCCCCCCTCTAAAAATCTCTGTTTAACTCTTTTCTATAAGATCCTTCCCTCCAAATAATCGATTATCTCTCAAATCACTTTTAGGGTATTACATTCTACCCCCCTTTAAACAGAATTTGACACCGAATTCTACCCATGCAAACACCAAGGATTAGTCACGACTAACTTAATCGTAAAAACACACACCTGCTGTGAATAATTCTGGATATTGTTCACGCATGTGAGACTCCAATTTGCAAGTAGCCTCCCTTTCAGTCTGCTGTGACCAGAGCACCTTGACGTACTTTAAAATTTTATTCCTCAATACCTTTTCTGATCTTTTCAGAATTCGTACTAGCTTGGACTCAAAGGACAGATCTTGTTCAAGTATTAATGGTTCCAGCGAAATATGAAGCTCTGGATCTCGCAGGTACTTCCTCAACATGGACACGTGAAACACGTTATGCACCCCGCGCATAGACTCGGGAAGATCCAAACGATATGCCAACTTTCCGATTCGAGCTAGGATCGTGAAAGGCCCAACGTACCTCGGGCAAAGCTTCCCTTTGGTACCGAACCTCACCACACCCTTGGTGGAAGATACTCTCAAGAGCACCTGATCCCCCACTTCAAATTCCAGATCCCTTCTCCTCACATTCGCATAGCTTTTCTGCCTGCTCTGGGCGGCCAACAGATTCTGCCTCACCAAGGCCACTCTCTCAACTATTTTCTGGATGCAATTCGGACCTAAGACAGCCTCGTGAAACGCTTTCCTGATTCAGGAACAGTGAGAACGGGAGCGGTCACCAGCCTTTCCTTCAAAATCTGAAAACTGCGCTCACAATCATCATCCCACTGAAACCTCACATCTTTCTGTGTGAGCCTTGATAAAGGCTTGGCAATGGTGGAGAAATCTTGTATAAATCGCCGATAGTAACCTGCCATCCCAAGGAAGCTTCTCACCTCTTTGACATTGGTCGGCCTTTCCCATTCTACCATCGTAGAAACTTTACTTGGATCAACTGATATCCCCTTATCATTGATGATATGCTCCAAGAATCCCACTTGAGACACCCAGAACTCACATTTTTTTAACTTAGCAAATAACTTATACTCCATTAATGTTTCCAATACAAGCCTTAGATGTCGCCTATGATCTGCTTCAGTCTTTGAGTAATTCAGAATATCATCAATAAAGACTACTACAAAATCATCCAGATACTCATGCAACATCCTGTTCATTGTCTCCATAAAAACGGCAGGGGCATTCGTTAGTCCAAAAGACATAACTTTAAATTTAAAATGTCCATACCTTGTGGAGAATGCCGTCTTTTCAATATCCTCCTCTCGGACAGGAATCTGATTGTACCCTGATTGGAGATCAATCTTTGAGAATACCTTAGCCCCTCTGAACTGATCAAACAGATCTTCAATACGGGGTAAAGGATACTTATTCTTGATGGTCAGTTGGTTGAGGGCATGGTAATCAATGCACATGTGCCAACTCTCATCCTTCTTTCTAGTAAATAGCACAGGAGCTCCTCACGGGGACACACTGGGTCGAATAAGGTCCTTCGCTCTCAGATCATCCAACTGCTTCTTTAGTTCTTCTTGAAATGGACGAGCCAAACGGTACGGGGTCATAGAAACTGGTTGTGCACCTGACACTAAATCAATCCTGAACTCCACTGGACGCGATGGTGGCATCCCTGGCAACTCTGCTGGAAATACATTCAAGAATTCCCGAACCACTGGGATATTTTCTGCAATCAATGAGGAATTTGGCTTTTCCACTAGAGATAA
This sequence comes from Melocanna baccifera, assembly GCA_036346265.1. Classification (NCBI taxonomy): domain Eukaryota; kingdom Viridiplantae; phylum Streptophyta; class Magnoliopsida; order Poales; family Poaceae; genus Melocanna; species Melocanna baccifera. Next base: position 9,421,895 of record CM070680.1, on the reverse strand, counting down.
AAGAAACCCACTCTTTGCAGCTCTACTACCAGGATACAAACTAGCAGCACACTTGGTGAAAAAGAGGGAGCACTACCCTGAAAAACTATTTCTTGGTTCGACGGCACTTGCAGAGTTACTGTCTTCCAAAAACATGTTATGACAGCACAGTAACTATGCAATCAATCCATTCCTAAAATAACATCAAACGGCTCCATCTTCATAACCATCAAATTAGCAACAAAGTCCTACCCATCTATAGTGAGCACACAACCTGGACAGACTGTGGAACTGGAAAGAATTCCCCCAGGCGAATGGACTAAAATAGACTGAGCTAAAAACTGCAAACTCATCTTTGCCTGACTAGCAAACTCTAAAGATGCGAAGGAAAAGGTAGCCCCAGAGTCAAATAAAACAAAAGCCTCCACTGAACCCACCAAAAACGTACATGTCACCACATCAGGATGACCTGCCGACTCGGCAGTCGCCAAGGCGTAGGAGATTGATGCTGGGGCGGCTGGTGTCCCAACACCTGGGTATGGCGGTGCCGCCGCTGCAGGAGGTGCTGAAGGCACCACAGCTGGAAACAATGCCGCGGAGGAAGGCGGCCAAAAGTACCCTAGTGGCATCCCTCCAGGAGAAGGGTAGTGAGGCTGAGGCGGCACCCAAGGCTGAGTAAGAGCGGCTACTAGCATCTGCACCAACCCTCGAGAAGAAGCCGCTGGCATTGAAGATGATGCTTGGACCGGTTCCCATTTAATGATGCTGGCGGGGTTCCGCTTACAAACCAATGCCTTGTGACCCTCCTGACCACAATAGTGACAAGCTCCAATCCAAGAACACTCTGAAGCACGATGACCATCTCCACACTTGAAGCATTTCATTCCCTGTCCTGGGACCGGACGCATCATAAGAGCATTTGCTGAAGATTGAAAGGTAGATGATGCTTGGGGCTTGGTGAACTTGGACTTGAATGACTTTTGTGGGCCTTTGAACCTCTTGGGAACTGGCTTCAACGATGACCCACTACCTCCTCCAAAACTCTTCTTCTGACTGCCTTTCGAACTCTCAGAAGCCACAGTACCTCCTGTACCCTGCAATCCTTCCCCAAGTTGCATCTCTAGCTCCATGCCCCTAGCTTGCTCCACCAAGGAGCCAAAATCACGAAGCTCCAAGGCCCCCAACACCTGGCAAAACTCCTGCCTGAGCTCTCTGCGAAATCTCTTGGCTTTCTCCATCTCATTGGTAGCCACAAATGGAACAAAGCGGATTAAGTTATTGAAACCCACTTCGTATTTTGACACTGACATCTTGCCCTGCCTGTAACTGTTTAATGACACTTCCATTCTTTCCACAAATGAGGTAGGGTAAAACCTCCTCCTGAATTGCTCCACAAATTCTTCCCAAGTCGCTAGCCCATGGGCGGCGGTTCTGGCTGACAGGACTCCCTCCCACCAAAGATCCGCTTGCCCCTTCAGCTGAAAGGCCACATATTGAACTTGCTGCTCTGATGTCAGTCCCAACACTCCCAAATGCCTCTCTATGTTCCGCAGCCAGTTAGCAGCATCAACTGGCGTACCCAAACCATCGAAGGTGTCCAACCTCAAAGCATTCCACTAGTGCAGTCCCATAACACCCATTGCCGGTACTGTCGCAGGTACCATCATGGGTGCGGCAACAGGTGCAGCTGGTGGAGTCTGGTTCCCCTGAATCGCTGAAGCAACTTCTTCCTCTGATCCCACAAAACTGGCCTCCCCGGCTACAGAGTTCTGAACCTCAGGCGGGGGCACCGCCTGGCCTCGTCCGGCACCTTGCTGGCCACGACCACGGTCTCTACCCCTTGCCATCTCTATATCACAAACAAATACAGATTCACACACTGTGTACACAATCAACTATAATAATCGACAAAAATATAAATGCAATGAAAATCACATTCCCACCTACAGTGTTTAGTGTGTCAAGTTTAATATTTCATTAACCACGGACCTACAGCCCGCTCTGATACCAACTGTAACACCCCAGTCAAACAAAGACTTGGAATGCTACCAAACTAGAAGTAAAACAATGTTAACTAATTTTGTTATACAAAATTTTGGCAGAGCCTCTTTTGTTTATCTATCCAAAACAGAGATTTCACAATTAGTAACAATTATAATGGACAATCCTCAAGTAACAAATTCTTGCTAAGCAATTAGATTAAAGACTACTAAACCATTCATGGATATAATACCTAGAGAAAAAGCATGAGTATCATGAATATTCTAAACTCTTATTACAAATAAAATCCAAGGGTAATAATCAAATGATACTTAAATAGTCCTTGCATCCTATATTTAATTCTCTTCTTTTATTTCCATTATAGGTGGAACGTGCAAGTGCAACTAGCTTATTCCTTCTCTTTCCCGCAAGCATGCCAATCTCATAACGGTACCTAAAAAAACAACAGCAACAAGAGTGAATCCAATAACTCAGCAAATATAATAAAAAAAAATACCAAGAACATTCACAAACATCACTTCACCCATTCATCTATCAACCATATAAATAAACCATGCTATGCAAGATGATCAACAATCTCTTTATCTCTTTCTCTTTTACAGTTTACCGATAATGCAAAATGTGCATCTGTCAATGCACACCCATGCATGTACCACCTGGTATAGGAACCAATTGCCCATACTCCACAAGTATGGGGACCTTTAGCCCATTATGTCATCAACATGACGGGGACTTCGGTGCTTAGTCATCTCGTGACTAAGACTTCAATAGATCAACATGATGCATATGCGTGAATGTCTCAATAAAATAAATTTTGCATTCACATTATCCATGCACCAGAAATATTCATGAACACTGTAAATTGCAGTCACCCATAAATAGCACCAATACATCCTTACCACAACCATGACACATATATATTCATATTATGGATGAAACAACGATGTTCCACACTATCAACTTTCAAACCATTATTATACTTGCCTTAACCGCGAGAAAATGGCGGACGTGCAGAAAGTGCCGCCTCTGGGATCCGTCCTCCACCTGAATAATAATTATAATAGTTGCTAAGATAACAGTAGCGAATCTTTGCTCAAATAAAAACAATCACGAACTAGTAAATTCGTCTAACTTGGTTCCAATGGTTCCAATTCCCAAATCCTACAGGTCATCCCGCTCCCCTCTGAGGACAGTCAACTTCAAAAATTCATATCTATTGGTACAGGAGTCCGAATAGGGTGTTCTTAGACCTTACAGAAAGATAATTAAATTATCCAACTAAATCTACTTGGTGAGCCTCCCTGATTCGGCCATCTTCTACCCGCACCATCCAATTTTCTAAAACATCAGTTTCACGTCGGGTCCTCTGGACAGATCACTAAAAATGTTATAACTTCCAGCTTGAGTGTCGGAATCATGATTTCTTTACCTTCCTGGAAAGCTAAGACAATTATCTACAACTTTCATAATATGAAGATCCTCTTATTCTTCTGTTTTCTAATCGTCCAATCCAATCTACCCAAATCTGATAGAAATCTGCCGATCCGCAGAACAGTCTTACAAGAAAAAAAATCATAACTTCTGCTACAAAGGTCCGATCGACATGTTCTAGCACTTCATGCAAAGATAAAGACATCCTCTAGGAGTAGTCCAGATCTGAATCCCCACGAAACTACCCCAAAACGACCGCCTAACCCATTCTGTCCTGGCAGTCCAAAATACCGATAACGCTACAACAATTAAATATACATCTAACTGGGGGAAAAGGGATTACTCTTGATGAACCACTGAAGAACACTAAGAACACCACACGATCTCTCTTCCCTCTTCCTTTTCCTTTTTCCCCTTCCTCTTCTTCTTCTTTCGGGTCAAAAACACCTCCTAGCGATCAATCTCCTTCCTCCGCTCGACCGGCAGCAAAGGCGATCTTCTTCACCAACAGCAAGGGCTTCAATGGAGAATGGGGTGCTGCTGGACAAGGTGGAGGCGCATGGGGGCGGGGGAGGCGGCGGCCACAAGGAGAAAGAGGAGGGGAGTAGGGATAGGGGCTAGGGTTTGGGGAGGGGCGCCTCCCCCCTTTTGGCCGGCCACCACTTGGGCCACAGCTCAGGCCCAGGTTGCCTGGATTTTTTCAAAAATACCCCCTGTAAAAATCCATGTTTAACTCTTTTCTATAAGATCCTTCCCTCCAAATAATCAATTATCTCTCAAATCACTTTTGGGGTATTACAAATTCCTCCTTGATAATTTTGTACCCTATGATGTCATTGTCACATAGGTTGAAAAATTATATAGTGATGCTATGTTAGATGTCACGTGGGTTGTACGACTAGAATACTTAGCTTTGCTTCTTTTACGAAAGGGTTTATCATCGTATGTGAATAATTAATTTGTCTTAATGAAATATGGAACCGTGGTTGGTGCCACAGCTATAAAATTTATGCCATAACATTGGTGTGTCATTAGCGTGGTTATACAAACTTGATTTTCACTCAGGCGAGTGATCGTGCAGTAAAGGGGAAAGTGAATTTCACTTCGGGGGATGTGGTAGTCTCGCCTGAGTAATGTTAAGGACTTAACTTTGTGCGTCATTGATCTAAGCTTTACCGTGCAAACCACATGTCTAGTATGGAATAGACCTGACTGACTAATTTGGAATATTTTAACTACAATCTCGCCATTGTGATGAACATGGTTGCTGATTTTCATGTGGCGCAAGGGGGGTGTAATGTGAAACCGTAGCGAGTGGGATTGAATTAGAATTGAACTTTGTAAATGTCTTGTTGTGATTTTTTTAGGCCGAGGTTAATCACATCATGTGGATACAGTTGTGCAACATCTGCAGAGTGTCAAACTATTTGAATAGCCGCGTCCTCGGTTATGGACAATGCTCGGTGATTTCACATGAGGGGTAGAGATTTCATGAAAACTTGTAGATTATGGTTGGAAAGTGAACAGGTAGTTCACTATTGGTTTAGCTTGTGGATGGGAGGTTCATATGTGGTTTATTCCAATTTCGTTGATTACTTTTTAATTATTATTTTTTTATTAAATTTTGTTTTCAATCTATTATTCATATTTATTCTAAAATGTCCTTTTATGCAAATTAACTTTTCAACCCTCCATTGGTAAGGCTTGCATACTATATTGCATTTATTTGTTACAAACGACTTGCTGAGTACCAATGTTCTTATGGCTTTATGCCGATATTGCTCAGTTGAGGAGGAGTATTACCAACAGGAGGTTCCAGAGGGAGAATACTTCAGCGACTTCACAGATTAGGACTTCGCTCCCCAGTCGATTGCATGTGGGCATGTCGAATGGCTACTACGCTTATTTTACTCTTTTTGCTGCTAGACTTTAAGCCTTTTGGGCTAGTGATATTGTAAGCTTGACCATAAGGTCGTACTTCGAATATTATTGATATTTGAGTTTCCCTTTATTTTAGTGTGTGTATGGATGATATTGCATCTATGTTTGACTGTGTGCATTAGCGTGATCCTGGACTAGTGCTGTATACACATAGAGTCCGAGTTTGCATATTCGGGTCTCGACAAGAGCTCATTATTGCTAGTGTTCGAGATTAACTCTGGAGTGGGAGTAAGCATCATAGCTTAGCATTGTAAAGGTCTTGTTATGATTTTCTCAGTCACACACTTACTAAAGCGTGTAGTGACTGACATTATGAATTAATCACATCTTATGAGTAAAGTTATACAATCTCTGTAAAGCGTTAAAAATCTATTCGAATAGCCATACCTTCGAACATGGGCAAAAGTGTGGAAACGTTACACTTGTGTAGTTTTCATTAATAAATAATAAACCGGTAATGGTTATGATGACCAACTTAAAATGGAAGTGAAAGTAGAGGGATTTTGCTCTTACATTAATGGAAGTGAAAGTGAAGAAATTTCGCTCTCACAGTATTGGAAGTGGAAGTGGAGGGATTTCGCTCTCACCTTAATGAAAGTGAAAGTGAAGGGATTTCGCTCTCACATTAATGGATATGAAAGTGGAGTGATTTCGCTCTCATGATAAAAATTTGACTAAAGAATGAATATTGGTTTTAATGTAAAAATAGCTAAGTCATAGATTAGGAATCTAACTAAATTAGTATATTTGATAAATTGGCTTTATGCTAAAAGAAACATAAGTTCTTCACTTAGATAAGTCTTGCATATTGTTATACCTAATTGCATTCTGTTATAGAGACTTACTGAGTACCTTTGTACTCATTATTGCTGAATATGTGGTTTCAGATGATGGAAGTGATGATCTAGTGTATGGGTTCACCCATGCCTCCAGCTATGACATGGAAGACGAAGGCTAGAATTAGGTTTAGGCTCAATTGATTGCATGTGGCAAGAAATGGAGGCTTCTTTTGGTTTATGTACTATTCCATTGTTTTACTCTGAACAGTACTATTTAGCTGATCGACCCGTTATGTAAAATTTGGTCTTAAGACCTATCTATGACTGTCTATGTAATATCAAGTACCCTTTTGTATGGATGTGATATATGTCATTGATATTGTGTGAGTTAGCTACTGATCCAAAGACTAGCTCGGAATACACAAGAGATTTAGACTATCAAATCCGGGTCTCCACAAATTGTATATTCAAAATTTCAGTACTTTGTCTATGTAAAATATTTCATTAAATAATTTAATAAAAGATATTTTCATTATATGTTTAAACACCATGTTCCCTCTAACAATATATAGTGAGTCAATATCCATATTTTACTAAGTCTTAGTGAGCTTTGGTATCATTGCTAGAAATCTAGTGATATAGGTAAGCAACCCCTACTAATTACAGCACATGTAAACTCTTGTTTGTTGAATGACATCTATATGCCCGAGTCTCAACACCATGTCCCTAGGCCTAAAACTATTTTGATAGCCTAGTCAAGTTAAAATAATATTATCTATGAACGTGTTCGACACCTTCCCTATCTTATTAAAAGAATTAATGGAACCTTACTTTGGTAGACCTATCAATTAACAGTCAAAATCTTGATAGGTACAACAATTGAAAGGGTATCAAGTTTTATTTAAGTTTTCTTGAGGGATACTATTATATCATGTTAAAAATACCAAAGTTATAACATGAACAATAGTATGATAGGAATATCAAACTTCCATCATGTGATAAGATCACAAAAACTTATAACACACCAACGATTACCTAGTATAGCATTAAATCAATCATATTAACCCAATTCCGAATCAATCTGATTGGCCCAATTTCCATTAATCAATCGCACTGGTCGACGATATTGACAAAGCAATCAGTTGGACCTATATGGTTGTGCATCATGGCTTACCCTGATGGCAGAATCTCGACCGGTAGGGGTAACATGCAATATGACCATGAACAGACACAGCTGAAAACAATTGATTTCTCACGAACCCATCTCCAAACGTCATAGCCGATTAATCTCATCAGTTAGCACCACAACCAGTCTATCCATATGAATTGATCTAGATTATCATACCAAACCAGTAATATATCCAATCTATTACTACCACATATTCACTATATGCAACCAATCCAGATCAAAAACTACGCAAGATGGCACTTATACCACTGTTGAGATATGGTAGGCTACACTAGAATAAATTAAAAGTTTTTACTGTGTAAATCAGGAAGCTATGCGAATAAGATATCATAGATTATTACCACTAGATGCGTAGTGCAACAGAAGAAGAGTTGAAGCAGCCCAATTCAACGTAGCGCACGTCAATATAGTGGAAGTAGTCAATCATCCAACGTCTCGATTAATGCCTCGGAAGGTGATCATCCTCAAACGGTAGTGGATCTCCACGAGCCAATTGTGTCTTGTCCTCAAATCGTTCCGATCAGCATCGCAATCACAGCAGCACCTATACCGAAGTCCACATATCCGAGGATGGAATGTCATGCGCCGTTGTGCTAGCACCAGTACGCACAACAGAGCCTATGTGAGGTGACTGCTAGAGTTTCAGTGAGTGTATATTTTCGCATATCATCATACAATCCATAGCCCAATGCACCCTTTATATATAGACTTCGACTGGATCTATATCCAATATGAGTAAAGATCGTATCCCACTCAAAAAAGTCTCTGATCGGATCATTCTTTAATATGAGTAGAGATCGTATCTCACTTGGAAAGCCTCCCATCCAGACCCTTACTATTACAACCCGTTAAGTGTATGATCATATAGGTTCATGTATACTTGGTTGTAACCTGAAAACTCCTTTCCGATCACAGGTCTTAGTCACTCACGATAAGTTCATAACTTGTTACGACCAGACTGTATCTAGTTACGACCAGTATGTATCCCCACACGACCAATTCACAAACTAGTCTGTGATGTGTCCAACTAACTCATGACAAGTCAGTATACCTATATGACTAGTTCATATCTGGCCGAACTAATGACTTATTTGCGTATTCTCCTTTTACCTTACGATAATTGATTGAACTTTAGGTGAGAAACGTATCATCCATGGACTATTCAATCTTTTTCTGATCTAGTGATGGATAACTTTGTGTGATCGACTCTTCGACCACTCATGTCATGGTCATATACTTTCTTTATCTGACTATATCAAGGGGCCTAGAGATATTTCTCCTATTATGAAGGAGAGACAAATCCCATATCTAGTTAGTCACATTCCTCCGCATGTTTCATAAAATATCCGAAAGCTATCTTTATAACTACTCAGTTATGGTGTACCGTTTGGCAACTCCTTAGTGCACTATTTCATATGTAGAAAATATATTGATCTTAGATATCAAGATTATAATTATAATTGCTAGAGATCAACTGATAACATATAAGACATAATAATCTCAACGGTGTTTTAGAGTAGGTCAATCTAACACCATATTTTCTAACATATATCTACATTATTGATTTAATATTCTCATATCTATGACCAGTAAAATATGATCATCAATTAATATATATGCTAATATATAAATTACTAGTGTCCCGACCATCTGACTAGGGGTCTTTTATAATGATATCATTCAACAAATAAAGAGCTTCAGCAACAAATCACATATTTGCTAATCTTTATAAATGATAATTCATTCAAAGAACATAATAACATTTATTCAAAAATATATAAACATAGAAGTACTACAATCATCTTCGTAATTATCTCTCTGATATATCACTAACGCAAGCCTAGTTGCAAAATCTTCTCTCTCTCTCTCTAAAAAAAGAAGACACTGCACAACTGGGATACACCCAATCATTGTTGCTCCAGCGGACCAGCACAGGTTGATTACAAATTTACAATGAGTCAACAAGATCGAGTTTTGCAGTGGAAAAAAACAGCATACGCAGAAATAAGCTGAGAATGATGCATATGCTGGGGCAAAATAAGGGTGGATAAACAGCGTCAATTGTCATTGCTTAGCAAATCAAATGGAAACTCGTCTAGCAAAAGAGTTCTGTTCGCTCAGCAGAACATAATATAGGGAATGTTACGAACTCTGTAGTAGTCAAGGATATTAAGTCGTAAAGTCGAGTTGAGTCGTTTAGGAGGCTACTAGGGAGGCTAGTCGACTAGTCGACCGACTAGTCTGGACTAGTCGCAACTAGGGAAGGGAGGAGGGAGGAAGGAGGCTGCACTGGTCAGAGAAGCAAGGAGGGACCGAGGGAGTCACCGTCACCGCCAGATCCGCCGTCGCAGCCGTCAGATCCGCGGGATCTGTCGCCGCCGCCAGTCCGCCGTCGCCTCCCGCTTCACCGGCGTCAGATCCGCGGGATTCGTCGCCGCCGCCAGTCCGTTGTCGCCTCCCGCTTCACCGGCGCCAGATCCGCCGTCGCCGTAGCCGGATCCGTCGCAATCCAAGGAGAAGGAGGCGGCACCGCTTGGAAGGCAGTCACGGCACGTACACTGCGCCGACTGCTGCTACAACTTCGCTCCTGAGGGGATCGCCTGCAGCGGCTCCCACGGGACGAGAGACGAGACGAGAAGGCGGCGGTAGTGGCCGCTGCAGAGGAGAGGGGGCGGCGACAGCGGTTGCAGGCGGTGAGAGCGGTGGCGCAACAGCTACAGGGGAGAGGCGGTAGCGCACAGAACGGGGGGGAGAGCAGCTACGGGTTTGCCTCCTCCCCCCAATCCCCTTCCCTTTTTCTTATAGGGGCCAGCATGGGCTAGGCCTAACCCAGCTGCCCCCATTTTTTTAGTAGTATTACAAGTCGGCCGACCGGATTGGAAGGATTAGTTGAGATTAGTCGCTGATTAGTCGTCCGGACGTCCGACTAGTCGCTCCAGTCGAGTCGAGCTCTCTAGTCGTCCTTCCTGTACTGACTTGACGACTAGTCGTGGATTAGTCGTTGATTAGTCGACGACTTAATAACATGGGGACCAGTAGTTCCAAGAGAAGCATGCAAGGACCGCACACCTGAGAGAACGCGTTCTCTCTTTCTGCTGTTAGACTCAGCAAAACCCTTCTGAAACATGTTTTGTTTGGCATAACATGATAGCGTGTTATATCTTCATATCTATCTAGCATCCGAAGTACACATCATTCATTCTCCAAAATACAGCAAACTTCTTATAATCCGAGCATGCTTATTTCACCTGGTACTCATCGTTGGCGTCCCTCAACACATGAAGGGGCAATCACATGGTATCATTAACTCCATGAAGGAGGGATTAGAAGTTGTATACATAATACATGCATGTATAGTAGTATCTGGCATTGTTCTACACGAAACGGATTAATATATATACCACCCATTGAGATGGAATGTAACAAAAAATTGAAGAGGTAGCCCATTTGTTGCCTCTAATACACCCAGAGAAGTCACTGTGGTGCTGATACAACAGCAAGCTTAGCGGCGCCATTCTTCCAAGGTTGGTGTTTCCACTCCGATAGTCTTCATATCCCTGATATTTGCTGGTTAACATAAAGTAGCTGCCTTCAGTCACCAGTAATCCCAGAGAACAGATGAAAGGGAGTGAACAAAAAGTAGACATGTTCTCAACTGTCAAAGATGGCAGCATTGCAGCCGTCAACATGAGCTGCAGCTAATGATCAGCTTGTTCTCGGTGTATTTTTCCTAATACAACAAATTTGTGGCAGAGTTTTGGCCCCAGTTAATTTACTTCTTTAGAGAAAATCGTACCTTTCCCATTGGATTATCAATTTGTGCATGCAAGGTACCTGAGGTACCTTCTCTTAAAAAAATATCAACCATTGATTTACAAAGGGGCAACTTTGGAATAGTTCAATGATCTGTCATCCAGCCATTGAGGCGTTCAAACTTGAACACATCAACTTTCCATTCAGCATGCAATTTGAGAGACAACTCTGAAGTCTGAACTCCGAAGAAAATTTGATAAATTTATATACTAATGTACATCAAGACTTGTGAGTTTGTCATTTAGACTCAAGACCACTATGCAATAACAATTTGGCGACACTGTCATACAGAATGCCTTCAAATGAGTTCAGCTCTGTACTGCACCCTGTGTATTAATCCCAATACGATAACTCGCCATCACAGAAGACAATAAGGGTCATGAATAATCTAGTTGTTTTCAAAAGTGCATCTTATTAATATGGAAAAATTTCCCATTCAAGCTTTCCTTGTTTAATGTGAAAAACTATGTCTACTATTAGTCTAAACATATGCATATCAAATTGCCAAGATCCAGCTCAGCTCAGGGATATAGATGTTTTGATATCAAGAGTAATATAGAAGAGGAAGTGTGAAACACAAGTACTCACACAAATGGATATCTGGCCTAGCAGCAGCTGTTGCATCAATAATGACTGTAACTTTCTCATAGTCCAGTGCTACAGCATCATAGACCGTCTGCCGAATGCAATTTGGTGTTTGAACCCCTGAAAATCAACACATATATACACATAAGTAACATGATGTACAATGTGGTATTGAACTCTCAAGCACAAAAGAAAGGAGTCAATCTTTTTCCAAAAAAGTTTTTGTTGCAAAGGTTGCTGCACTGTGGGCAAAAGAAAAAAAAGAACTGTGCATTAATTTCCTTTTGGGCCCGTTCACCCTTCATATAAGAATGTTTATCGGAAAGCTGTTACTAAAGAACAAAGTGACAAACATTACAGCAACAAATTATCAAGCTAACAAAAAAATTGTCACTTCCATATCAATCAATGTATATTAGTGCCTACCGACGATGACCAAGTTCTTAATTCCTGAAGTTTTGAGGACAGAATCAAGGTGTGTCGCAAAGAAAGCACTAAATCTTGTCTTCACCAACTTATATTCCCCTTCTTTGATAACAAGCCCATCAGCCAGCTCTGCACCTTTCAAACCTTTCACCGTCGGACCCTTTCCACCCGAATACAAGTGCCTGCGGAAAAGTTCAACATCTCTTCCAGAAGGGTCATGCTCTCTGACCACCTGCATTGCAGTTCATCATCAATCAATGCCTCAGCACTCAGAGCTATGACACAACCTAAACATTAAAACCACTACCCTACATTCTGAAGCATATTGCTTTGTGTAGAAAGGGGGAAACTGTAGGTTACTTAACAGAGGTTTGCTTGAAAATTGAAACAAGCAACAAATAAGTATTATAAAACTATGTTTATAAGAGTTCAAAATTACATGTAACCTATACAACTAAGAAAAGGTAAATGCATAAGTTGCACATACACCAACTCAAAAAAAGCAAAAATTGATTTCTGGTTGGAAGGTGTGCGCTACATATTATTTCAGTTCTTGCAGGAAAAATACAACAAATGGGGAATACATGCTAGCCAGAGTATTCGTTTTGTAGCAGATTTTAAAATAACATCATACTGTTCCAACAATTTCACACAAGAGCTTTGTGCTCTTTCTGGATAAAATAAGAAAGTCTAACACCAAATCCAGCAACATGGCAACCCTCAGAAGTTGCAATTGGTAACTTTATCAAAGAAAATATTGTATGTCTGTTGCTCTATGTAAATTTTTGGTTTATATACATTCTAAAATATGCAATTATGTAATGCCGTTTGTTGTACAGAACTTTGTTCTAATTGTCCCTAGAGAAAAGGAAATTGTTCCAATTGGTTAGTCAATCAGGGTACATGCAATGAAAAATCCAAAGAACCATTCACTTTCCAACCATCCGATGCTGAATTGCACAGATGTCAGAGACCAAAGTAACGATCATCGCTGTTAAGTGTCATGACTACAAAATGTTCAGAAGTGTCATGTGCACTTACACTGAGCAGGATTCTGAACAAACTGAGACCTTGGTCATTGGCCCAAGAAATTATTTAGGTCTCACCCTGCTGCGGACACTGTTGCATTTGACCAAGAAATTAGCAGGGCACACATGTTGCATTGAACCAAGAAATCTGTGGGTCTCGTGGGTAGCGAAGATTCTTATTTCGATGGACTAAGCTATTATTAGGTCTTGCGGGCACGTGCTAATTCCTTTTTTTTTTTTTTGCAATATAGGAGCTAATCGAAAGGAACCAGCAAAGCAGGAGCTGTATCACTTGCGCCAAGAACTAAACACACGCTAAAAAGATTCGTCTTGAATTGGACCAAGAAATCACAGTAGGCCTCGTTGCATCGAACCACTAAATTAGAGACAACTTGCATTGAACCAAGAAATCACAGTAGGCCTCGTTGCATCGAACCGCTAAATTAGAGACTCAACTTGCACTGAACCAAGAAATTACACTAAATTAGGGGTTCATATTGTTCTAATTAACAAGAACTAAATTATTACGGCCGAAGATGAAAGAACTAACCCAAACGACGAAGATGCCACGCCCCCTCGCGATGGCGACGGCCTCGGCGACGGCGGGGACCACGGCCTCGCCGCCGGCCACCAGCATCGGGCTGCCCATGGCCGGGTCCACGAAATCCTTCTGCAACCCCCGCCGCCAATTCCACCAGCAAAACAATCAGAACCCACGATTAACCACCAAAAGCCACATCAGGAACACCCAGAGGCAAGAAACCAAGAACCCACCTGCATGTCGATGACGAGCATGGCCGTCTCGCTCCACGTGGCGGCCGACATGGATCGCCGCGATTTGGAAGGACCGCTCGCGATCCTTGGGATGATGCTGCCGCCGGTGCTGGAGAGCCAACGCTTCTTGAGGTAGTGGAGGAGGAATTTATCGAGGGAGAGGAGCAGCACCAGCAGGCACGACAGCAACGCCAGATGCGTTGGCATAAATCACAAACAAACCCAATACAGGAAAAAAAAAAAGGCAAAACACAAACGGACCCGAGAATGATGCTGCAGTAAGAAGAATTTTCCTTTAATCCCAAGAGTACTATTCGAAAGGAACGAAATGGATTTGGGGTGTTCGTGGCAATGCGGTCTCCGGATTCTTGGATGAATGAGATTGTTGGGGTTCGGTTGGAAGAGTTGATGAGTAGTCTTTGGATGTTGAAACGGAGCGTCAGGGGTGAGGTTTGACGTCTGTCGCGAGGGAAAGGACAGTATTTTTTTTATCTGTTTGGGATGTATAAAGTTGGTGAGCAAAATTGCTTTACCAAGTATTCTACCAAGTACACTATCCAAACTCTAACTGACTTATAAACTGTGGTTTCTGATTTTTTTTATATTTATTAATTTTTTTAGGTAATTAAATTTAAAAATTAAAAATGTTATATTATTATAGATAATAAAAAGGAATAAAGAAAAAACCAAAAAAATCAAAAGACTAAATAACAAAATTAAGAAGCCAGAAGACGTTTAGAGTAGTAGGATTGTCCATAAATTGGCTAAGTTCTTATTAAAAAAATGAACTGGAGAGGTAATAGTGTGGGATTGGAACAGTTTTTATTATTTAACTTTTTTAAACTTATGTTTATTATTAGTCTCCTGTCGACTTTATTTATAAATGTGACCTTTTGAGTATAACATTATTTGTGGTGTAGCAAACAACACTATCACACCACGAGTTAAATCGAGCGTGAGCCAAAAAATAGCATGTTTGATCACACCAGTGGTTATGGCATGGCAAGACAACACCGGGATGGATAGTATGGCAAAGTGTATTTGCCACATCACATGTTCGAGTTGGAAATAAGTTGGTAAAAAGGTTATTAATGAAATATTTTCAAAAAAGAAGTATTTAATATAAAAAGTTCGTGTGAGTATCTTATCAAATGTCAGCAAGAGACCATATTAAAGTCAAATTTGATCGCAGTTATCAAGTTTTTGTTGGGCAACTGTAGCACACACGTGCTTCAAACCAAGCCTGGATTCCCAATAACGTTCTTGGGGGTACCAAAACCAGGCCGTAAATCTGTGAAAATTTTATGTTCTAAAGATGACTTGATATCCGAACTAGTACCTAATACTACTAGAGTTAGTTGTAAAAATTCTTAGATGCAATGATGCATTATAACATGTTGCAGCGTGCACTTTTGTTTTTTATATAGAGTAAATTGTCAAAAAAGATGAAAAAACAAGAAAACCAAAAAACCAACATTAAGAAACTGGCGCGTTCCATGTGACTTTTGGCTAAGAAGCTGAAGCTATAGAGCCTGAAAAGAAAGAAAAAACCAGACATTTATTTTCTTCCTTCTTCCCTATGATATAATAACAGAACAAGTCTATATTACCCTGTTAGACTTTTATGGTACATCTACTTAAAACTCTAGACAATAACATTTAGTATTCTAACTTAATAAGGTAGAATATAGATTTTAAAAATGATTCTTCGAAAAAACAGGGTAGAATATCCACTTTGTAATTCAAAGGTAAAGTAGACGTCCTACAAAGTCCCAAGAGTAATATATACTTTTTGTCCATCGTAACTAACTGAGAGGACAAATACGGGAACCACCTTTGGTTTGGTGGGGTGGTGAAGTTGTGTTGTGTGTCCATATAAGAGGGTAAATATTTTGGTGTCCATCTTTATGTGTATACGAGTACGCTTCAATAAGAATTTAGATGTTGCGAATTTATTCTCGACTTTCGTCTTTCTAGACGTGTTTTAAAAGAGCACACTCACATATGCATATGTGGTGATATATATGTATGTATGTCTTTCTTATAATCGAAAAAAAACTGAGAGGACAATTCTGTTCGCAGCTTGTTTTCTCACACGCAAACAGGATGTTAAGGGAAAAGGATGAACCAGGAATGATGGAGACGGGCATGTGAGATGATACCATGCGTGTCGGTGGCTACTAAATGATACTGTGTCGGTGGCTACTAAATGACACTGATAAAAGAGTAGATAATCACAAGTATTATGCGGAAGATTGGAAAGATGAACGTCCATGGTAACAAGACAAACTTATACAGATTAAAAATTAAAACTGACCAAAACATTAGCACATTTACTTTGATTAATGTCGTACTTCGTTCGATGGAACAGAAACATCCAACATATCATTTTGGTCATCCAGGCAGTCGTTGGAAACAAGAAAGCAACAAAAAAAATTGCTTTACTTTTGTACAAGGCAAATTCTTTGCCAATGTTTCTTGTTTCAACGGGACATTGTTTCAATTATGATATTCTAAAGGGGGCATATTAATGTATGGGAACATATTGCGAACATGGAAAGTTGGAGAACTATAGACAGGACAAACAGTATCATTTTTTCTGCAGGAAACACACTGTCAAGAGCCATCACTTAGCGAATCAAATGCAAACTCATGTAGTAAAGAGGATAATCACTGTTATACTGCAGGGGCTTTTGTGTAATTTCTCAATTAAAAAGAGAAAAAAAGAGGAGCCAAGCTCACCTATCGGTGGCCCAGTCGAAGAGATAAGGGGGAGGAGACGTTGTCTAATCCCTGTGCACGTCTCTCTCACAAGTTTGGCTCATTCGCCAAAAGAAAGGGGCTAGGTCTTGAGGCAATCGGATCTCGGGTCGACGACGCCGGAGGTGCAACGGCTCGACCTCTTCGGCCGTTGGCGCAGCCCGTCCTCTCTCCTCTCCGCTCTCCTATAAGAAGGCGTCTCCCTCTCCTCTTTTGGAACAACAAAAAACAGTAAGTCTCCTCCCTCTCGATCTCCCTCTCTTGTATGTGGATCTATGGTTTGGCGGTGGAAGAAGGTGCTCCACCCAAGCTCTTCCACAGCGCCGGTGGTGGTGTGACCCGAATCACCTCTTCCTTGAGGTCCCGTGCCATTTCCCTTTGTGGTTTGGCATTAGGGTTTGGGAAGATGTGGATTTGGAAGCTTCCAACTAGTCCTTGCCGAGTGTGAAGTGTGTGTGTAAGCAAAACAACCCCGAAAATCTTTTCATAGCATTAAAGGGTGGAGCACTCCTCCACTTGAACTAATCCATTCTGACCTTTATGAGATGAATGGAACATTAACTAAAGGTAGCAAACGTTATTTTTTGACTCTCATAGATGATACGACTAAGTATTGCTATATTTACTTACTTAAATCGAAAGATGAAACACTTGAATACTTTAAAGTCTATAAAACTGAAGTTAAAAATCAACTAGAAAAGAAGATCAAACGGTTGAGGTCGGATCGAGGCGGTGAATATGTCTCAAATGAATTCTCTCAATTCTGTGAAGAAAGTGGAATAATACATGAGATTACTCCACCGTACTCACCCCAATCAAATGGAGTGACCGAAAGAAAGTACCGAACTCTTTGCAACTTGGGTAACGCCATGCTCTAGAGTTCAGGTATGCTGGACCACTGGTGGGATGAAACAGTTCTCACAGCTAACTACATTCTGAATAGGGTTCCGCATCGCAATCAGAAGGAGACACCCTATGAAGGACAGAAGGGGAGAATACCTAACTTATCATTTCTTCGGACATGGGGATGCCTTACAAAGGTACACGTGCCATTGCCGAAGAAAAGAAGGTTTGATCTGAAAACCGTTGATTATGTCTTTTTAGAGTATGCTACAAATAGCACAGCTTATAGATTTTTAGTAGTCAAATCCGAGGTAAGTAATATCACTACAAATATTGTGATGGAGTCTCGTGATGCGACCTTCTTTGAACATATGTTTACTATGAGACCAACTGAAGTCATCGACCATACTGGACCAGCTGACTGCTCTATTCTTCCTAGTGTGGACAATACCGCCCCACAATTGGAGTTGAGGAGACTGAAAAGTTACTGGGCGATGACTATGTCATCTATGTCATGGACGATGAACCACGAACCCTTTCAGTGGTATACGCATCTCCAGATGTGGATTACTGGAAGGAGGCGATCAGAGCAGATGGATTCCATCATAGCTAACGGAACTGGGAGATTACAGATCCTCCACGGATGCAAGCCAGTGGGCTGCAAATGGATCTTTAAGAGAAAACGTAAACCTGATGGTACTATTGAAAAGTACAAGGCCCACTTAGTTGCTAAAGGTTTCATATAAAAGGAAGGAGAAGACTATTTTGACACATACTCCTTGTAGCTTGCTTACCCACAATTCGGGTGCTTCTAGCACTAGCTGCCGCATATAAACTCTAGGTATAGCAAATAGATGTAAAGACAGCTTTCCTAAATGGAGAGTTGGATGAGGAGATTTATATGCAACAACGTGATGGTTTTCTTATTGAAGGGCAAGAAAAGAAAGTATGTTGAATAATTAAATCCTTGTATGGCCTAAAGCAAGCTCCCAAGCGGTGGCACGAGAAGTTCGATAGTACAATGACATCGGTCGATTTTTATGTGAATGAAGCCGATAAATATGTCTATTATCGGTTTAATGGGAGTGAAGGTGTTATTCTATATCTATACGTAGATGATATATTGCTTTTTGATACTAACATGGATGTAATCAATAAAACAAAGTCTTTCCTTTCTTAGAACTTTGATATGAAAGATCTGAGTGAAGTAGATGTTATTTTAAACATCAAGCTTATAAAGGGTGAGAATTTGATTACTCTGCCACAAACCCATTATATGGATAAGGTCCAATCCAAATTTGGATTCATGGACTATAAGCCAGCGGCCACACCCTATTATCCAAATGCTAAGCTTCATAAAAATACCGGACATGGAAAAGATGAGCTTAAGTATTCACAAATTATTGGATCCTTGATGTATCTAACTAGTGCAACGAGGCCCGACATCTCGTATCTTTGTAAGCGATTGAGTTGTTATACATCCAATCCAGAGATGATCATTGGATAGCACTAGAGAGTACTTAGATACCTAAAGGGACTTCAAACTTGGAAATACACTATTGTGGTCATCCAGCGATCTTAGAGGATTGATGATTCTAACTGGATCAGTAACTCGGATGACATAAAAGCTATGAGTGGCTATGTTTTCACTCTAGCAGGTGGGGTTATTTCATAGAAGTCTTCTAGATAGACTATCCTTACACAGTCTACTATGGAGGCTGAATTAGTAGCACTTGATTCAGCGGCTGTAGAGGCAGAATGGATTAGAGAACTCCTTTCTGACCTACTTATTTTGGAAAAGCCAATACCCACGTAGAGGCTCACATTGGTGGTAACCTATCCTAGAAGATCGGAGATCCCGTGAACTAGGCTCTAGGACAACAAATTGTGTGGGATTATAGAGCATATCTAACGGGTCCCATTAGCTGTAGTACTCTCGTCTGTATAGAAGGTTGAGCAATAAGCTCTTAATGAATTCGATGCCTTTGTGGCTTTGTAATAGTCCTACAGGATTCCTTGGAGAATTCACCTACTTGAGTATGATCGTAAGGTCGTAATCAAATAAAGATAAAGATATACTTTCTTAAATACTCATGAGCTAGATACCGGAACCTCGCAACCCGAGAGGAAAAGGGGCAAGCCGCCAAGTACAGAATGTAACTTGGGGGAAAGTTCCCACACCAAGGCATTGGATCAAGGCGTAGTTCTCTTTCGTCTGTGCAGAACTGTAGTCCATGTTGCTAGACTTTAGGTTTAAACCCGCAAGGTACCCATCGTCGAACAGCTGTATATCAAACAAGACACTTTAGTATTAGTTATCAATTGATAAATTGGTGGGGACTGTTATACTGCAGGGGCTTTTGTGTAATTTCTCAATTGAAAAGAGAAAAAAAAGAGGAGCCGGGCCCACCTGTCAGTGGCCCAGTCGAAGAGATAAGGAGGAGACGTTGTCTCCTCCCTATGCGCGTCTCACTTGCCCGTTTAGCTCATCCTACTGAAAGAAAGGGGCGGTTGGGTCTTGAGGCGACCGGATCTTGGGGCAACGATGCTGGAGGCGCAACGGCCCGACCTCTTCGACCACTAGGCGCCGTTGGCGCAGCCCGTCCCCTCTCCTCTCCGCTCTCCTATAAGAAGGCATCTCCCTCTCCTCTTTTGGAATAACAAAAAATAGTAAGTCTCCTCCCTCTCGATCTCCCTCTCTTCTCGGTGGATCTGTGGTTTGGAGGTGGAAGAAGATGCTCCACCTGAGCTCTTCCACAGCGCTGGTGGTGGTGTGACCCGAATCACCTCTTCCTTGAGGTCCCATGCCATTTCCTTTTGTGGTTTGACATTAGGGTTTTGGGAAGGTGTGGATTTGGGAGCTTCCAACTAGTCCTTACCGAGTAGAGGCGAGAATCCGAGGCTTGTGCATTTGGGGTTCTTTGGTCGGAACTCCCGAGCATCTTGTATGGCATTCATGTGTTCCTCGGCTTCAATCTCAACCGTGAGAGTTGAGTGCGGTATTGTATCTCCAATTGCCTTCATTTCTACTGGTAAAGTAGGGTGATTGGTTTTCTGGGTGAGCACAACGTGTGTGCCTTGCCATTTTCAGTTTCTTCACGGTGATTTCGAATATCACCACACTGTGAGTTGTCTAGCTGCTGATTCATTACAACTTAGTGATCTATTGAGCTAATTTGTGAGTTGGCTGGAAAGAATGCTCTGTGATAGTGCTCTATGATGAAGGCAAATAACTAAAACTATATATATGGATGTGATGGTAGATGGATCTTGAAACTATATATATGGATCTGATCATTGATTGTGCTGTGTATTTGATACTCATTGAGTTATATACATATATACTGTTTTAAGACTTGATTCAGTTCGGCTGTAATAACTTGATTGTTCAGCATTAATCAATATTGTTCATACTCAATTGAATCAGTAGATTGATTAAAGGAGCTCATATACTATTTACAACACTATGTTCATGATCTGATTGTTTATTAGCTGATTTTGTCTTTAAAGGCTTAAGGTCTAATTTACAACTGTCATATATATAATCAAGACTGAAACTTGTTATGGCAAAGATGGCCAAGGAAAATTCTTATGCAACTAGCCTTCTGAGAGCAAATAGTAACATGAATTTCATTCATAATTAATTTGATTCTGGTTAGATCAGCATTTAGAAGTAATTATTGTCTATCGTATATGCTGATTTTTGAGCTTTGCATGACATATGGTAGAAGCATTTGTTTATCTATTGATGGCTTAAAGAGTTCATATGATTATATGTTAGTTAAATCATTTAAATGCTTGATATATCATGTTCTTGTGGTTATGAAATATATTAGAATTAAATATAAATATATGCTTATACCGTAATATTTACAACAATCACATGGTATTATTAAACTTTATATAAGACGGATATATTAGAGGTTGCACACATGAGTATATATAGCAGTATCTGGCATGCATTATGCTAACTGACAGAGATTCATAACACATTACACACAATGAGATAGAGCTAACAATACACTGAAGATGTACGTACACATTCGTTGCATCTACACCGGATGTCTGTTTGGTGCTGAGACTGAAGAACCGGGGATCAAAGCTCAGCGGCGCCATTCTTCCAAAGTTGGTGTATACTCCAATGTTCTTCATGTCTCTGATATTTGCTGGTCACATCAAGATATATATGCCTTCAGTGACCAGTTATCAAGAGAACAGCTTAACTGGAATCAAGAAGAATATATAGTTTCTGTCATCTATCGAAGATGGCAGCAATGCAGTCGCCCAAAAGCAACGATAGCTGTGACCAATAGTTTTCTGCTTGTTTACTTCTATTTAGGCATTAAGAGCTGGATAGAGGAACTATCCAGCTTGAGCACCGGAAACAGCTCTGAAGAAAATTTGATAATGTTGCATAGTTCTGTGTAATGCATATGGAGACTACTGATTTCATCGTTTGCTTAGGTTCAGAACATTATGCAATGACAGTTTGATGACACTTCATTGCGAACGCCCCCAAATGGCTTTAGTGGCTCTCTACCACACCATGTGTATGCATTAACTTTAGCTCCTACGTACTGCAATACACGGTAAATTTACCCCCTCACACAAGATAAATAAAACAAATATCATGTATGATATAGTTGTTTTTAAAAAAACACATGTTTTCCCGCTTAAAACAAAAAAGTACCGTACAGCTATAAATCATCAACTATAGTTATAAACTATCAGATACAGCTATAAACCATTAGCTGTAATAGAAAATACATCATTAGTGGTGAAAACTCCTACCGCCCGTTTCGACGCCCGTTTCGACATGAAAAGAAAAATAAATCGCGAACCCCACCCCAAGAGAAGTCAAAAGCAAAACCAGAACAATAATCGAGATCAATCATCAATGGCTTTAGTTGGAATAGTTGGTAGTGAGCCCGGTAGTCTTAAGCATGTGATGTGAAACCTAGGACGTGCACATATGTGGGCAGAACGTACGTGCGTCGTCGTCTTGGGGTCTTGGGTTAGTTGAGGGAGGCGACAGGGGGACGGCATCGGAGAGAGAGAGAAGAGACGGGAGAAGTGAGTGCAGGGGGTGAAGTTGACGGGGAGATTTTTGCAAAATGGACCGGGGGGAGGGTCGTTTTAGACAACAGGATAGCCAGCTTTATCAAAGCCAGATATAACAGAGTACAAAATACTGGTGTTACCAGTTCACCATACAGCACAGGCGACGGCAAAAACTAAACGATCGATACACCCTGGGACTGTTCGGCGCCCAGTAAAGACAGAAGCTAACAGAGAAACAAAGGCCATTTGGGATTTTGCTCCAGCAGCTGCGAGGCCAAATGTATAGGCCAAGCGACTTTCTTGGAAGGCTGATCAATCCCTGTGAACCGGACAGACAGAACGTTCAAACACAAGTACTAGCGAGCTTCATCCTGCTGCGGCAGTGCGACGAACCATGGAAAGAATCTGAAAAAGCGTTAAGGTTGTTGAAGTGGTCACACAAGATCGGCGTCTAGCCGTCTAGGCTTAGCTAAGGACAACTGCTAGCTTCAAGCAATAGTGCAGCAAAAGAATTTTCATTTGTTATCTCGTCTCGATCTCTGGTGAACCATTGCAATCCATGAATATAAAGAGAGAATTTTTGCGTTGTTTGGAAGTTGCAACACAAGAAATTTAGATATAATAAATAATGTATCCACTGCTTCACTTGGTACTTCAGCGTGGTCAGACAATCGTCCCCAAGGCTAGATCTGGGAGTTGGACCGGGCTTTTCTGGATCAGCCTATGGCCCAGCTGGAACGGCCCGGTCTAAGCACGGCACTGCATGACAGTTTTCGAGCCAGGTTGGCATGGCACAAATAGCAGGCCATGCTAGGCGTAGAATATGGGCCGATCAACCCGACCTAGCCAATTGAGCCATGCTTAGGCCGGACAACATGGAGGCACGAGAGCGGGACGCGGGCCTATAGACGTCAAGGGATGGTGGACCATGGGAATAACCGGAGAGGGAAAGGGAGAGCTTACTGATACCTTGCTAAAGCTGTCATCGTTGTCCCTATCACCATGTGGTGTGGGCTTGTGGCCGTCGTCCTCGCTTCCGGCCTCCCTACCATGCCCTGTCGCGTCGAGGCCACCACACGCCATCGTCCCATATCATGTTGAATCCAGGTACGAGTGACGCGAGGATGCCCTCTACATCGAGCAGGCTTGGCCATGAGTTGAAGTTGGCGTCACGCTGACAATGGCACCAGTGTGGGCACCGGTGATGGAGGAAAGGATCCCACTGCATCGTGTTGAAGGAGAGTAGGCACCTCACCGTGGTCGTCGTCGCCATGCTACCATCGTCGGCACGTCAAGAGGGGAGGGAGACCAAGGCCATGGACACTATCGTTGCACCACCACTATCGTCACTATTGAGAAGAGGGGAGGGAGATAGGCCACTGTCGTCCATTCGTCTCCCCTCCATGGCCCACCTCACCCCTACCCTCGTCGTAGATTTGGTAGCCTCGCTGTCCCCCACACGCACACGGCCAACTTAGATCTGGGTCTAGGCCGTCGATGGTGGGAGAGGGAGAGAGGAAGAGTCGACACTTTGCTGCCTTGCAGATAGGGAGAGAAAGAGAGGCAACGGGAGGGAGGGAGAGAGTCGGCCGATGGCCACCTTGCAAAGAGGGAGAGAGAGGTGGCGGGGGAGTTAGGTGGGCTGAGGCAGCGAGGGAGACGAGTGGTCTGAGGAAGAGGCAACTGGGGAGACAGGTAGGGTGGGGGAGAGGCGGCTAGGGAGACAGGTAGGGTGGGGGAGAGAGGCAGCGGGGAGACTAGAGGGAATTAGGCAGCAAGGGCACCACAAGAGGCAAGCATTAGGTAACAGTTGCCTAGCAATTAGCATACTACCAGTGACAAGATGGAGCAGAGAAGCAATAGACGGCCAGGAAGCAACTTTTGTGATGGTGGCCTACCCATTTGTAACATCCTAATTTTTAGAGCATTTTGGAAAGTTTTTAAAATAAAAATAACCATTTGAATTTTTCTTGAATTAATTAAAGCTTAACCAAAATTTTTAGAAATTAAAAAGATTTAATATAAATAAAATAAACTTTAATTAATTAAAAACCTATTTATTTGGGTTTCTTGTTTCACAAGGATTTTTCTATATTTTCTTGAATTTTTCAGAGTTTATTTGAGCTCAATTAAAATTTTCATTAAAAAAAAAAGATGACTTCCATATGATCATTCATCCTAGACATGCCCTAGGGCTATCCTCACTTAATCCCAATGTTTCCAACCAAGCAAGTTGGCAAGTCTACCCTTTTTCTTTCTTAGTATGAAGCCACCTTCTTTCCTTTTATGTTTAGTTTGCTACTTCATCTTCCCCAAAGAACAAAGGGATCCATATAGGCACGAACTCCTTCTCTTTCTTGCCTCCAATGGCATCTCTCAATCCGGACCTTATCTCAATGTCCTCCCAAAAGAAAAGTTATGCTAAATTATGCAAGGAATTTATTCCATTTAGCCTCTTTGTGTTTTGTTTATCCGCTTGCCTTTACCACCTATTTTTCAAAACGGACTCTAAATCGAAATCCGTAAATTGGAGTCAGTTTCTATCTCTTCCAAGCCTATAAATATGACCCCTTGATTCCTTCTAAGCCTCCCCAAGCTATGCCAAGTCTCCTCAATGCCCAGAACATCGTCAGCACCAAGTTCCTCCGGCCCCGAAATTGCTCATTGCATCCCGAGCTATCTGGTGTGATTTTTCATGATTCTTTCATGTCACATCGTATTCCCATGTACCATCTACCTTCTTGCCAAATTAATTTAGTTTTGGTGCGGCCAATCTTTCGAAATCGAGTTTTCCCAAATCTAGGCTAAAATAGCTTCCCAATGTATTCGTCGCCTCCGGTAATCTTTAGCCTATGCCGTCACCTTTCTTAGACTCGCCTCGTCATGTTATACGCTGTCCTTTCCTCCAAAAATAATCCACAAATTTTTGCCTCTGACACCTAGCCATGGCTACCTAGGGCACTTCGTATTTCCATCTATCCGGTGATGTTTTCTCCAATCTTTTTACATTAAAACGTGCCAAACCATTTGAGGTAGCTACCTTTCAAGTGGATTTGGATTTTGTTCACTGAGCACCGAGATATCAAGTTTTTCTTTTTTTTCTCTACCGACGTCGTTCAAATGTAGATTGTGTCGTCTCTGGTGAGTTTCTGGCTCATGCTCACCCTACTTCTACACATTCTATGCCTAGGTATTATTCCACTCTCCTACTATATCCTAGCCGCCATTGCCATCGGTGTGGGCCCCACCAACTGGTGCTGCCTTTGGCCATCTCTTCCTCAGGATTGCGGGGTTCCGTTTTGCCCATTGGTCAGCCTCCATTGGCTCTCCCCCGCGTGTGCAAGCCATGCCAAAACCATACTTTGTAACCTCTATGGATGCCCTCTGTAGCTTCTTCTATTTTTGCTTTGTGCCACTTACATGTGGGTCCCATGTGTCATACACACTAATAAACCAAAAATCAGCCTAAAAGGAATATGTCAGGAAATATTCCCTCATTTCTTAATTTTTTGGAATTTTCTTTCCAACTAATCTTCCAATCACTTGTACTCCTCCGTCCTAACTCCGATTAAGCCAATTCTTTTTTCCTAAATTCATCTAAAATTGAGTTTTACCTTTTGGTTTTAATTTTGTAATTTTAGATTTTATTTGAATTTATTTGCATTTATTCACGCAATAGATAACGATTTCAAAAGAGTAGAAATAGGATCTGAAGATCAAGAAGTGGTAACTAAGCAAGACTAAGGTAAGTTGTGTCTTTTGATTATGTTAAACTTAGTTTTTAAATCTATTTATTTATTATTTTATTTTAAATTATGATGCATTGTTATTTTATTACAAATCTTGTATTTGGTAGTTATTGTCTGATTTGATTAATTCCATCTGGGTAACTTGAATGGCATGATTTCATTGTCGCCATAGGATGAAAAATTATCTAATGATGTAATACCAGTTGTCACATGGGTTGTACGTCTAGTACGTTTAGTCATGCTTGTATAAAATTGTAGTTATGTTGGGTTTATCATCACATATGATTAATTAATTAATTAATTTTGAGTTAATGAGATACTGAATCATGATTGTAGCCACAGGTATGAAATTGGTGTTGATTATACAAAACTGGTTTTTACTTGGGGTGAGTGATCGTGCAGTAAAGGGGGAAGTGTGGTTAGCACTTTGAGGGATGTGGATATCTTGCTTGGGTAATGTTTAATGATTTAACTTTGAACGACATTGATGTGAACCTTACCGTGCAACCACATGTTCAGCATGTGATAGACCTGGCTGATTAACTTGTGATATTTCAATTTTGGTTCCACCATTGAGATATCAGTTGGTGTTGGTTAGACATTTCCACGGGTGTAAGAAGGGGCAATTATCGACTAAGTAGTTAACCAACTCAACGCGAAACCTTAGTGGGCGAATCGGTTGAGATTGAATATTGTAAAAGCCTTGTTGTGATATTCTTGGTCAGCATGCCAAAAGAAGCATGTTATACCTGTGACATTGTAAGATGGTCATATCATGTGGGTAAAGCTGTACAATCTCTATAGAGTGTAAAACTATTTGAATAGTTGTGTCTCTAGTTACGGACAATACTTAGTGATTTCATACGAGGGGTAGAGCTTTCATAAAAATCTGGTTGGGATAAGTGTAAAAAGTGAATGGTTAGTTCACAGGTAGTTCATTGGATGAATAGTCAGTTCACTCATGGTTTATTTAGTTTATTTGATTATTTATTTATTAGTATTTTTAAAATTCACTTTTAATCTATTTATTATACTTATTTTAAATTATTAATTTCTGCAAAATAACCACTCGGCCATTTGTTTGTAAGCCTTGCATAAATATATTGCATCTTGTTACAAATGGCTTACTGAGTACTCTATGTACTCACGACTATATCCATATTTGCTTAGTTGTTGAAGAAAAGTCATATCTGACAGAGGAATGTGAGGGAGGATACTTTGACGACTTCGCATATTAGAATTTTGCTTCTCAGTCGATTGCCTGTGGGCATGTCGAATAGCTACTATACTTATTTGTGTTTTCTATTGCTAGTTTTGTTAATCCCTTCAAGCTATTATTTGTAAGCTTGGTCATACGGTTGTAACTCTGATAATTAATAATATTTGAGTCTTTTCCTTAGTTAATCATGATGTGGTCGATATTTTATCTAAGTTTTCATTGTGTGCACTAGTGTGATCTGGACTAGTGCAAAATATACAGAGAGGTTCGATTTACATATGTGGGTCTTGACACCATTCCAATGATAAGATGGAGCAGAGAAGAAGGCGGAGGAGTGGTGGAGGCTGAGAGACAACGGGGCAAATGAAGGACTTTCTCCTCCGTTTGCTATGGAAACACCTATTGCCTCCTCATTTCTTCACAATATATGTAGTGAAGCAACACAACTTCTCTCTTCTCTATTTGCTCTATAGCAATACAATAGAAAGCTCAGTAGTGGTATGCTACCGAGAAGTCACAGCATGAAGGTAGCAGTGGGGCGTAGCTTTGGCCACTACCGCCTCTACACCCTTAGTCCTCTAGCTCGACTCTCATTGCTCATTGGCTCTCCCTAAGCATGGGAGACTACAACTTGGAGAACGGTCATATGGATAGTATGAAGGGCTACGAGGAGCACCAAGATAGTCTAGAGCTAATGGAATCGTTGGACTTCTCTCCCATATCCATGGATGGCAACATTAGTGGGTCTAAACCTGGCACCAGGAGTGCTGGACAAATGGCACCGTGTTGGAAGCACATGACCTAGAGTTGAGAAATTCAAGATGGCCAAATGGTAAAGATCATAACTTGTAATTATTGCAAAGCTCAATTAACTGTTTGTACAAGTGGAGAGATGGGGCACTTGAACTGGTACTACAAAGCATGCTTAAACAAGATAAAGGCGCATAGGCAAGGGAAAGGAGTCTAGGCACAACCGAACTTTGAGGTCGATGGCTCTAAGAGTACTTGGGTATACAACCTCTTTCTGCTCATGAGAAAATTGCTAAATATATTATTTTCGAATATCAATTGATTAGGATGGGTGAAAGTCATGTATTTGAAAGAATGATCCAACATGACTTTTTCCCACAATACCAACATGTTAGTAGGAGAACTACCACATCTAATATCACACGAATTTGTCATAGGGAGCTAGCAAATACTAAAAGAAATATTCCTGCAAGTTCGGTTATTTTTACTTTAACTTCAAGCATTTGGACATCATTGCACTAGAGAAGTGTCTACCTTAGTGTTGTAGCCTGTTATTTAGATGATGATTACAAGCTAAACAAGATAGTCATATGGTTTAAGTTAACTGACAAATCACACATAGGAGAAGTCATTGCCGAGCACATACTAGATGTAATTGATGATTTTAAGATAGATAATAAGATTATTTCTATAACTTTTGATAACATATCGGTGAATATAAAGGCTATGAACATCCACACCCCAAGGTTGTTGATAATTTGGTGGATATGTTCTTCACTAGAGATGCATATGCCATATCTTGAACCTC
Source organism: Melocanna baccifera (assembly GCA_036346265.1). Lineage (NCBI taxonomy): Eukaryota > Viridiplantae > Streptophyta > Magnoliopsida > Poales > Poaceae > Melocanna > Melocanna baccifera. The sequence goes on along the minus strand of CM070680.1, from coordinate 9,392,759 downwards.
ATTGTGCGATGGTATGCAAGTGATTGATGAATACTTGAACAATATCTATGACGCCCTTCATTATCTCATAAATTCACCATAAGTGGTAGTAAGGTTCGTGGAGTATTACACAGCCAATGGCAAGGACCCAAGAAAATTTGATCTTAACATGAAGGTGAGGTGGAACTTAATATACATCACGCTAAAGAAGATACAAGGTTATGAACATATTGTATCTATCTTTATCAATGATAACTCTCAGAATAACGAATTGGTATTTACTAATTCAGATTGGTAAATTGCTAATCATTTTTTAGAGTTTTAAGACCATTTTATAAAGCAACTAAGATTCAATCCGGTGTTTATTGCCCTACCTCTTTCTTAGTTATATATTTTATTTGACTCATTACAGATAAGTTTGCTAAATCTAGGGGGATAACCTGTTGTTGTGACAATGGAGGAAAATTTTGTTAAATATTTTGTATCTATTTCACACTTATAATGCTTTGCTATTATTTTTGATCCTACATAAAAAAGTTAGCATGTTTACAGATTGGTATGAAGGAAATAGGTGAATACCTTGGTTTTAATTTATCTGAAGCTTTCAAATATGTCAAAAAGGAGCTTGTTCATAATTTCTGCTTGTATCATGACAAGCTGGACAACTACATGAGATCAGGGGCCTCATAGTAGGCGCAACAAGGCAAGAAAGATTGACAGTCTAGTTATGAAAGAAGCTAAATGGCAAGTCTAGTTTTTCACCCTCTCATTCTCAGGTGCCCCTAGTGAAATTCTGTCTCAGAGCTGAACCACTACCTAGAGTATGATTTCACAAACACTAATCCTCATCTTGCTGGTGGAGGCAAGATAGACTTGCTCAAGCAGTAGAAGAACAATAAGTGGATATTTCTTGTGCCGTGTTATTTCGCACGAGATGTTCTACTAATTTCGGTATCCACCATCTCTTTGAAAGTGATATTCAGCATGGTAGGGAGAATAATTGAAGAAAAGAGGTCATCTCGTACACCCAAGATGATGGAGGCAATCGCATATGTCAAGGACTAGGAATTAGTAAAAGAGCGATAACAGTATCAATTGGAGGATCTCGAGATCATACAAGCATATGCTGACCTGAAACACATGAATGATCTCGATATTGGCGAGTAGTTAGTATGTATGTATATTGTTACTTTACTCTTTTTCTTACCGAGGGAATCTCACTTTAGGTGTAAGGTTTTTATCGAGGTAATAACATTATATCTGTAAAATATCAAGAAAATTTTACTTTTCCTCCAAATAAATTCAAAAGTTTGGTGGCACAGATTCTAAGACATCAAATAAAAAGACGGAGGAGCACAACATAAGATTTTTCTCACTTACATCTAGGACTAGAGGTAGGGTTTCAAGTTTGGACGCTCGTAGAGAGCTTCAAGGCTTCTGTTCAAATTCGGATTGAATTTGTTAATAGTTCAAATAGGATTTGTATGACTGATTTGCTTTACATATACTTGATCAATCTCTTCCTTATAATCTGGGCCCACCAAATCGATGATGTAGATCTTTTACTTTTTTCTTTGATTAGTCTTGTAATTTATATCATTTTAATAATATAAATAGATAGGGAGCACACAACTTTGATCTTTGTTTTTTCTAATTACTCAGTTTCAAAATAGATGTCCGACTACCCTAGACACATAGGTCCAGGTGGCACAATTCTAAGTAATAATTAATTGAATTTGATTATGATTATCCCTACTAAATAGCATATTTAACACTTGTACAATTTTAAATCATTAATAGTAGTACTAGAGAAATCACAATGATTAATCTTCGTTATATTAGTGGACAACGACAAATCCTAGTAAATTGGACAACTTTTTTGAAACAGAGGGGAGTACATGCTAGTAAGAACTATAAAAAATATAATAATTTAGAAGTACTTTTGATGATAAATATATTAATATCAATATTATGCAATAATTATACATTTTTCTGTATATTAATGGTTAAACCTTTAGACGCTTAACTACGTGTATTTTAAAACGATGGGTTTCTTCTTATTAGCTTTTAAAAACTATTTTTTGATTTTTTTTACAGTAACTAACTTTTAAATGAAGTATCTTTTCAAGACAGGATCTATAAATTGATTATTATATATAGTGATTTTATTTATATTGATTAAAATTAAATGTAAATTTTTATTACACTATTTTTTTTATGAACACTCTAAAAATTATAAATCCTAGCTAAACCTTAGCCATGAGTCTACAAGAAGAAGACCGACGTCTGTCCTTTGTCCGTCTTGCACACTACCACTGGCGCTGGGCCTTCGCCTTTGTCACCGCCGCCGCCGATTTTACTCATGCACGCACGTGTACACTGACTCCCCCTGCGGTTTCCAGCACCTCGGCCTTCTGAGGTCATAGGCAAGCTGCACCCCGTCATCTGCCCCCACCGGCCACCCATCACCTGCGAATTTGATGAAAATAGAGGGACTAGATGATATACTACACTAAATTTATACAATTCCGACATACATACTCGGGGCATGTATTACACTGTGCACTTTTATTGTTTACTCCATATCTTTACTATTATAAAAAAAGCAATTGGTGGTTGGTCCGTCGTCACTCCTCTCCTCTCAGCCCTCTGATCTGATTACGAGATAAAATCCTAACCGTAAAAATTGCTCCGCTCCGCTCCCTCTCCGCGCGCTTTCGCCCGTCCGATCGTCCCTGTAGATCCGGCCGTTGCTTCGCCGCGCTCCAAACCCTATCCTCTCCGGTCCCTCGCAATCCATCCGCTCGCCTGCCGCCTCGCCTCACCTCCGCCTCCCGCTCTCCTTCGCCTGGTTTCTTCCTCCCGCCGCGCGCCTCCTCGCCTCCTCCCCTCCGCCTCCCCACCGGCCTCCTCCCTACTCCCCAACCCCGCGCGCCGCCTTTCTCCATCGCTCCTCCGCCGCGCGCCTCGCCTCCTCCCCTCGCCTCCCACCGGCCTCCTCCCTACTCCCCAACCCCCGCACCGCCGCCTCCCCTCTCCCTTACTCCCCCAACCCCTGCGCCGCCGCCTCCCCCTCTCCGTCCCCCGCACCGCCGCCTCCTACTCCCCCACCCCTCTCCCTCCTCCGCCGCCGCATCCTCCCCTCCCTCCGCGCCGCCCCCTCCCCCCTTCTCCTCTCGCGCCTTCCTCCCCCTCCTTCCTCTCGCGCCGCCGCCTCCCTTCCTCTCGCGCTTGAACACAATCATAACCACCATTTAATACCTGGACACATAAGTTTATCAAACTTATAAGAAAGAGCACAAGGTATGCCTATATTGGTGATTGCTGTTTTTTTTCCTTGTCTTCTTTCTTTCCCTTTAGATCAGAATTGCAGTATCCTAACTTTACTGGGTGGCCGTGTTGTGAGTTGATAAAGGTCCTTTTCATGCAAACTTCTTATCGCCAGCGGTATGTTTTGGCAATGAGTTTTGCAATCTTCGGAACACCGATGGAAGCTCTTCTTTTCCGGAACTAAAGGAGTATTGGTTTGTCGAATATTGGCCTTCTAATGGTGTTTATTGGTGAAATTATTCATAAATTCATTGTTGTGACAATTGGGTGTGCCTTTACGCATGTTATAAGAATTCACTATGAAGACCAACATCAGTTGATTACTCATGGGGTCTATAGGTAACATACTATTAACTTATACCGCATTCTCGTTCATTGTTCTTGAGCTATGCTATAACAATACTTTTATGTTCTTAATTTGCACTATAACATGCCGTAATTCTGCAAGACTATTCAATAATTCAATTGCTAAATATTGTGTTTGATCAGCACAGCTTTATGCGGCATCCCGGTATTCGAGCTTTCTTATATGGGCGTAGGGACCCGAGTTATCTTTGTGCAATCCAAAGATCCACAGATTGCATTTGCATTTGTATTGTGGCGATTCTTTTCAAAACGGATACCGTATCCTTCTAAAAGAACAGTGTTTTTCTCCTTTATGTTTAAGTCTTCCCATTTTGAGGATAAATCCTTTCAAAGCCTCTTTAAGTATGTTTCATCACTGCTGAATACAAACATCTTCGTAAAAGTGTTCGATATATTTGGTTTTGTGCTTCTCCTGTGTTTGTTCTTGTCATTCCTTCACTCAAGAGCAGGTATGAAGAATATTTCTTGAGGCGTTTTTGGCTTTGAATACGAGGAATATGCACGAAAAGTGAACTCGGATTACCATTTATAAAGTGAATGTTTGAACTTTCCAAGTATGCTCTTGAGTCCTTGCCTTTTAAGGTTTCATTTGATTGCATGTGCTTTAGATTAGCGGTGTTTAACAGACTACCTTGTCACATTTTTTGAAAATTCTTAAATCATGAGGTTTTGTCACTCAACACTGGTAGATACCGCTTTCTCTTTAAAGTAAGAAAAAGTTGAATGTTTTAATTTCATAATTTTGTTTTAAAGAATATGATTAAATTTTATTAGTTTGAATGCTTGATTTAGTCATACCTGAATCTACCATTTGTATTGTAGAAATCGCCTTACCGAGATACGTCACCTTTTGTACACGATAACTTCTCGCTTCTCACAGCTATGTTTTCACATTTAAAGCACTTTTCGCACTAATTTTGAAAGGCGTGTTTGGTTCATGACCAAACCTAGCCTTGTAGCATGGCACACCCTTACACATGGCTTTTGTAATGATGTGGTTTATATTTTTTAGCCACATTTGTGGCTACATTGTGAAGAAAAATGCACTCTGCTTCGAATGGTTGTCATTTGAGATATCAACACAATCTCCAATACACTTATGCACACATTTGACCATTAGTTCTTTTGTTCTAATTATATGTTAGTAAAAATTATATAAAGTGTAATCACAGAAAGTACTTTTGATGATAAATCTACTAATATAATTTCCACGTGAAAAATCTAAATATTGTTGTGTGTATTAGTGGTCAAAGTTTAAATGTTTGACTACACACATTCTAAAACGATGGTTTTACGAAACGGAGGGAATAACATATAGAATTGACCAATATGGTCATCGATCTAGGTGAACCATGTCTTTTGGAACCATGTCACCTTGTATCTAAACATTTTTCTTTCAGCTACAAGATGCTCTGTAAACCGATGGGAAAAAGGAAGCGGGAGGAGAATACAAGTGAGGGTGTGTCGCCTAACTTAGGAACCCAAAGTAAGTATCTTCCTAGCTTAATTTACCTTCTCAAAATTGGTGGTGATGATAGAAATTTTGAATATATAGGTAGTTGCAAGTTGCAACCATATGATAGTCAAGTGACTTGTGTTCTATAATCTACATTTTTTACATGCTATGATCTCGCACCAATTAAATGCCAATTTTGTAAAAAAAGTTAGTTAATCTGTGCCATTCCCACCCATTTCGGTTGGATGACAATGCGAAAAATCATGAAGAAAGCAGAGGTGTCAAGGAGGAAAAGAATGTAAGTAATTATGTATTAGATAGCTAGAGCAGATTGGCAATGATTGCTCTTGTTTCTATTTTGGATTTCGAGCACAAACACCGATCTTTGAATACTTTCTGAACAATTGAGAATGTTGAATTTCTGAAATTTAGCATGGCATCTCGCTATTTGTTCTCCAAATGTAGCATGATCCTCATTATCTTGGATGCCTAAATGTCATTGATAACATAAGATTTGATTGTCCTTGTATAAATTTAGGTTAATGGTTACGATATGAAAAATTCTGAATGTTCAAATGTGTCCTGCACTTCTATCATGCTTCACTAATACGATGCTTGATTTATTTACGAGTATGAACATGTATGTTTTGTTTGATACATGATGACGTAAGAAAAAGTTGATATTTATTATTCAGTTTGAGATCATATTTGATAGTATGTATCATTTTTATTTGGTTTTCCGTTGCAACGCACGGGCACCTTACTAGTATAGATAAATTGTCACACCATAGTGAGATCTATAGATGACTTGAAAAGGACAGAAAAGTTAAAAGTGAAAGAAACATTGGTACATTTCCTGTGCTTAATACCGTGCTTTTCTTTGTTTCATCGAGCTCCGGGCTTTCTCGGTTGTTCACAGAAATATGGGACGCTACAGCGAACTAGTACGAAGAACAATATATCCGTCGTATCATTTTGGGTCCTCACTAAGGCTGTTTAAGTTGGCTTAAAACCCACTTCTATTTTTGATTTCTATTTTTTTACTATTTAATAATTTTATCCTTATAATTTTTTTAAAATTTTGAGCTTTTTTTACTTTTTTCCGTATTCCTCTGTATGTCCGTAATAGGCTAATATATTTTTTTTCTATTTTTCTATTTTTTTAAATTTAATTATATCAAATAAACACACTTAGTTATAGTAAAAAAAATAAACTAATTATAGTAAAAAAATCATAAACCAACATCAAACTAAGCACTACACTTGTAGGAATCAAAAACGCGAAATTATGCTTTATTTTTTGTTATAGACAAACGCTTTATGTAGGTTACTTGTCTTTCAACTGGGCATTCTTTGAATTAAGCTATTTCGAAGGCGCATAAATGGAACTCGCCCAAATAAAAGATCGGAAGAATTTTTATGTGCAAGTTTACAGAACATTTGAGTAGCAGTCTCTACTCTTGAACACTAACAGACGCTGCAACATGCTTTCGCCTAAATGACACCTTCAATAAAGGGTAAACTATATGCTAATTGCTGAGCCCATGGTTAAAGGGGGCAACTGTTTCGGTAGTTCGCTGCGTTACACCATGGTGCAAGACCAAGTCCAGAGGAACCTGGAGTGGCTTCACGTCTCGTTCATCCCAATTTCTTGATGGTTCCTCCTGAACAATCCTACAGGCCGGGGGGCTTGAGAATTGGAATCGGGAAGAGGCTCTCCACGTCGATTGGGGTGCCGACAATGTTATTTACAAGCTCGTTTGAATCAGTTGTGCCTTTCCACCCGTTGAACCAGGGGCCTCCACCAACTTCCAGCGCCGCCATGTCGCTTGCGGCATCAAGTATCATCTGCGAGCAAATTGGTTAATGGTGTTCGTAATGCGTATCCACACACTTGCTCAAAAGTTGCTAATTACATTCTTCATGTAAGCTGTTCAATTGAAGTGCCTATATGCCAACCATATATATGTAAAAGAATGCGGTTATTTTGATCTCAAAATAGCTGTGTTAAATTTGAACACACTTTTATTTTTATCACAATAGCCATTCAGAAAAGATCAAAATAAAGAGCATTATAAAGCACGGCTTGGATCATGTATCTTCTATCCTATTGTATCAACAACGAACAGTGAATGACTTAACAGTTAATATGTGAGCTATCTGAAATCAAGTTCCAATGCTGCATACCTTCCCCTTGCCGCCATCATCTCTCTTTTCCCACAGTTGCAACTTGAGATCTCCATAACATGTGTCTTTACATGCTGGTACCAGTCCAGCCTCCATAGTAGGAGCTCGCAAAGTAGTGCCTGGTTCTTTGGTAGTTGCTTCTATTTCAACCTGTGGAAAATTAGGAATGCATGTTAGAGAGGGGAATAGAAAACAATGCAAGTGACTGAAAGGGGAATAGAAAAAAAATGCAAGTGACTCCAAAACTTCGAAAACATCCAGCAAATTTGACAGTAACAGTTAAGTGTGCACTTGAGCTTAACTGCAACAGATATGGTTGCGAGTTAATCCTTTTAAGACTACAGAAAGTCTAAGAAAGCTATGTGTCTTGCTCAACTGTGAATATATGCCAAGCAACGCTGGTGACAATTACCAGATGATTTTTGTTCTCACCGGACACCTTCCAGTGACCCCAAGGAGCAATATCCCAGCTTACTGTCCCAGTCCAAGGCACAAATTCATAAAATTTTCCCTCATGATGGACTCCAATCTGCAGAGAACAAAGAAGAGTTCTTATGCGGATAATTGGATCTATATATCTTCTGTTCACTCATTACAGGCTTATGCTTGTGAAAGTTTACACGCCCTTAGGAATTAACAGATAAATGAAAATGGACAAGAAGACTAAACAGACTAAACATCTGAAGTTCTGAACTACTAAGCTACCAATCCGGGGCATAACAGCAGCAGTATAATGGTTATCCCCAAAATGTCCACATCATCATATCAGTCACCAGTTTTACAAAGAAAATGCATTCATGCTTCCAAAAGAAGCAGATACGAGAATACACTTCCGTGATATCTATTGACCAATAGGTTCAACAATACTCTTTTTTGACAGATACATAGGGATCAAGCTTGCGGCTGGGTTCTTTTGAATTTATGGTTTATGATTTTTGGTTTATGTTACAGTAACTAACTTTCAAACGATGTGTTTTTTCAAGATGGGGTCTACAAGTCGATTATAGTAGATACTGTACTGAATTCATCTATATCGACCAAAATCACACGTGAGTCTCTCCGTATTATCTCTTGTGAACAGTCAGAATTCAAAAATTTAAGCCAAAGCCATAAGGCACAGTCCAAAACAACCCACCCGCATGCATATGCTTGCATTATGAGCTATGTAACTTATAGCACAAACTAGAAGTATGCACAAGATTAAACGTAGAATATATCGGAAACTATACCAGTGAGGGACTTTCGTAGGTTTCACTCAATCCAATTTTCCTCAACCCACCGGCAGCAGTTAAAGCTACTTCACCAGATGCACCCGAGAAGACATTGCACTGAATCTGTATGAGCAAAGAGTGTTCAATTGGTTATTTTCACTATGCTTGTGAACTGTGTAGTTAATTAGAAACAAAGAGAGTAAAAATCTATTTCACAAATATTCAAATGCCATAGCTACCACAACAAATTAGGGCTAGAAGGATCAATAACAATTGAGTTTGATTGATTACACTAAGCTTATAGAAGGTATTCCTCAGTGTAGCGCACTTGCATGGCATACTTGCAACCTTCATTACATAAATATGCAGCTGATTGAGAACTGGAATAATTAAGTCAACAAGCCACATAATATTGATGTTGTGGACTCATATTGGGGGAAGCATTACACTAGAAGATCACGTCAGCCAATAACTTCAGATGACAGCAGAAGGCCAGACATGCGACAGAATTCAGAAGATCACTGCAACGGCAAAAGTCTGGACGGGCCACAGCACGTGTGAAGGGCTACAACTGCCGATATATAGCAGGTTACGTTTGGGAAGTGGAGATTAGCTAGGGAACTTTTGGTAGGTGATATGATAAGAATAGGGGTTGGATTCTATTCCGATTATGCAGAGTCTTCCGAACCTATTTCTCAGACTGGGTTACGTATGGTATAGGGAGTCATGTATCCGGTGATATAGATAGAGACCAAAGGCTGTACTTTAGGAGATCAGCAATAAGAAAACATCTTCTTCCTGAGTTTCGGAATGGTGTCTTGGCCGGTGAAAATCCCAGGCTGGAGCCTACTCGTTGTTATCCTCTGCGATCAGACCCAGAGTCCCAGCGAAACCTATTTCCTTCCCTCACCAGCCACCGAAAACCACCACAAAAATCTTCCCATATCAATTGAACACAAATGTCATGCCTAGCCAAAAAAAAAAAAAACTCGGCAAGGGTAGCTCTGGAGTGAAGCTACAAGAGTATTTAAATAGTCAACTGAAAACAATAAATAACACAGTGCATTCTCCAAAAAATTCAGAATTAGAAATGGATGAAAGAATAAACCAAAAGTCCAGCCAACAATCAATAAATTTGATAAACCAAAAGTCCAGCTAATAATCAATAAATTTGAGTTACGAAAGTTCTATATTGTGAACTCATAGGTAGGAAAACCATTATTCCAAGTCAATTTATCATTAAAACCTTGGTGGGTTAAATTTACTGGCAATATAGAACAAAAACCATGACAAAGGTGGGATATTTTCTGATCTGTAATGATGTAAGATGTATTCAATATTACAATGCATCCATGACATTATGACTAACAGAATATCAAAGGTAAAAGAAGATAGAGAAACACACCCAATACCACTTCCTCGGGAAACCTCCACCCCAGTTCTTTTCTGAATAAGAAGGAGCATTTTCAAACTCAAACCGTTCTCCATCCCATTCTATCCATCCTGAAATGTAACCCATATCATTGATGTCAATATTAATTAGGAATTATTATAGGGAATACGTATATGACACATTGCAACTTCTTTTATAGATCAATTACATAAGCTATTCCAGTTGAAATGCATTACTAGAAGGCTATAAGCATACAAGGAAGAATTTCTAAAATGAAAATAGCAGGGCACGAAGTAATTTTCCATAGGCCACATAAAGCAAACCATTTCGATAAAGTTATGACTTGAATTCTTGAACACTCAAAAAACTGTTGATCCAGATGTCTTTACACTATATTATACTATCTTACTGTCATGATGCACAAAATTGCATATATTTGTTATAACAATGAATGCAATGTGAAAAGCGTACCTTCTTAACAGATCACTCAATTATTTGAGGGCTAAAATTTAGGACTGTAGTACCGTACTGGAGAGAAGCCACTTGATGGAACATAAGGATAGAATCATAGAATGGACCAGCTGCATTTCCAGATATGTCCTAAATGTTCTTATGTGCATTATTAAAGGGAAAAAAGATGAAGTGAAGCTTTCTTAGTGAAAATCTATTTTCCACATTAGATTTAGAATTACAATGCCATTGTACATGGTTTATTTATGCATGAGAGGTGACAATTCCACTCAGTAAATTATTCAGTAGTATGTGTACCCCATACCAACGATACACTTAAAACAGCATGTCAATCAAAATAATTTTACATCTTTCTCTGTTCAGGGTATCGAAGACAAACCTGTGGACAAGCCACCAGCCATGCATATTTGCCAATGAGGTTCAAAGAAAGGAAAAGCGGCAAGCCAACCAGCTGTTGACTTCTGCTTAGATGTGATGTCACCCCAGCCATATACTGGACGAGTGCTGTACTCCCAACGAGCTGTTTGGACATTTGGGACATACTTTGACCTGAAAGGGGGCAACAACCAGATCAAACCTACAATAGAAAAAAAGTGTGCATCTGTTTTTTTCACCCCATTTCCATTAAAGAATAACATATGGTATCTTTTGCTTTGCTAACACCAACTGTTAAGGGAGTTAGTTTGCTAGGATATGCAGCCCAAGATCAACATCTCCACAGAATAACTAGTACACATTACAGAACATTGCTTTGTAAAATTCATTATCCAGCATTTGTTTACTCTCCCTTACACTTTATAACATAAGATGTAATGTACTCAGACTTTTCATCAAGCAATTTCCCATTGTTATCTGGAACTGGTGTCTGTAACTGTGTCTACATTAGTTTCTAATTTTTTTTTCGAAACATAAACAATTTAACTACGAAAAGAAAATATAGCACATTAAATATCCAAAAAATAATGTTAAGCTATTATTACTGTAATCTTTTTAAGTGGCCTAATACTAGTTAAAAACACAGATCATTTATAAAGATGAGGTTACATGCCTTCCATCATCACGTATGAAGCCCTGATGCCAAATTGGGGTGACTTGGAAACCTTCCAAAACGCGATTAGAAAATTCCTATATGATAAAACATAATTTGTTGTTGAGTATTAGAAAAAATCTTTCCCATGTCATAAAATTTTAGAGAAACAAAAGCTATCAATCAATAGAAATATCAGGCGTAAGCAAAAGAGCAGCAAAATTCATATTCCTCAACTATTTTTAATCACAGTCTTGCAAATCTTTTAGAGAAACTTTTTTGGACTAGAAATACTTAACTACACAGGCAGTTCGGTAAATTGACAAGGGATGTTACAACAAGATGCTCTCCTAAACAAGTAAACCAATTATTTCCTGGCAACATTTAAAAGCAAGCAAAGAAATAAAACTTAAGTAAGATTGACTTACACTTCATGTGTATCAATAAATACTCTATGCCAACAAGGAAAATAGATGAAATGTTCATTTAAGTGTAAAGTTCCAGTAACTACAATATTTTTATTAGTCAAAATAAAAAAACTAGCACATCACCTAGCAAGTTCAATGATCATGGACGAATTCAATGTATAAATAACTAACTAGACTATAGAAGAGACAGAAAGTTATAACCACAAATAAAACAAGAAACATAAGCTTTTTCTAATGTGTTCACTGCATATCAAATAGATATGAAGCAGCTTAACGCATGCCATTCAATGCGTTTTCGTAGGAAAAAAATGTCTAAGTGAAAAATAGCTACTGCAGATCATTAAACTAGTTCTTGCATTTTATAAGAAGCCATAAAACATCTACCTGAGGGGGAACCTCCCCTTCCAGGGGAGTTGAATCTTTATTGGGAATGAAAGTGTTTCCAAGCATTAGTTCATGTCTACCTATCGAATTGCAGCTTATTAATGGGGAAATCCACAAAGAGTGATGCATTACTAAAGCTCCAGACAAACACAAAAAGCATTGTCAAACAGAATAAAAATGAAGGAATCAATTTTTGCAATAGGGCTTAGTTTGGCATTGTGGTGGCTTATAATCTGTAGTACTATTTTACTACTTTTAGATATATTAACAACTACCTATGGTTAAAACAAATTGGTGACATAAAAATACGTGCAGTGTAACTATAATAATTTTGACCAACATATTTGTGAATATTTAGATTAACTGTATGAAAATAATACAAGTATATTTGTCTAAAATATTACATAATAATGCTAAAATAGAAATTAGTGGTCAAATATGCATTCTGGTGTCTCTGTCAATGTCCAAGATATCACTATTTTGTGGCTGAAGGTAGTAACTGTTAGCCTCTTGTTTGGGACCATAATAGTTTCATAGAATTGGTAAATATTCTCTTAACTAACTAAATTATGCAGCGCAGCGCAGCAATCCAACCTGGCCCTAAGTGGTTGAACAGAATAGATTTTCTAAGATCCAGATTCCAGAACTAATATTGTGAAGAGTTTCTATCTGTGATGGGATATCCAGGTGCATACCTATATTTTCACTGGAATTAGGTCATAATATCTCACCTGTACATTTCAACATACTTCCCAAATCCATTCAAACAGATCAGGAACAATAGCATTCAGTTTTATTCTATTAAGTTTATCGCAAGAAATTACAGCTCATAATATCCAAATTCCATACACTGCAAGTGGTTATAGCTTTGATAGCAACACCCATCCTAAATACCACAAATTTATTATGTCAACTTATTCTCCCTACCCACAATTTCTTTGAAGGTAAAGGGTGACAGGAAAGGAGCATTTGTACAGGATAGAACAGCCATGGATAAAAGAGAGATTGAACAAGTAGCTTACTCCCCCAAAAGTTGTTTGATTTCTCGGAGAACTGGCATATGTACTTATCATCCGCGCCAAGAATTTGTGCTCCCACACCGGTGAACCGTGGACCGTATATCATCCGGTCCAGAGCACTCATTCCATCACGGAACAATGGGTTCTCGACGGAGTACATGAAGCAGAAACTCTGCCTGCACTCGGGAATGGACACCTTGAAGTACCATCCTTCAAAGAAGAGCCGAGCGGTACTGTCGTAGTGGTACCTGACAAAATTCGATATCCACAACCTTTATCTTCTGTATCCCAAGTATAGCACGTAACAATATTGAAATACTGCCACACAATCCTACTTTTCTGAATAGAGGGTAGCAAATTATTAGCATTCGAATGAATCTCAGCCCCTACTGAGACCAAGTAATATCAAATTGGACTTGAATTCAACGATTCCTTATCCTGAATACCAGGCCCATGCAATGATGTAACGAACACTCACTCGATCTGTCAGCCAGAGTTACATTTCTAGAATCTAAACATATGGCAGCAGATTCTTCTTAAACGAAGCGCGGCCCCTAATTGAAACACGGGGAGAGCGGAGCCGCACCCCCACCCAAATCACCCAGCGCCGGGTTCCGGAACTCGAATATCACATCAAGGGATGATCGCTCTCTCGACCGCTTACCCGCTGTGCGGCGTCCGCAGAGGCCGGTCCGGCGGCGTGGGAGAGTAGACGGGCGACGCCGCGGTGGAGGAGGCCGTGGACGCGGCGGCAGCGCGTGGGGCGCGGCTGCGGCGGTGGCGCCACCGCGGAGGCACAGAGTGGGGGATCGGCGCCGCGGCCGGTGCAACGGCGGCGGCGAGGTCCATGTGGCTGGGCTAAGGCGTGCGGTGCGGTGTGGCCACGGGCTCCGCACTTCCGTCTCAGTCTGGTTTTGCTCCATCGGTGCGGGCGCGGTGGGGTCGCTAAACAGCCTACGTGGCGGACGGGAGATCAGGCAATTGGAGTTTTGGACGTGTTCGAGAGTATTTGGACAAGTATTGAGAGAACTATTATTTCATTAATCTATTTGTACATGGATGTTTACATATTTATAGATGATGAGATGGTGGTAGTTGCCGGCGTACGGAACGTCGCGTCCGTACGGACGTACCGGCGTTCGTACGGAACGTCGTGTCCGTACACCGGTGACCGTTGGTCATTTTGGTTTGTAACACTCCCCCTTGACCAATGTGTCTTCATATGATCACCTTGATTCATCATCTTGGAAAAACTCCTCCAAAAACTCTGTAGGAAAAATATGAGGAGAATCTGTAGAGTAGATATGTCATAAAAAACTCTTTTAAAACACAGTGGGAAAATTTAAGGAGAAAAATGATATGGCATATATTTGATTATCTCTTTAAAAACCCCTGTGGGGAAAATAGAGATATAATATATGTATGATTACGTTGTCATATTGCCTCATTAAAAACCTTGATGAGAAACCGTAGAGGAAAACTCATAAAAGGAAAAGAGTACAATATTTATATTGGAACGGGTTAAGTCTTAGGAGGTTTCTCCCCCTGATGCCTGCAAATCACATAGTCTTCGCATACCAATTCCATGAACACATTTCTGGAATATGGAAGTTGGTAATGACTTAGTGAATAAGTCCGCGAGATTATCACAAGACTTAGTTTGCAGAATAGTTATTTCCCCACTCTCTTGCAATTCATGTGGGTAAAATAGTTTAGATGCAATATGTTTTGTGATATTGCTCTTTATGTAACCCGTTTGCATTTGAACAACGCAAGCAGCATTATCTTCGTAGATAATGGTGGGTGATGCGATAGCACCTATACCACATGATTGTTGTATGTGGTTAATCATTCTGCGAAGCCATACACATTCACGTGATGCTTCATATAATGCAATTATTTCGAATGATTAGTGGATATAGCCACTAGAGTCTGCTTTGAAGACTTCCAAGAGATGGTCGTTTCACCATGTAAAAACACAAAGCCCGCATCGAGATCCGCATTATGTGGATCGATAAATAGCCAACATCTCAGATATCCTATTAAATCCAGATGTTTATTCTTCTGGAAGAATAGACCGAGATCTTTAGTGCCTTGAAGATATCTAAAGATATTCTTCACTCCTACCCAATGTCTTTTGGTTGGAGTAGCGCTATATCTAGCAAGTAGATTTACTGCAAATGCAATATCCGGCCGAGTGCAATTTGCAAGGTACATAAGCGCTCCGATGGCACTGAGATATGGAACCTCAGGTCCCAATAGCTCTTCATTGTCATCTCGGGGTCTAAATGGATCTTTGTCCCTGTCTAGAGATCGAACAACCATGGGGGTTTTCGATGGATATGCTTTGTCCATATTGAATTTCTCCAATATTTTATGGACATAGGCTGATTGATGCACTAGTATGCCTGTATGAAGGTGCTCAAGTTGGATACCTAAGCAAAATTTGGTTTTACCCAAATCCTTCATTTCAAATTCCGTCTTAAGATGATTACGTGCTTCATCTATATCTTGTGTATTACCAATGATATTGAGATCATCAACATACACAGATATAATACAAAATCCTGTTGAGGATCTTTTGATGAACACGCATGGGCAATCATCATTGTTAGAGTATCCCTTTTTGGTTAGGAACTCGCTTAGTCGATTGTACCACATTCTACCCGACTGTTTCAAGCCGTATAGAGACTTGTTCAATTTTACACAATATATATTGCGATTTGTGCTTGGATTGAGTTAAAATTCCATCAGGAACTTTCATATATATGTCCGAATCAAGTGACCCATAAAGATATGCAGTTACTACATCCATCAACTGCAAAGATAGATGATTTTGTACTGCCAATGATATTAAATATCGGAATGTTATTCCACTCATTACTGGAGAATAGGTTTCATTGAAATCAATGCCGAGTCTCTGCGTGAACCCTTGTGCTACTAGCCTTGCTTTGTATCTCACCATCTCATTGTTTTCATTCCGTTTGCGGATGAAAACCCATTTGAATCCGACAGGGAATACATTGGGAGGTGTATGTATCACATTGGTGAATACATTTCTTTTCTTGAGCGAGGCTAACTCCTCTTGAATTGCATCCTTCCATTGAGTCCACCAGAGCCGCTTGCACTCGCCATGGTCTTGGGATCTGGATCATTTTGAAGGTTGTTTGCAATTGTTGTGGAGAAATAAATGTCAACAATTGTAGTCTTACGATCATATGATTCTCCAGAATCAGTATAGTTAGTGGAAATTTCTTGGACCCCTGATGACTCAATGTGATTTCCCAAAACATTTGAGTCGGGGTATTCCGATGTCCCAAGATCGGTATTTGAGTGCACTATTGATCCGGGTTCAAGGATCCTTTGGTGTCTATCAACATGAGGTTGATCTGCATTTACTGATATTTTGTTTCCTTTGTCGCTTGTTGGAAGTCAGATCCGCCACTTGTGCCGCATTTCTCCCCTCTTATTTTGAATCGGGAGTTGAGTGGTATTTTGCGGTACCTCCACTCTTTCGCACATTTCTAGCAGGATTATAGGATTTTGTGACACCCTTATAATCAGTAAATGCATCTGCCAGATTATTTCAAATGAATGAGTTTCAACTTGAAGTTCGCCTCTCTTACGTGGATCGAGGTAGAATGCCTTGAACATTCCAATCAATTTCCGGCATTTAGTTTGGTACTTGTTGTCTCCCTAATGCTGGGAAATGTTCCTCATTGAATATGCAATCGATGAACCGGCGTAAACAGTCCCAGTGAGGGCTCGAGGTATTTTATAATCGACGAGATTTATACCCAACATAGATCCCAAGTTTCCTGTGTGGTCCCATTGAGGTACACTGCGGTGGTAATATCGGTACGTATGTAGCGCAACCGAACTTTCGCAGATGGGAAATATCTGGTAGATTTCCACGTATTAATTGTAGCGGGAAGTGCTATGATATGCGCTTGGGCGCAATTGAATTAAGTCGTGCGTGTAAAATCGCATGACCCCAACATGATGTTGGTAAATTGCAATGCAGAACAATGGTCTTGCGATGAGCTTGATTCTCTTGATGAGAGATTCTGCTAAACCATTTTGTGTATGAACATATGGAACAGAGTGTTGAACTTGTATCCCAAGAGCCATACAATAGTCATTGAATGCATGGGATGAAAATTCAGCAGCATTGTCCATTCGAATTGATTGAATTCGATATTCAGGGTAATGTGCTCGTAATTGGATAATTTGACCAATTAACTTAGCAAATGCATGGTTTCGTGTGGATAAAAGACACACATGTGACCATCTAGTAGATGCATCAATGAGAACCATGAAATACCTGAATGGTCCACACAATGGTTGTATAGGACCACATATATCTCCTTGAATGCGTTCAAGAAATTTAAGTGGTTCAGCTCTGATTTTAAGATAAGAGAGTCTTAAAATCAATTTTCCGGTGGCACAGGAAGTGCACACAAAATCTGAGGATTCCGGAAATTTGGTTTTGAGATATGTATGACCAATGGA
This sequence comes from Melocanna baccifera, assembly GCA_036346265.1. Classification (NCBI taxonomy): domain Eukaryota; kingdom Viridiplantae; phylum Streptophyta; class Magnoliopsida; order Poales; family Poaceae; genus Melocanna; species Melocanna baccifera. The sequence continues at coordinate 9,374,996 of CM070680.1, read as the reverse complement.
ATTGCTAATAATTTTCCTCATCATTCCAATGCCTGGATGGCCAAGGCGATCATGCCATGTTTGGAATGTGTTAGTGTGTTGGAAAATTACTTTGTTAGCAATATGTTGAATCGGTTTGATGTATGTATAGTACAATCCGGAGGTTAAAGATGGAATTTTTTCCAGTACTTGTTTGCCATATCCGTTATTTTTGGTGAGGATGAGATATTCCTCTTTGTTGTCATTTTGAATTTCAACATGGAAACCATTCTAACGGATATCTCTATAACTGAGTAGGGTACGTGTTGAATCGGGATACAAGAGTGCATCCTCAATGTCTAACTGTGTACCCATAGCGAGAGTGATAGAGGCACAACCAGAGCCTACTATCATTGCATCGCGTCCATCGATGGTTAAAATATTTCCTTTCCTCCTTATGAGAGTTAGAAAATATTTTGTGTCCCTAAGTATAGAGTTTGTGGTGCCACTATCCACAAGGCATAATTCCTCCTCCATTTGATTGACTCCAAAAATTTATATACACAAAAGAAGAATTTAATGAAATTCTCATGGTGGTATATATAGAATTCATACAAACTTAGTTACAATATCGAATATGTTTGATATATAATTGTAGCATGCAATCTTACAATAGATGACAACATTGTTTATTTTACAACACTGTAGTACTTAATAACTATGGCAAGAGGAGTCTAATTGAGATCTCCAAACATGTCTTGAGAAGTAAATTCTTCAAGTGTGTCCTCAGTGCTCATGAGATCATCTTTTGCTGGAGATGCCCATGTGTCTTTGAGTTCACAATGAACTTTGAAGAGCAATGCTTCATATTGTTGCATGGGAGACTGAAGTGCGCTTCAAATCTCTTCTCTTGAGCATGCTTGCCTTGAGGCCGAGACTGAAGGTAGAGGTTCACAAGGTGCTTCGGGGTGCGGCATTTCTTGGTAGTATGGTTGTAGCAACCACATTTTTGACAAACTTCAGTTTTGTCACCTTGCTTACCAAAATTGCCTTTACCCTTCTTGAATCCACCACGCTTTTGCTTCATGATGCGTTTATTTTTACCTTTAAAGTTCTTTGAGTGGTTTGTTGAACCACGGAACTTAGTGTTATTCTAATTAGCATGAACTTCAGGGAGTGGAGCAGCCCCGATGGGACGTTGCTGATTATTCTTTAAAAGAAGTTCAGCGTGCTTCTCGGCCTGAAGTATAGTATGCATTAGATCAGAATAAGTTTGGTAATTTGCAGCGCGCCATTGCTGCTGAAGAACCCTATCAGATGGGAGCATAGTAGAAAGAGTCTTTTCTATTTTGTCCGCATCTGTTGGTTCCTTTTCACAAAAACGCAACTTAGAGCAAATAGTATGAAGGGCATGGTTATAGTCTCCAACTGTTTTAAAGTCTTGGAGTCTAAGATGTGCCCATTCATGATTAGCCTCAGGTAAGATAACAGCTTTCAGCTGTTCATATCTATTTTTGAGGGCTAACCATAAGGTGAGTGGATTCTCCTCATACAGGTATTCGGCCTTCAAATCCGGATGTATATGATTCCGTATGATGCTCAAAACGGAATATTTTACAATATCAGGTGGGATTTGATCAGCTGGAGGATTGAATATCACCATTTGCAACCCACGTGTGGTGAGGTTGATTTTTAGGTCCATAGCCCATGTAGAATAGTTGCTACCATCGAGAGCGAGAGGCTCAAATTCTTTGGTAGCCATTTAAAACCTCCATGAGAAGTACGCCATAAGATAATTAATTTACATGAGGTAAATTAATATGTATGGTAATGTTGCAAAATATGTGGAAAACAATATGAGTATTGTAATCCGAATGAATATATACCCAAAATATAACATGTGGTTATATTTATAATACCGCGTAATTACAATATTGGTGGAAACACCAATTAATTGTATGGCATAGCGTACAAAGAAATGTAGCAATGTACCATAAATTGTAATCATGGTATTTGTTGTAGGTATACATTTATAATATGTTGCAAAAGATACCAAATATTTAAGTACAATGGTACTTCAAAAAAATTGGAATTGTAATGTAAATTTGCAAAATTTATATAGGAATGCAATATATAAAATTATATGCAAGAAAGTAGTAATCCCATTATATAAATGTGCTTGGACATTTATTGGAGCAATTACACAATTTTTAGATCCTGTTGGGACTGAAATGCAAATTTATATGAATACAAACTGACAAGTATAAATATAAATAAGCACAGGGATTATACTGAAAATTTGCAATAGATAACTATTATTTTTATGAAATAGAAGGGAGAAAATGTAAAATTTTCACAACTTGGGCCAGGGCCCATTCGGCCTTTGAACCCATGGGGGAAGTGGGGTTAAATGGGCCAAAACCCATTTTGGGGCAGCATATATATATGGGGTTGGAGGGGGATTTTAGGGTTTCCCCCAAACCCACAGCCGGCCGCCCCATGTGGAGGTGCCGCCGCCGCCGGCCTTGGGCGCCGCCACCGCCGGCCGGCCGGCGCCGCCGCCGGCCGCCAGCCACGCCGCGCCCACGCGCTTTGGCCGGGCGCCGCCATTTGCCGGCCGGCCGCTCGGGCGACCGCATGCGCGCGCCGGGCGCTGCGCCTTGCGCGCTGCGCCTTGCGCGCCGCCGCCCCGCGCACGGCACCCTACGCTCAACCGCCGGCCGCCGCCTTGGCGGGCCGCTCGAGCCGGCGCAGGCCGCCGCCGGGGCGGGCCGTCGTGGCCGCCAGGGGCTCGCGTCGCGCCAGCCGCGCCGGCCGCCGCGCGGCGCGGCAGCGCCATGCCCGAGGCCGCGCGGCGGAGGCCGCCGCGCGCGGCGCTATGCGTGCCCGGCCGAGGAGCGCGTCGTGGACCACGCCGGGGCGGGCGCCATGTCGCGGCGTTGCCATGGCGCGCGCCGCCATGGCGGCCGCCCGCGCTGCCGTGGCGCAGCCGCGCCTTCCATGGCAGCCACCACGCTGGGTTGGGCCAAGCGCCGGTCGCTCGCTTCGGCCGTGCGGCTGCCGTGGCGGCCGCCGCTGCTGGCGGCCGCGCGCTGCCGTGCGCGGCCGGCCGCTTGCCGTGGCGTCCTGCCGTGGCATCCGCCGGTTTGGTGTCACGCCCCGCAGAGCACGCCAGCCCCCTTCCCCTCCCCTCTTGATCTTGATCTAAGTATGAGAGTGTGCCTCCCCTGTGGAGGAGGCTGGGGGCCGGGTCCGGAGGCCGGGACGGCGATTTGCCGCTGCAGAGGCGTGCGCCGGGCGCCGGTAAGGGCCGTAGCGCGGCTGTGCTGGTGGGAAGACTCCGTGAGCCTCCCACGGACGCCGGCGTAGTGGTGAAGAACCATGGCCAGTTGCAATGACTGTCGTGGGACAAGGGGCAAGGAAGTCTTGCAGTGATTCGCACAAGGAATCGATCGCAGCAAGCATCCCAAGTAATGCATTGTAATGTCCTTCACAAAGTTGAATCTCCTGATTCTCCATTACCTTTCTTTGTGCTGTGTTCTTGTTGATGTCTAGAGACAGTGCTGATAACGTGTTCGAGAGTATTTGGACAAGTGTTGAGAGAACTATTATTTCATTAATCTATCTGTACATGGATGTTTACACATTTATACATGATGAGACGGTGGCGATTCGGGCGATGCGGGCGTCGCGTCGTCAGACGACGTCACGGCGTCCGTCACGAACGTCGTGTCCGTACACCGGTGACCGTTGGTCATTTTGGTTTGTAACAGGACGGACTCCACGCCAACTAGTACGGTCGCGGCACGTGGTTCAAACGTGGCATGACTTGCTTGTACACTCTGCTCACGCGCATACCTTCGTGTCCAAATGGCTGTCGCCTTAGCTCACCGTGCCGACCCAGTTTGGCATAGGCTAGCATGGTACAACCTATTCTATTATAAAATCTAGAAAGTTCTAATATAGATAAATACTTCAATTATTTTTAATAGGCTTTGACTATAAATATAGAGACATTGTATCATATAAAACAGATCTACTAATCAATAAAATCTATGTTCTGATGTTCTCTCTTCTTGGCATCTTCTGCGATTGATTTATTGTTCTTGGTGATTATGGTCGTAGATTACGTTACCGTTCATCTACTCCTACATCGATTCTCAACACGTTATCAACACGAATCTCTACCAGGTGTACGATATGCAAATCACGAACCAATCTCTTATACACTGTTATTCACGTTTCAATCTAGATTACTCGTATATTATCTAGCAATCCTATGTTGGATTAATCTTATGATAATTATTTTCTAGCAAGTAGATTGATCTGATACTTACATAATAGATATAGATTTTGGTAGATCATCTAGATTCATCGGTTTGCAATATCAGATTGAAAATCACATGGGTGATATGGGATATCGACTTGCATGGGTCGGCCACCACAATGCCTGCTACCGCACGGTCACCTGAAGTCCACCACGGCAGCATGCCAATCACCGACCATTGCCACGGCACCCCACTGTGCACCCGCTCTGCTTGAAGCTAGCTGCCGCCCGAAGACGTCGTCGCGCCCAGTCGCTCGCTTGCCATGGTAGCCTGTTGCGCACTAGCACCACAACCACGGCATCTCACTGATCGCCAAAAACTTGCCACAGCAACCCATCGGTGCCGCAGCCACGGCATCCCACCTGGCTGCCAGAAGTCTGCCACAGCAGCCCATCGGCGTCACAGCCACGGCATCCCACCCGGTCGCCAGAAGTCTGCCACGGCAGCCGCTGCCTCCATCCGCGTCGGCCACTTACAGCCGCAACCACCGGAAGTTGCACCGACCGTCCCCACCCCAGAGTCGCCGCATTCGTCTGCGCCCCGGCCCCACAGGCTGTCGCTACACTCGAACCACATGCACCATCGCTGGCACCCCGTCTCGGAGGCCACTGGCGCACCTCCGCCCAAACTCCACGCACCCGAAGTCGCCCGGCACCCCCGCCGATCTCCTGCGCTAGCTACCGCTCGCCACGTTGGATTCGGATATTTATATGGAAATCCCAAAAAGAGTAAAGATTCTGGATTAGGATAAATTGAATCGAAACTTGTACAGTGTCAAGCTGGAAAAGTCGTTGTACGGTTTAAAACAATCCGGTAGAATATGGTACAACTGACTTAGTGAATTCCTCCTGAAGAAGGGATACACTAATAGTGAAGACTGTCCCTGTGTATTCATAAAGAAATTCCAGAATGGATTCTGCATTATTTCAGTATATATCGATAATCTGAATATCATCGGGATGACAGAGGACATCAAGGAAGCAAGTTCTTATCTTATTAAAGAATTTGAAATGAAGGATTTGAGCCGAACCAAGTTTTGCTTAAGCCTGCAGCTGGAGCATCTCCCTGAAGGAGTTTTAGTATACCAATCCTCTTATATTAAGAAGGTTTTAGAGAAATTTAACATGAATAAGTCATATCAAGTGAAAACACCGATGGTAGTTCGATCTCTAGAAGCAAATAAAGACCCTTTTAGATCGAGAATGGAAAATAAGAAAATTCTTGGATCAGAAGTCCCATAATTAAGTGCCATTGGGGCACTTATGTACCTAGCTAACTGCACAAGGCCGGATATTGCCTTAGTAGTAAACTTGCTAGCTAGGCACAGCGTAGCTCCAACTTGAAAACACTGGGCTGGCAATAAAACCCTACTCAGGTATCTCTAGGGTACACAAGATCTTGGATTATATTACCTAAAGAACCAAGACTTGACTATGGTTGGATATACAGATGCAAAATATCTGTTTGATCCACATAATGCGAAATCTCAGACAAGTTTTATATTTCTTTGTGGTGGTATAGCCATTTCTTGATGGTCATTCAAACAGATCTTAGTTGCTACATCTACAAATTATTCAAAAATAATTGCATTATACGAAGTTTCACGGGAATGTGTTTGGCTTAGACGGATGATTAGCCACATCCAGAGGTCATGTGGTATGAGTACCATTAATGACCCCACTATTATCTATGAAGATAATGCCGCTTATGTTGCACAGATGCAAATAGGCTATGTTAAGAGTAATATCATGAAGCATATTGCTTCTAAATTCTTTTATCCTCGTGAGCTTTAAAAGAATGGAGAGATAAATGTATTAAGTAGCTAAGTCTTGTGATAATCTAGCAGATTTATTCACAAAATCACTCCCAGTCTCTAGTTTCTATAAATGCGTTCGAGGCATAGGTATGAGATGGCTTAGAGAGTTACAAGGTTTAGAGGGAGTGAATCTATGAACCATAGCCCATATATAAGGCCAGAAGACTTACATGATCCTAAAGATCTAAATATTGCACTCTTTTTCTCTTTGTTAGTTTTTTCTGAAATTTTCTCATGTAAAGGTTTTTAATAAGGCAACAAGTGCCACAAGGAATGGAAGCAATGTATTCTTTTCTCCATCATTTTTTCTGTTGGGTTTTTGGAGGAGTTTTTGATGAGGCATGTGCATACCATGGTATTCACCTAAGGGGAAGTGTTATGAAATCTAGAAGGTTCCATTGTGGGCAAATACCTGAATTACCCCTAATGGGCTTTAACTATAAATAAAGAGGTATTGTACCATGTAAAATAGATCTACTAATCAATAAAGTCTACGTTTTGGTTATCTCTCTTCTTGGTGTCTTCTACGATTGATTTATTATTCTTGGTGATTGTGGTCATGGATTGTGTTACTGTTTATCTACTCCTACATCGACTCTCAACACATCTAACACGTGAAGCTTGTTGACATGATGTTGCTCATTTGGCATGCGTAGCCTATGGGCACAACCTATTAGGCACGAAGGCACGAAGGATGACCGTTAAGCACGACAACAGCCTATTTAGCCCGTTTAGATCGTTTAGCACTACAACAATCAATTTTTTCAAAAAAATTATAGTTGTTTTATGGTCGTTTGTGAGTTTTAAAATATGAAAAAATTAAAAATCTAAAATTTGGAGCTTGTACATTTTCAGTAGCATTAACCTCAGATATATGGCATGGTTGTTCTAGAAATGATTATCTTAGTGTAGTCGTTCATTACATAAATGATGCCTAGGTATTAAAAAAAGATAATAGTAGGCTTCAAAATAATTAGTGTAGCATATACGTGTGAGAATTACTACCGCACAGAGGGTTATCACAGACAGTTCTAAACCGTCATCATAAACGGTTTTTGAACCGTCTGATTTATTGTGTCTATGATAACAGACGATTATCATAGATGATTTTTAAAACCGTCTGTAATAAGTCACATCACAGACGGTCTGTGAAGTCCAACTATCACAAACGGTTGGTGCACACAACCATTTGTAATAGTAGGCGTTTACAGATGATTCATACAACAAAATCGTCTGTGATAGTTCGCACTCTATATGGAAGTTTTTTTTTCAGATAGCCTCAGGAAGTGCTAGTCATATCATCTGAAAACAAGCAAGTAGATCATAGATAATTACAGATCTTATAGCACACAACAATTATTACACAGATCTTACAAATGAATTACAACTGAATGGGTTACAATTGAATGAAATATTTGAATATATATATATATATATATATATATATATATATATATATATATATATATATTAATTGTTGTCGTCGGAGTTGAACTCTTCTTTCGGGTTAATGACGTTTGTCAACAAGAAAGTGGAGAGTTGTCCTTGAACACCGAAGAGTTCATTAAGATCGAATGTAGTTGAGTTGATTATCATGTTCTTTAGCTAGGAGGAGTAAAGTCGTAAACTAGACAACATAAAATTATAACTCACAATTTGGTCTTGATTTAGATAAATGATGTCCACATATTTTATAGTAATGCTAACATAATCTTGTACACCCCACAATTTAAATGAGATAGAGATAAAGTTAGATCCCATATCATATTTGATAGCTAAAATTCTGTCAATAAGAGTATTAGTTATTTTAAAAACACCCTTTCAATGAGATTTTATAGCAATAATATATACCAAGATGAGAAAAAGAGGGCCAATTGTCCACCAATTCTTCTGGAAAGTAGTTAGGCTATTCATGTTGATATTTCTCAATAACTACAAAAGGAACATTAAACCACTTTATAATTGGGCTTCAAAGGATATGAAGCAAATCATACATTTCAGTGTGTCGAGTTCTATGATATAGGTCATGGCTATTATCTCTTCCTTCTCATCATGGTGCGTGTTAGGCTTGATTACTGTCTTAGGCGTACTAGCTGTCTTCTTCGTGACTATCCATCAGCTTCTTTGCACTCCATTTATTCATCTTTGGTCCTAAGAAGCTGATGGATAGTCACGAAGAAGACGACGAAGTATGTCTAAGATAGCAACCAAGTCTAACACGCAGTATGATGAGGAGGAAGAGACAATAGCCATGATCTACTTCATAGAACCTAACATGTTGGAGTGTGTGATTTGCTTTATGCCCTTTGAAACCCAAGTGTACAATGCTTTAATGTTCTTCTTGTAGTTAATGAGAAATACCAACATTAGTAGTCTACTAATTTCAGAAGACTTTGTTGACAATTGGTTCTCTTTTTTTTGCATCTTGACATATATTATTGATACAAGATCTCATTGAAAGGGTGTTTTAAAACAACTACTTCTCTGACTGACATAGTTTTAGTTGTCAAGTGTGATATGGGATCTGACTTTGTCTCTAGCTTATTTAAATTGTGCGGTGCGTAAGACTATGTTAGTGTTACCATGAAATATGTGGGTATCATTCATCAAAATCAAGAGCAAGTAAGTTGTTAGTTGTGACTTTTATGTTGTGTAGTTACTACCTCAGTGTCAACAGAGAGGTTCTCCGATCTTGAAAGACCTCTATGATGGTCATTCGGCTCCTAGGCATTTTCAATATATCTCGGCCCTCTCATTTAGTTGTTCCTTTGGTCTGGTCATCGAAGCATACTACAATCTGGATATAGCAAATTAAATCACACTAGTATGCTTCTATACTTAGAATTGATTAATCAATTATGTTTCCAGAATGTCGAGACTTGAATATGTAAATTCAAACTATCTGTGTATTCTGCACTAGTCCAGAATCATGCTAGTGCACACAATGGAAACATAGATGAAATATTGACCATATCACAATTAACTAGGGGATAATTCGCTAGATGCCACTATAATCGTCCTATATTCGAGAAATGTCATTGCAATCACATCTCTTTGGGAAATGCCACTTCGATCATTAAATACTCATAGAAATGCCATTATAGTCAATCTAGCTCTAGTTTACGAGAATACGCAGCGTGTATTTGATTTCGTATTTTTTCATTGGATGATACTGCCCTTCTTTTCGCATTTCCTTGCTGCCCAACCAATTCCCCACTCATTTCTGACCTGAGTTTTGCTGTGGACAAAAACTAGTTGCATGCATGTTGATCAATTCAACTAAATGCCTTCAATTTAGAGAAATGAAGAAAATGAAGTAATTATTCTCAGTTTCATGTTTCTAGACCAGAGCACTAGTAATCGTGAGCAATGTGTAATGTAGGGCTTGGTCAATGCTAATTAGATGAAACACATTGTGAGGACAAAAAATCTATTTTCTTTTAAAACCATAGTTATCATAGTATAGTATCGTTAATCCGAATTTGAGATGACCCTCCCTGGAGACACAAATGGAAATTTGCATGATGAAGCTGTTGCAATGCTTTAAGCTCCTAATCCAATCATAAAACCATCTCCATGCACATCACGCCAAGATCGCCATCTATTGTCCAGACAGATTCTAAAATTCATTGTCAGATAGATAAACTTGCATGGATGATAATTTCTGAGATGAAGCGACAAATTGCATGGATTCTGAATTTCTGAGATGCATTGTAAGATAGCTAAACTACAAAAGAAGCTTCCAGACAGGATAACATCTACAACCCAAAATACATGTGAAGTCTGAAGCATCATCAAGTTACCACAAATCAGATGGTTCATAGCATGTCAGAACTTGGCTTTGGTGGATCTCTTTGCAGGAGAAGCACGAGTAGCTGGCCTTGAGGTGGTGGCTGCCTTTGCAGGAGAAGCACGAGTAGTTGGCCTGGTAGTTGGTGCTTTTGTTTGAGAAGTTCTAGATCTTTGTGTTGAGATGGATGTTGCCTTTGCTGGTGCACTTGCTTTCCTTGCAGATGTCCTTATACTCTTTTGTGCCACAACCTTAGCATTATTGGTCTTGCCCTGGTTGGTGGAATCGACTCTAATGTATGGCCTGCATCCAACCAAGAATCCATCGATGGATGGTTTTAGTGCAACAAATATCCTATTGAAGCACATATTATTTCCATGCTTCTTCAACTCAATTTCTACAATGCTACCAGGGCATTTAATTTCTATCTCGGCTTTAAAATTGTAGAGCAATCCAAAGCTCTCCTCCCATAACCCATGAATTTGATCAAGAGCTAATCTCTTCCCAGCCCATGCCCTTCCATATTTCAGTTTTACGTTGTACTCATCCTCGAGCTTCTCCTACAGCTCCTTAGCTCCAGATGAGGGATTCTTCCTTAACCAAGATTTGGCTCTATGTGCAACCCAATCCTAAGAGGCCATTTTTCCTTCTACCATCATAGTTGTCAGACAAGTGTGCTCGGTGTGTAATGTCTTGATCTGCCAAAAAAATCAAAGTGTTAGATATATGACTAGTTATAAGTCAAAAGTATTATTGAGTTCAAAAATATCAGAAATATTATACCATGATTGTTTTGTTGTCCTGAAGCCTCGAGGCTTGAATTCTCCATTCACACTTCTCATATTTACATTTTCCGATGAACTCTATCGGACCAGTCTTGCAAGTGGTATATTCAAATTGTTCCTTGATAGCATGTTGTCTAAGTGCCCTCCTAAAAGCTTTAATATCTAGAAATAAAGTGCCCTTCTCTATAATAGGATTGGCATCATCATTTGCAATCACTCGCTCACAATTGACCTCATCATTAATCTCTATTTCATCAACAGCATCCTCAACAACACTAGGGTTAGCAGTAGCACTAGGCTCTTCAAGTAACACATCAGCTGAATCAGTATCATGTGGATCAATACTTCCATTTGAACAGGAGGATCACCCTCACCATATAAGTACTCATCATTGACGCCTGTATACTCATAACGGTCATCAAAAGGATCATTTGGCATTGTGATACCTGCATGAGCTTTTGAGCTTACTAGGTGATGACTCTTGCATAACAAAGCTTTGGCCACCAATTGTTTGGCTGCAATCTGCATTGCAGGGGTTTGCTTGACTCGGAGTGCCAGGACATATTTGAATTGGGCAATCATTTATATGCTACTGAGATAATGGTTCACCGGAATCAAGCACATGGACAATTAGTGAAACTGTTCTCTCACCTCGGTACATGTTGAACATATTGCGAATTCATGAATTGTCCATCAACCTAACATCTTCCCCTTGATTTTTGTTGAAAACCCAAACTGCTGGTTTTGTGTACAACCTAGGTTATCTCATCGACTAAATGCTTCATGAAGCTGTCCATAGTGAAATTATTGG